>JAZKJV010006968.1:0-487444 GCA_037367405.1 Ottelia alismoides | reverse complement strand
TCATTAGAGGGGTTTGCAGCCAAGGTTACGAGGATTGCAAGCGTACTTTTGCCATTTTATGGGCGATTTGGTGTGCAAGGAATAACACCATTTTTGAGGGGCAAAGTTGTTATGTAGAAAACATTGTGGAACATAGCAGGGTGTTGTGTAATCTATGGAGTTCGTAGTATCCTTTTTGCATTTCTTGTAAACATTCTTCCTTTTTTTTACTTAATACAATTTTTGTGGTGGCTCCCATATCATGGGAGGCCACCCGTCTCACTTTCTTCAAAAAAAATGATGCGTCGCCCTGGAGTCCATAATCCACTCTATAATCTCAGATCCCATGACAAGATGTAAAAGCATAAGTACTACCTGAGGTGCTAGCTGTAGCAGAGGTACTGGCAAAGGCGGAAGCTGCTACATCTGAGTGGCCTCCTAGAGATGGTGACGAAGCAAGAGGCATGATATCCTACAGTCTGTCTACGAACTCATCAAACCTCTGATCTGAAGTAGGAGTAATTGGTGACTCAACCTACTCCGCTACGCAGACTGATGTTGGGAAACCATGCTAGGAGTAGCATGTATCCTCTGTATGACTTGGACGATGACATTACGTGCAGGGCTAATGAATGCGACCTCCTCTACCACGAGGTCTACGTCCATGAAAAGAAGAAGAGCCTCCTTTACCTTGGGAGGCTGCCATTACCGAAGAAGTCTGGCTAGTAATAGTGGACGGAACAGTAATCCTTCTAAGCCTGCAGAAAGCTTCCTCCATGGGAGGAATTGTAGCATTCGTGAGAATCTGGGAGGAGCAGCATCATATTCATGATCAAGGGCTGCTAGAAATACACCAACCATTGTAGCATTCCTGTTATGTCTTCTGCTGCTCTGGAGTAGCCGTGAGAGGCATGAAGTTGTGGAGCTTCTCAAACATCCCACGCAAGGATGTATACAACGAATGAAGAGGCCGTCCGTTCTGCTTGATAGTAAATATATCATGCTAGAGTTGGAGGATCTTGGTCTCGTTCCTCGCCTGGGAATAAGTTGCTGCGAGGATGGTCCCACACCGCCTTAGCAGTGGCTGATGTAACACATCATTGACGATCTTTATCGTCAATGTTCCTGAAAGCCAAACTTTGGGGCACGCATCATCCACCTCCCACGAGGCGTTAACCCCAGTTTTCTCCATCGGCTCCTCCTCGGTAAGAATATGCTTCTTACCATTAGACTTCATAAGGCTCATGAACTGCATAGCCCGGAGCTTATAGTTTGTCCCGTCCATCTTGACAATAGGCATTGTACCTCTGAAAGCACATGTGGTGGATACGTCGACTTTGTTTTATGACATATTGCCAGATGCAGATTACTAGGGTATTTGTAGACCAACAAATGAATGTCTACACAGACACGTGTGGATTTGAATGCATATGTAGACTTATGCACTCAATTCCATCAACCCATGGCCTCAAATTTCAACGAAATTTGGTCGAATTTCTGTCGAATATCGAATACTGCTGCGGGGCATGCTCTGGTCTCGGAGCTGAAGCCTCGAGGTTGCGAGGGCACCCGGGGTAGTGGAATTGGGAGGAGGGGTCAAAGCAGGTTCCAAATGAAGATTCTCTCGTGGGACGTGAGGGGTTTGGGCGACCCAGAGAAGAGAAGGGTCTTGGGCTCGAGGTTTGTGGAGTGGGGATATGAGTGGTGCCCTTGCAAGAAACCAAGCCGGGCTCGCTCACGAGCTTGGATTGGCTTTCTTTCGGTGCGGCTCGATTTCTGACTTCGGCTCGATTAGGGCGGTTGGCTCTGCAGGCGGGATTCTCGTTGCGTGGAAGGGCTCGGCTTTCGCCCGGCGTGGGGAGCTGAGGGGGACGCACGTTCTGACGATTCTGCTGGAATGCCTTCGCTCGGGGGCGATGCTTGCGCTCTCCTGCCTTTATAGTCTGTGCCAGATATCAGAGCAGCAACAGCTCTGGGCGGACCTGAAGGACGCTAGGGAGGCCTTCCCGGACATCCCCTGGCTAGTGGGGGGGCTTTAATGTCACTTTGCTTTCGTCAGACAGGCCGAGGCTGCGGGGCAGTCAGGACCCCGACTCTGAGGCCTTCGTGGAGGTGGTGGAGTCGCTGGAATTGGAGGTTCATGATGCGGCGGACACTAAGTACACCTGCGTAACGCCAACTCCAGGTCGCGCCTCGACCGGTTTCTCGCATCGGCTGAGCTTCTGGAGCTCTTTCCGCTCTCGTTCGTCGCTGCCAGGCCGCGCTCTTGGTCTGATAACACGCCCATCCTTTGGGACTCGGGCGATCCTGCGCCCACTCGTGGCTTCTTCCGCTACGAGAAGGCTTGGCTACTCGAAGATGCTTTCAGAGACTTGGTGGTGTCGGCACTGGAGTACGACAAGTTTCGTCCAGAAGCTGGACTCTTTGCGGACTAGGCTATGCGGTTTCAAGCAGGATTCGAGGGAGAACCGCCGTGCGGCCAGGACGACAACGGAGGGCGTGGTCAGCATGCTCGATGCGTTGGAGGACGAGCGTCCCTTGGTGGGGGACGAGCTGAGGCGATGGTCTGAAGCACAGAGGTTAATCTTTGACGAGGACAGGAATTCGCGACCAGATTGAGTAGGGTCCTGGAGCACATTATTGCCTCCACTCAAACGGCATTCGTTCCGGGGAGGCAGATCGCGGACAACTTGGTTTTGGCATCTGAAATTGTTGCGGATTGGAAGAGGAACGACAGGCAAGCACTGTTGTGGAAGGTTGACTTCTCGAAGGCTTTCGACACCTTGGATTGGCACTTTCTCTGGGCGGTATTGCATAGAAGGGGCTTCCTGAGCTCTGGATTTCCTGGATGAAGCGGTGCATGACATGGCTTCTATGACGATCCTAGTAAACGGGCGTCCGGAGGGGGGTTTTTTTCAGCCGCAGAGGGGATGAGGCAGGGCTGCCCTCTCGCTCCCTTGTTCTTCATCATTGCGGCAGACACCCTTGCTTGTATGGTTGGTAGAGTACAACAGGTTGGGCTAACGTGCAGTTACTCGAAGGATGACCTGAGGATCCCGCTTCAATACGATGACGATACCATATTCTTCATAGAAGGGGGCCTCGAGGAGACTAAGGGCATGGTAGCGATGCTGGAGCTTTTCAGTGAGATGTCCGGGCTGATGCAGGATAACAACAAGTCCAAGATGGTCCCGTTCTGTATGAGTCAGGAGTTGGGAGTCTTTGTGGTTCAGCGTTGGCTACTGAGAGTGCAAGGTTCCCATTCACTACCTGGGCTTGCCGCTGAACTCTGGGAGATCGAAGACGGCAGACTGGTTGCCGCTGGTCGAGAAGGTGGGAGAGGCGACTCGCGGGCTGGAAGGCGGCGGTCCTCTCCAAGGGGGGTCGGCTTGGTGCTCTTGAGGGCGGTGCTCTCTTCCATGCGGTGTATTACTCCTTCCACGAGGCTTATGCCGACGGGCATTAGGAGGAGGTTGGAGGGTCTGATGAGGCGGTTTTTGTGGGGCAGGAACGGGCAGGGCCCTGGGATGCCACCTGGTTAGCTGGGACGATATTACTCTGCAGAAGTGCGAGGGCGGGCTTGGGATCTATTGGCTGGGGAGCTGAATGAGACTCTGTTACTGAAGTGGGTGGCCAGAATCTGGGGAAATGGGGAGGACCTTTGCTGCAGTCTCCTCAGACGGATCTACGAGGTCGAGGGGGCGATGCCTGAGGGAGTTGCGGCGTCAGGCGCGCATGGGCGGAGACCCTCACCCTTCTGGAGGGCTATTCAGTCGTTCTCTCCCAACTTCCGGAGATTGGAGGTTCTGATGAGGCGGTTTTTGTGGGCAGGAACGGCAGGGTCCTGGGATGCACTTGGTTAGCTGGGACGATATTACTCTGCGGAAGTTGCGAGGGCGGGCTTGGGATCTATCGGCTGGGTGAGATGAACGAGGCTTTGTTACTGAAGTGGGTGGCTAGAATCTGGGGAAATGGGGAGGACCTTTGCTGTAGTCTCCTCAAACGGATCTACGAGGTCGAGGGAGCGGCGCCTGAGGGAGTTACGCCGGCAGGCGCGCCTGGGCGAAGACCCTCGCCCTTTTGGAGGGCTATTCAGTCGTTCTCTCCCAACTTTCGAACATTGTTCAGACCTGTGCTGGGGGATGGGCTTTGCCTCACCTTCTGGAGAGACGATTGGACGGACGGGGGAGCGTTGTCCTTGCGCTTCCCTCGTCTTTTTGCTTTGGCGGCGGATCAGGATGTTTGGGTTGCTTCTTGCTGGGTAGATGGGAACTGGATGCCGGCTTTCCGTTCGAACTTCTCCGATCAACACCTGGAGGAGTTCCTGCAGCTGCTTGACGCGCTTCGGGAGGCTACGGGGCCCTCCATGGGTCATGACCACTGGATTTGGTGCGGAGGTTCCTTCTCCGTGAAGAGGGCTTACTCGGCGATCTGCATGCCCCCCCTCTCTTTCGGCGGAATTGGTCAGAGACTGCGATTTCTTCTGGGGGATGGGTCTTCCAACAAAGGTTGCTTTCTTCTTTTGGTTGTTCAGGAGGAAGAGACTGATGACGCGGGACCGTTGTGCTAGATTACTTGGCGCGGTCTCTGACAGATGTCTGTTGTGCAATGGGGGGATCGAGACTCCGGAGCATCTCTTTTTTTCCTGCCCGTCTGTGTTACCTGTTTGGGCCGATCCAGACCTGGGCTGGGTAGGTAGGGCGGATATTGAGGATTTCTGCAGGGGTTTGGCTGCGGCCAAGCATCGACCGAGGAAGGAGCTGCTGCGGCCACTTGCGTTGATTTGGTCTGTCTGGCTGCCTAGGAATGAGCTGTTATTTTCTAGCCTTAGATTTTACAAGGAGAATGTCTGTATCAGTGCCTTGGGTCTGTTGCGCTCGTGGCTCGCCTAGAGCACCCTATTTGCACTTCTTTTACTTTTCTTACTTAATTTTTAATATACGTATGGGGTGAGCACCTAAGAGTGTCTCCCCCTTTTCTGGGTTAAAAAAATAAACTTTCAAAATTAGTTCAAAAAGAAAATAATGAATAAATCTTAAAAACTGGTACAAACCATGGATGAGAGTTTAAAATAAACAATTCACTAAGTTTTGTTAACTATATGGAATAAAAGACGAATATTCTTTTCCAAGAGTATCTCAACAAATTGGAGTTGTACAAAGAAAGAATCGAACTTTATGAGAATGTAGTGGAACTTTATTAATAGAATCTGATCTACCTAAATACTTATGGGCAGAAGCTACTAATATTGCGTGCTATGTACTAAATAGAGTATTAATACGGTCAATCCTTAAAAAGGTAAGTTATGAACTTTATAAAGGTAAAATTCCCAAGATAAGCCACTTTAATGTGTTTGGAAGTAAATGTATCACACTAAACACAAAAGATGACTTAGATAAGTTTGACGCAAAAAGTGTAGAATGCATATTCATTGGTTACTCAAACCGTAGTAAGCCTTATAGAGTTTTTAATAAAAATACACTAGTTGTAGACGAATCAATGCATATAAAATTCAATGAAAATCGACAAGATATAAATAGTCAAGAAAATATTATTGAAGATGAAAAGGGCAATGATATTGATGCGACTCAATCAATATCAGCAAGATATAAGATACATTAAAAGATGAATCCTGGATATTAGCAATGCAAGAAGAACTTAATCAATTCACAAGGAATGAAGTTTGGGAATTTGTACCTAAATCAGAATGCACCTCAATAGTTGGAACTAAATGAGTTTATAGAAATAAATAAAATGAGAAAGGTCAAGTGATTAGGAACAAAGTTAGACTAGTTGCACAAAGTTACAATCAACAAGAAGGAATATACTTTGATGAAACTTATGCACATGTAGCCATACTAGAATAAATTAGGATGCTACTTGCTTATGCTGCACGCTTAGATATAAAACTATATCACTTAGACGTAAAAAATGCTTTTCCTAATGATTATCTGAAAGGAGAAGTTTTTGTTAAACAATCGACTGTTTTTGTTAACATAGATAAACCCGAGTTTATTTATAAACCGAACAATGCTTTATATGGAATAAAACAAGCACCAAGAGCTTGATATGGTAGATTAAAGTCTTTTCTCTTATCTGCTAACTTTGAAATTGGAAAAGTATTCTCAACTTTGTTTACTAGAAATTCAATTGATCTTTTAATTGTTGAAATATACGTTGATGATATTATTTTCGGAGCTATTAATGAAGATTTGTGCAGAGATTTTGCTAAGTTGATGCATGAGGAGTTTGAAATGAGTCTTATGGGAGAACATAGTTTCTTTCTTATCTTGCAGATTCAACAACGACCACAAGGGATCTTAATAAATTAAACGAAGTACACTCATGAACTTCTCAAAAAATTCGGGATGAAGAGTTCAAAAGGGAAGACGACACCGATGGGAGCTCAAGCTTGGCTTGATGTAGATGAAAAGGGCAATGATATTGATGCGACTCAATACAGATGTATGATTGGTTCACTGTTGTATCTTACTACTAGTAGACTGGACATACTTTTAGTACTTGTCTATGTGCTAGGTTTCAATCAACTCCTAAAGAAAATCACTTATAAGCTGTAAAAAGGATCTTCAAATACTTGAAAGATACTCATAATCATGGCTTGTTTTATCCTAGATCACCCACTTTGAATTAAAATATTATAGTGATATTTATTATGCTAGAAGTAGAACTGATAGGAAGAGTACCAGTGGGACGTGTCATTTCCTTGGAAATGAACTGGTCTCATGGTTCTCTAAGAAGCAATACTGTATAGCCCTATCAACAACATAAGGTGAATACATATCTGCCTCTCTTGCATGTTCGCAAGTATTGTGGATGAAACAAACCTTTAACGATTTTGGTTTAAAGTTTAAAAAAGTTAAAATCCTTTATGATAATACAAGTGCTATAAATCTTTTTAAGAATCTTGTATTACACTTTATGACTAAACAGATTGATATTAGACATCATTTCCTAAGAGTCTGTATTCTAGAAAGAGAAAATGCCTTAGACTCTGTAAACACGGAAAGTCAACTTATTGATATATTTACCGAACCCTTAAACTTTGATAGATTTTCCTATCTCAGAAGACACTTAGATTTATGCCAACCTAGTGACTTTTCCTAAAGCTATCCTCTAAAACAAAGCTTTTAGAAAATATGGGAGCTAAGTATTACTTTAGTTTCAGGCAAAAAAGGGAGAGAGAAAAAGGAGGATCAATGACTCTTTAAGATGTGAGTGAAGTTTATTAATATCTTTTTGATAATGACAAAAAGGGGGAGAAGAAGCGTTATTGGTGGGGGGAGAAAAAGTGTTATGATTTTACCGAGGCTTCAAAAGAAATGTGGAGAAGTGTTACAACATAAGTGCACTGTTTGAATACAGATTAAAAGCAGAAATAAAGAGGGAGTTAATACTTTGAATCAGATAAAAATAATTATAGCTAAAAAGTTAGAAAAACAAATATAAGTTTTGGCATTGCCAAAAAGAGGGTGGTTGTTAGTGATTTAGATTTTGCTAATGATTCAGTTACATATTTGGTTTGTAGTTTGGTTAACTTTTCAGGTAGAAGCTCGTAGAAGCTCTTTGATGAAAAAGAAAAGCTAGAAGCTGACTCAGCCTAAAATGATTCTAAAGACTCAGCTTGAAGGCTCAAGATTCTGAATCAGATTGATGAATGAAGCAAAGAAAGACTTCATTCCAAAAGCTCAAGTTTTGAAGACTTCGGATGTTGATGTGGCATGTTACATAGTTTTTTATTTTATGCTAAAAATAGTCTTATATTTTTTTGCATATTCTTGATCAACAATCAAACTTAAGCCAGAATTCACAAAATTGATTTTTGAACATGTGATCGATCACCTTGACACCTCTGATAGATTACCTATGATCGACTATTTTATTTCTCATGATCGATCAACCCTGATCGACCATCCTTTTGACCATGGTCGATCACTTTTCATAATCTGGACCAATGATCAAATATGATCGATCACTTGTGATCTAATCGATCACCCTTGATTGATCAACTTGTTTCTATGATCGATCATTTCATGGATTTTGGAAATCAAAATGTTGGACTTTTTATTTTTGGACACCAACCGCTCTTTTGAGTTCAATCCTATATAAGGGACCATATGGCCCATTGTTTGAGACACAACCAAGAGAAACATCCTTTACTATCAAAAAGAAAAGAAATAGTGATCATTTTGTGTGATACTCGAGTTCTTACAGTGTTTCTGCGCTTTCAAGCTCTCTTCAATCCAAAGCTTTCTAACTACTGAAGTTATTTGTACTCTCTGTGCTCTACTGCTATAATCTTCATCATCCTCGAGCATATTCTGCTGAAATTCTGTAAGCTTGTGAATTCATGTTTCATTACTTAACTATATTTTGTTTAGCATTTTTGTATAGATATCTGAGTTATGGACTCCTTTCTCTGAGAGGAGAGATAGAATCTTCATTTAAAGTGTTTGGAAGTAAATGTATAGAGCAATCACATTTTCCACGTATAAAATCTCGTGACGAAAAATCACTCCATTTTTTGCCAGCTAAAGTGCCCACACGAAAGCCAAATGATTCACGTGTTCTCCGCGAGATTGGGAAGTTGCAGCACTGGGGGAGCTCCAGAGCCCTCTATGCAGGTGGAATCCACCCCTTCCAATGCTGTATTCTGCTACATGTCTTTGGCTAAGTGACATGAAAAGAACACTTTTATGACCCTTGCACATGGAAATGCCATCACCAAGCAACAACCTTGAGGATGGTTATAAATCTTCAGCTCTCCCAATGCCGCTGCGATTTAGCCAAAGTCAAAACTGGTGGCAATGGCACTGTTACACACGAGTTGTTTTCTTATCTCCCTGCTTGCGCCATTTTTCTGTTGAGACCATGTAATGAGTTTATAGTATGTGTATTCAAGGGTATGTAATTACATTTCACTGAAGCAAACACATAATTTATGGAGCTTTCTTTTGGCATGTAATTCTCGATTGACCTTTTTATCCGGAGATAATAAAGTCAGCTCACGTACTAGTATGCAGGTGTAGTTGCAGGTTTGACTTATAAATTGTTCTTGCATTATTATATTTTTAGTTGTCTTTATATTCTTCTAGACATTACACTTATAACTGTTTCTAGAATGAATCTGTAGGTCATTTGATTTTATGATCTTGCAGGGGGTCTCAACTCTTCGTAATATCACACATGCTGTTCTAGACAAACGGCTTACTATGTGGGAAAAGTATTGCCTTCAGCATATTTTCGTTGTACCGGAGGGTTTCTCTTCACTTGAAACAGTAAGTTTTCTTTGCCCCCACCTCTAGATTATGTGTTCATCTTCAGGTGGCGATAACAGTATATGAGTTTGTGCCCATATGAGTTTTTCCATTAACACTTATGCCTTAATTTTTTTGCAATCAGACTTGTGCTCCTACATTCTTACAAACTTCACATTTGTGCCCTTATATTATTACGCCCCCTATATTGTACCAACAGAAGAGCAATATTGTGAATTTTGTAAGAATATAGGGGTGCAAATGTAATTGCAAAAAGATTAGGACATAGTGTTAGTGGAAAAACTTGGAATGCCACATGTGTAAAAATCTCGAAAATTATTATATGCTAATTACTCATGTGAGAAATGTAAACATATATATTATCTACTTATGTAATCTCTTATTATTTTCAATTTCTGCAGTACTCTTTATGTAATTTACCCATAGGCTACTCTCCTATATAAGAGAGCCTAGGGCTGATGGAATAAACAACTTCTTCTATTTTCCCAACATGGTATCAGAGCGACGGTCCTAGACCGGAGTTATTGAAACCCTAACCCTATCCCCACCCGCGTGCCTCTCTCTCTCTCGCCGCCGGCCCCCACCCGCGCCGCTGGTCGTGCTCCCCGACCTCCGCGCACCTCGCCTGCGGTGACCTTCACACCTCGTGTGCCCCATCGCGCGTCTGCCTGCGCCCCATTGCGCGTCTGCGTGCGCCCCTCCAGCGCACTGCGTGCGCTCCTCCAGCACATAGTGCGGCCGGCACATGCCCTAGCGCTCTCCAGCGCGCACGTCTCGCGCAACATCTCACGCACCTCCTTCGCTCGCTCGCGCAATCTCTCGCGCGCCTTCGACGCTCCCTATTGCGCGCTATCTGTTGTGCGTCTGTAACTCGTGAATTAGCCCTACACGACCCTGTTTCTAGCGCGCACACCACCAATGGAATGGGTTTGGTTGCTTGAAGTCTACACCTGCAACTAAACCCGTCTATGTCCGTGTAGATGATCTTATCTTCAGTCTATCGTTCCAGTCTTCTGTTACCAGTATGTCAGAAAGCAAGGCGGATATTCCATCTATAGGCACCTTTCGAGGTCCAACGCCTATTATAAAGATGGATGGTACGAACTATGAACTGTGGGCGATGTAGTTCATGAGTATGATGAAGTCAACTGGTAAGAAGCACATTCTTACCGAAGAAGAGCCTGCTGAGAAGACTGGAGTTAATGCCTCATGGGAGGCAGATGATGCATATGCCAATGTCTGGTTATCTGGAACTTTGGCGATCGAGATTGCCAATGATATTCTTCATCAGCCCACGGCTAAAGCAATGTGGGATTTTCTTGCTGCCACATACTCTCAAGCGAAGAATGAGACGAAGATTCTGTAACTCCAGCATGACATATTCATCATTAAGCAGAATGGTCGCCCTCTACACTCACTCTACACATCCCTACGAGGGATGTTCGAGAAGCTGTACAGCTTCATGCCCCTGACAGCCACGCCAGAGCAACAGAAGACCTACCGAAACGCGACTATGGTAGGAGTTTTCCTTGTTGCCCTTGATCCAGAATATGAGGCGGCGCGGTCCCAGATCTTGGCAGATTCTACTATTCCTCCTATGGAGGAAGCCTTTCATAGACTGAGTCGCATCACCGTCCCTTCTACGGCCACGAATCAGACTGCTTCAGCAATGGCTGCCAACAGAGGCCGTGGAGGCCAACATCATATCCGTGGTCGTGGTCCTCGTGGAAGAGGAGGCCGTATTCGGCCAATATGTACCTACTGTCTTCGCACCGGACATACTGAAGATACATGGTACTCTAAGCATGGATTTCCTGCATCCGCACGAGTCGCCGAGCAGATAGAGCCGCCATCTGTTGCTTCTTTGGATCAGCATTTTGATGATCTCGTTGCCTGTCTACGGGGCATTATTCCTCCATCCGGCCCAACACCCACTACTGAGAACCAGTCTGATGCTGCTGCATCCGCTTCTGCCTCTACCAGTACATCAGGTAGCACATTTGCACTTACTAGTAGTGGATCAATACTTCAGCATGGATTATGGATTCTGGCGTCACACATCACCTTTGTGGCGATCAAAGTCTGCTTACAGGATACAGACATATTCCTCTAGGTCGAACAGTGGTCATTGCTAATGGCACACATTCCCCAATTACTGGTCAGGGGGACATTAGACTGACCTCATCCATGCAGCTCAAGAATGTGTTACACGCACCTGATGTTTCAATGAATTTATTATCTATCAGCCAAATTACAAAGGATTTACAATGTCGGGCGATTTTTGATCCATCTTCTCTTATTTTTCAGGACATCCTTACGGGCAACGTGATTGGTCGTGGCTATGAGCAAGGAGGCCTCTATCGCCTTAGTCAGACTTTTTTTGCTGGAACCTCATCCCTACCTACTGGATCCGTATCTCCTCTGCTATGGCATCTGCGCTTTGGACATTTATCGCTTCAGAAGTTGCGTCGTGTGTTACCCCAGGGTCTGCCTCACACATCTATCCAATGTGAGGCCTGTCAGTTGGGAAAGCATCATCGGTCTACCTTTCCCAGTTGTCAGTGTCGGAGTAGTACCTCCAAGTTTGAGTTATTTCATATTGATATCTGGGGTCCGAGTCGTGTTCCTGATCACTAGGGACACATATTTTATATAGTTATTGTGGATGACTTCTCTCGTGTGTCATGGGTGTTTTTGTTAAAGAATAAATCTGAAGCAGGGAATATTATTATCAACTTTATTAATGAGATTCGTAATGTTTTCTCCACATCTGTTAAAATTGTGCGAAGTGATAATACCCTGGAATTGTGTACTCATGTCCTAGCCAGTTACTACTCATCCCAAGGGATTATCCACCAGACATCCTGTGCCTATACCTCCCAACAGAATGGGATTGCTGAAAGGAAACATCGCCACTTACTAGATGTCACCAGGTCACTTCTTATACAGAGTCATGCTCCTTATTCTTACTGGGGTGACGCGGTTCTCACAGCTTGCTACCTAATCAATCGTATGCCGTCCTCTGTTCTAGGTGAAAAGATTCCTTTCTCCCTTATCTTCCCTGATAAAGATCTGTTTTCCCTTACTCCTCGTGTGTTTGGTTCAGTTGCCTTTGTCCATCAGTTGTCTCCTGGTACTGACAAGATCTCTCCTAGGGCTGTCAAGTATGTGTTTGTTGGGTACTCCAGAACGCAAAAGGGGTACCAGTGCTATGATCCCTTGCGCATGCGGTATCTAGTGAGTGCAGATGTTACGTTTTTTGAATCCGTAATGTGTTTTTCATCCTCAGGTGATCAATTGATACCTCCACCTAATACTGATGCCATTTATGTGACACCACCACCGCCATTACCACCTCAACCACCACCACCACCATCATCTGCACCTCCTATTACTATACCTGTTTCACTACTACCATTTCACTATACCTGTAGGCCTGCTCCAGCTCATGGTCTTGACTCATCACCTAGCTCACCCAAGGTATACTCTAAAGATATTACTATTGATGGATCTGACGATGTTTCGGAGCAGGATTTGTTATAGAGGACAGACGAGGACATGGTGGACTTAGATGTTCCTATTGCTTTACGCAAGTCGAAGCGAAGCTGCGCCTCATATCCTTTAGCAGCTTCTGTGTCTTTTCAACGCCTAACTGGAGATTTCAAGAACTTTGTCGTTGCTTTGTCAGCTGTAGATATTCCACGGAGTTACCAAGATGCTCTGAAGGATAGTAGATGGCGTCTAGCAATGGAGGAAGAAATGGCGGCACTTCAGTCTAGAGGCACTTGAAGTCTGGTTCCTATACCTGCAGATGTGTCCCCAGTGAGCTGCAAATGGGTATTTACAGTCAAGCAGAATGCAGATGGCAGTATTGACATATACAAGGCCCGTCTTGTTTCTCGAGGCTTTACACAGACATACGGGGTGGACTATCTTGATACATTCTCGCCAGTAGCCCGCCATTCCACTCTACGGATCTTATTGTCTGTTACGGTTACTTGTGACTGGCCTCTATATCAATTGGATGTGAAGAATGCCTTCTTATATGGTGACTTACAGGAGGAAGTCTACATGCAACAACCACCCGGTTTTGCTGTTGAGGGGGAGTGTTCCAAGGTGTGCAGACTTCATAAGGCTATCTATGGCCTTAAGCAGAGTCCCAGAGCATGGTTTCAGAAGCTTCAAGATCTTTTTGAGAAATAGGGATACAAACGTTCAAATGCTGATCATTCTTGTTTGTACAAAAGACTTTCAGAGGTATTATTGCCATCATGGTCTATGTAGATGACATCTTGATTACAGGTGATGATGTACAAGGGATAAAGAAGGCGAAAGAAATGCTGGGTAGCAAATTTGTCACAAAGGATCTTGGAGTTCTTAGATATTTTCTGGGACTGGAGTTTGCCAGAAATCCGCATGGGTTGGTATTGTCTCAGAGAAAATATGTCACTGACCTGTTGAGTGAAACAGGAATGCTTGGCTGCTGACCTGCTACTACACCAATGGATCCCAGTATGAAGCTATATGATGGTGATACAGAGGAGGTGGATAGGAGAAGATACAGAGAACTGGTGGGCAAACTCCTATACGTCACTATTACCAGGCCCGACATAGCCTTTGCTGTGAGTCGAGTGAGCCAGTTCATGGAACAACCACGTCAGGTTCACATGGATGCAATACATATGATACTCAGGTACCTCAAGTCATCCCCAGGTGCGGGTCTGCTGTTCAAGAAAGGCAAGGTGATCTCTATCTCAGCCTGTGCAGATGCAGATTATGCAAGGTGTCCCAAGGACAGGCAGTCCACCTCTGGGTTTGCTGTGTATGTTGAAGATTCCCTAATCTCGTGGAGGAGCAAGAAACAAACTGTGGTAGCAAGGTCCAATGCTTAATCTGAATATAGGGCTATGGCCCAAGCCAGTACAGAAATGATGTGGGTAAAAGCTGTGCTTACAGATTTACATATAGAAGTCCCACTTCCTATGGCTTTAGAGTGTGACAATCAGGCGGCATTGTTCATTGCAAACAATCAAGCATTCCATGAACGAACCAAGCACATTGAAGTTGATTGCCACTTTATTCGTGACATGATTCATAAGGGATTCATTGCTACATCTTATGTTAGTTCAGAAAATCAAACTGCAGATATTTTCACCAAGGCATTACTGCGAGGCTCGTTTCAGAAGTGTGCGTCCAAGCTGAGCATGATTGACATCTATGCTCCATCTTGAGGGTGAGTGTAAACATATATATTATCTACTTATGTAGTCTCTTATTATTTTCATTTCTTGCAGTACTCTTTATGTAATTTACCCATAGGCTACTCTCCTATATAAGAGAGCCTAAGCTAAGGCTGATGGAATAAACAACTTCTTCTATTTTCCCAACAAGAAATAAAGACAAAAGAGACTTACATTTCTTGTTGATGTTTAAAATACTTCTACTACTAGTACTACTTCAGAGATGAGTAGGTAGATCGAAGAGCGTTGTTTCGGAGATGGAGATATGCTTCAGAGACCACTGTGACATAAATGGAAATGTCGCTTGGACGTCGTTTCTTCAGAGCGGGAGATCTGGCTTGAAGATCCCACTGCAAAGGTGATGTGGTTTGGAAGGTGCCACATGGATCATGGCCTCTACGTCGCTTAGATTTTCCAGAGAAACATGAGAGTTGGAGGTTGGGACAAAAGAGACCTATGTTTTTTATTGATGATTAAGATAACATAAATACCTCTTATATATTGGTTTACAATGTTTAGATTAGAAAAAAAGCTAATGAAGAAAGAGGTTGCCATAGAGGTTGCATATACTTGCTATATCACGTAAAAGGAAAAATGAATAAAGTTAATTATCCAACGTAGCTAATATTACCTTTCAAGTTCAAGTGGTGCAGAATCCAACTTGAGTTTTAGAGAGGACCATAGTAGCATGGATTGGAAATGTGACTCAAAGATCGTTGCTTCTGAGGAGGATCACAATTTTAAAGACATGATGTGGCACGGAGGTCATTTACATAGAGATGAAGATGTAGCTCAGAGGTCGCTACTTTGGATATGGAAATGCGATTATATGTAATTTGAGATCACTAGAAATGACGTCGTTCGGAAACCACTACCACGAAATGAACAAGCGGTGCGGAGATCACTGCTTGGAGATGGAGATGTGGCTCAGAGGGCGCTATAACGGATATGGAGATGCATCTCGAAAGCTATTACTTTGAAGTGGGTAATGTGGCCTAAAAACTACCACCACCATGGTGTGGATGCGGTTGGGAAGGCATCACTTTGATCATGGCCTCTACCTTGTTTAGATTGTCTGATGAAAGTGAGGGGGGGATAGGGAAAAAAGAAACAGTTATGATAGTATGCATGAAATCCAACAATAACAAAGCCTTTTCTTACATCCGATCAGCTACATGGATTCTTTTCCCCCATTTATATCTATCTTGGGTCATTCTCGGGCTTAGATCCAAAGAACTAAGATCTCTTCGGATAGTCTCATTCCAACACTTCTTGGGTCTTCCTCGCCTTCTCTTAGATGGCTCAACATCCAAAAAACTCGCATCTTCTAACTGGTGCTTCAGCCGTTCTCTTTTGCAAATGGCCAAACCATCTTAAGCGGTTTTCTCTCATCTTATCCTCTATCGGAGCTACATCAACTTTCGTTCTGACCACATTATTCTGAATCTGATCTTTACGTTTATGACCACACATCCACCTTAGCATTTTCATTTCTTCTACTTAAGGCCTCAAAATTTCATTTCAGCCACCATTTCGCTGACCAACCGAAACGAGGAAGTATATATGCAGCATCCACCATATTTTACTGTTGAGGGGGAGTGTACACGGGTATGTAGATTTCATAAGGCCATATATGGACTCAAGCAGAGTCCGTGAGCTTGGTTTCAGAAGCTATCAGATGTTTTTGGAAAGCAAGGGTTCAAATGATCCAATGCAGATCATTCTCTTTTCATACAGAGAACTACCAGAGGTACAACTGCTATTATGGTATATGTTGATGATATTCTCATTACAGGAGATGACCTAAAAGGAATAAAGATGGCTAAAGACTTTCTGGGTCGTGAATTTATTACCAAGGACCTTGGAGCTCTCCGATACTTTCTGGGACTGGAGTTTGCCAGAAATCTGCAAGGACTGGTAATGACCCAGAGGAAATATGTCACTGATCTGCTTAGTGACACGGGTATGCTTGGGTGTAGACCTGTTACTGTACCTATGGATCCAAGCATGAAGCTATACGATAATGACCCTGAGGAAGTAGACAGAAGGAGGTATAGAAAACCGGTAGGAAAGCTCCTTTATGTTACGATTACCAGATCAGATATCTCATTTGCAGTTAGTAGAGTTACCCAGTTCATGGAGCCACCACGTCAGGTACATATGGACGCTATACATATGATACTAAGGTACTTTAAACCTTCTCCAGGTGCAAGTCTATTGTTTAGAAAAGGCAAGTCAGTCACCGTCTCATCATATGCAGATTATGCAGGGTTCCCCAAGGATAGGAAGTCCACCACAGGCAAGGTTTAAAAAAGCGCGAGGCGGTCCGAGGCGTTTTTCCTAAAATCGAGGTGAGGCGTAAGCCTCGAGGCGGTCGAGGCGTAAGCCTCAATTTTTTGGAAAAAAAATTAAAATTAAAGGAAAATACATTGAAAAAATATATGATAATATTAAATTTTCCCAAAAACACATTCAAGAATAGTTTAACACTAATAAGAGATGCAATACATAAGCAATGAAGGCATTGTAGTTCAAAAAAAGCCACTAATATATGTAATATCAAGTTCCAACTTCAATAATTCTATATGAGTATTGAATTTAAAGTCTATACTTAATACTAAAGTATAATAAGAACCATAATTTTTAGTGTTTGAAGTAAAAAAATACTAACACACCTTGAATCCCAACCATTTGTCTTGTTGGATATTGTTGGAGAACCATTATATGCATCCCCTCCTGCCATATCATACCCCAACAAGACGGGGGTCTCGCTGTTATTTTACTAAAGATATATATGTCTTGTTTTTTTACTAAAGATGTTATTTTTATTTTGCTATTCACAATCAAATGTAATAGTTATTTTAATTCACGTGTTTATTTGCATCCTTGCTTCTTCATATATACGATAACTATTCTAAGATTCACAACTTATACAACCAAATAACAACATCAAGTTGCAAACTTGCAACTAATATATAGAAATATGCAAGGGTTAACATGTAAACAAAAATACAAACATAAAAAATATAATGCTAACAAAAAAATAAGGTCAAGTGCAAAGCACATAACCAAAAATGTAAAAAAAAGCCTCATGACTCGAGGCTTACGCCTCCGCCTCGCCTCGAGCGCCTCGCGCCTCGAGCGCCTCACGCCAAGTCAAGGCGCACGCCCCACCCAGAGAACCTGAGGCGTGCGCCTCAGGGCGAATTCGCTGCGCCTCGCCTCGAGGCGTACGCCTTTGCGCCTCGAGGCGGCGCTTTTTAAAACAATGACCACAGGCTTTGTCGTATATGTTGGAGATTCTCTTGTCTTACGGAAGAGCAAGAAACAAACTGTTGTGGCCAGATCTAGTGCTGAGTCAGAGTATAGGGCTACGACCCAACACAGAAATGATGTGGGTTCGAGCTGTTCGTACAGATCTACACATCGAGGTTCCTCTTCCCATGTCACTGAACTGTGACAATCACGCTGCTATATTCATTACATATAACCCAACATTTCATGAACGTGCCAAGCACATTGAGGTTGATTGCCATTATATACGTGATATGATTCAGAAGGGTTTTATTTCCACATCTCATGTCAGCTCCGTGGACCAGACTGCAGATATTCTCACTAAGGCCTTACTCCGAGGACCTTTTCAGAAGTGTTCGTCCAAGCTGAGCATGATAGACATCTATGCCCCATCTTGAGGGGGAGTGTAGAGATATATATTTATGTTACCGTGTTTGTTTCCTGTTTCTTAGACTATTTCTTATCTCTCTTTACTTATGTATGCTTTATGTAATTTACCCATAGTTTGCTCTCCTATATAAGAGAGCTTAGGGTTATTGGAATAAACATATTGATCATTTTTCCCAACAGAAATGCAAGATCTCTCTCTCTCTCTCTCATCGTGTGCATGCTCCTCTCTCTCCTTAAGGGCCTGTTTGGTTGCTGGGTTGGACTGGGTTGGGTTGGGGTACACCGGTGTACACCTCCTTCCAACCCTCTCAATCCTCCTCACAGTTTACTATTCACAAGGGTACCCCAACCCAACCCAACCCAGTCCATCCAACAACCAAACATGCCCTAGAACATAAACCAAATTTGATATTTTTGCAGGAGGAAAAAAACTTGCTGCTCCGATTCCTCTTTGTTGGGAAACGTGAATAAGTTGTTTATTCCATAGCCCTAGGCTCTCTTATATAGGAGAGTAGCCTATGGGTAAATTACATAAAGAGAAAAACAAGAAAATAAAATAGCAAATAGACACAATAACTAAATATGCGTCAACACTCCCCCTCAAGATGGAGCATAGATGTCAATCATGCTCAGCTTGGAAGCACACTTCTGAAATGGGCCACGTAACAATGCCTTGGTGAATATATCTGCAGTCTGGTTCTCTGAAGTAACATGGGATGTGGCAATGAATCCTTTCTGAATCATATCACGTATAAAGTGACAATCCACTTCAATATGCTTGGTCCGTTCATGGAATGCAGGATTGTTTGCAATGAACAAAGCAGCCTGATTATCACACTCCAAGTTCATAGGAAGTGGTATATCTAAGCATAAATCTATCAGCACCGCTTTCACCCACATCATCTCTGTAGTAGCCTGGGCCATAGCCCTATATTCGGATTCAACACTGGATCTAGCTACCACAGTTTGCTTCTTGCTCCTCCATGAGACTAGGGCATCTCCAACATAGACAGCATACCCTGAGGTGGACTTCCTATCCTTAGGACATCCTGCATAGTCTGCATCTGCGCATGCTGAGACAGAAATCCCCTTTCCTTTCTTGAATAGCAGACCTTTACCTGGAGAAGATTTGAGATATCTAAGTATCATGTGTATTGCATCCATATGCACCTGGCGTGGCTGCTCCATGAACTGACTCACACGGCTCACTGCAAATAATATATCTGGCCTAGTGATCGTGACATATAACAATTTGCCTACCAGTTCTCTGTATCTTCTCCTGTCAACCTCCTCTGTGTCATCATCATACAGCTTCATGCTAGGGTCCATTGGTGTCGTAGCAGGTCGACACCCTAGCATACCTGTCTCACTCAGTAGATCTGTGACATACTTCCTCTGTGACATGACTAATCCATACGGATTTCTGGCAAACTCCAGCCCCAGAAAATATCTAAGGACTCCCAAGTCCTTGGTGACAAACTCGGTCCCCAGCCTTTCCTTTGCCTGCTTAATGCCCTGGTCATCATCACCTGTAATCAAGATATCGTCAACATAAACCATGATTACAACAATACCTCTTGCCGTCTTCTGTACAAACAAGGAATGATCAGCATTGGAGCGTTTATATCCTTGTTTCTCAAAGAGGTCTGACAGCTTCTGGAACCATGCTCTGGGGTTCTGCTTAAGGCCATAGATAGCCTTATGTAATATGCAAACCTTGGAACACTCCCCCTCAACAGCAAAACCTGGTGGCTGTTGCATGTAGACTTCCTCCTGCAGGTCGCCATACAGAAAGGCATTCTTCACATCCAGTTGATAGAGTGGCCAGTCTCTAGTAACTGCAACTGATAAGAGGATCCGCAGAGTGGAATGACGAGCCACCGGGGAGAACGTGTCAAGGTAATCTACCCCATATGTCTGTGTGAATCCCCTTGCAACTAGGCGTGCCTTGTACCTGTCAATGGAGCCATCTGCATTATGTTTCACTGTAAACACCCACTTGCAACTCACCGGGTTGACATCTGGAGGTATAGTAACCAAGCTCCATGTTCCTCTAGACTGAAGTGCCGCCATCTCTTCCTCCATTGCTAGCCGCCATCGAGAATCCTGCAAAGCCTCATGGTGGTTCCGTGGAATATCTGTAGCTGAAAGTGCCAATGCAAACGTCCTGAATGGTCCAGATAGCCTCTCAAACGACACCGCTGCTGATACTGGATACTTGGCACAGCTTCTCTTCGGCTTGCGTAGAGCGATTGGAACATCCAGATCCTCTGTGGTATCACCATGCTCCTGTAATGCATCCTGCTGAGAAATGTCGTCAGATTCATCAACATTAATATTTTCATTACATACCATAGGCGAGCTAGTTGACTGGTCAGGACCATGAGCTTGATTCGGCCTCCTGGTGTAATGGAATGGTAACTGGGATACTATTGATGGCGGTGGTGGTGGCGGCGGTGGTGGTGGTGGAGATGTTGGTGGCGGTTGTGATGTTGGTGGTGCCATGAATACAGTATCAGGGGATATAGGTGGTGGCTGCATGTTACCGGATTCTGAAAAATACATAATGGATTCAAAGAATGTAACATCTGCACTGATCATATACTGCCGACGCACAGGGTCAAAACACTTGTACCCCTTTTGAGTTCTGGAGTACCCCACAAAGACACACTTGACAGCCCTAGGAGAGAGCTTGTCAGAACCGGGCGACAACTGATGGACAAATGCGACTGACCCAAACACACGAGAGGTAAGAGTAAACAGATCCTTGTCAGGATAAATAAGTGAGAAAGGAACCTGTTCATTCAAGACAGACGAGGGCATACGATTTATAAGATAACATGCAGTAAGGACTGCATCACCCCAGTAGGAATACGGAACATGACTCTGAATGAGAAGTGACCTTGTGACATCAAGTAGGTGACGGTGTTTTCTTTCTGCAACCCCATTTTGTTGAGACGTATGGGCGCAGGATGTTTGGTGAACAATTCCTTTAGAGGAGTAGTAGTTGGCTAGATTGTTGGTGCATAACTCTAAGGCATTGTCACTTCCTCATAATTTTGACAGTTGTGGAAAAAAACATTCTGAATCTCATTTAGGAATTGAATAATAATATTTCCAGCTTCAGACTTATTTTTCATTAGAAATACCCATGATGCTCTAGAGAAATCATCCACAAATACAATATAAAACCTGTGTCCCTGATGATCGGGAACACGACTTGGACCCCAGACATCGACATGAAACAACTCAAACTTGGAGTTACTACTCCGACCTTGACTACTGGGAAAGGATGACCTGTGATGTTTTCCCAACTGACACGCCTCACACTGGATAGGTGTGTGAGAAAGACTATAAGGTAAGACAAGACGCAACTTCTGAAGCGGTAGATGACCAAAACGCAGATGCCACAGGAGAGAAGATACTTGTTCTGCGGGAGAAGCTGTGATTCCGGCAAACGGGGTCTGGTTCAGACGATAAAGGCCTCCTTGCTCATAGCCATGACCAATCACGTTGCCCGTACGGATGTCCTGAAAAATCAATGAAGATGAATCAAAAATAGCTCGACAATGGAGATCCTTCGTAATCTGACTAATTGACAACAGATTCATAGAAAAATGCGTGCATGTAAAACATTCTTGAGCTGCATAGAAGACGTCAATCTGATCTCCCCCTGACCCGTGATAGGAGAATGCGTGCCATTGGCAATAACTACTGTCCATCCTGGAGGAATCTGGGGTGTATCCTTTAAGTAGGCTCTGGTCGCCACATAGATGATGTGTAGCGCCGGAGTCCATGATCCATGGCAGTGTATCAGATCTACTACAGTGGAGTGCAAGTGGGACTACCTGAAGTACTAGTAGAGGCCGAGGCGGAAGCAGCAGTATCAGTATGGTTCTCTGCAGTCGGTGTTGGACCAGATGGTGGAATAATGCCCCTGAGGCGGGCAACTAGGTCATCAAATCGTTGATCCAGTGTAGCAGCAGACGGGGGCTCTATCTGCTCAGCTGCTCGTGCGGATGCAGGAAATCCATGCTTTGAGTAGCATGTATCTTCAGTATGTCCGACTCGGTGACAATATGAGCATGTTGGCCTAGCGCGGCCACCCCTTCCACGGGGAGTACGTCCACGGCCCTGTTGATGAAAACCACGGCCTCTAGGCCGCCATGGCTGAGGGATTCTGACTCGCAGCTGCTGAAGGTACTGTGATCCTGCTCAATCTGTGAAAAGCTTCCTCCATGGGAGGAATAGTCAAGTCCGCCAAAATCTGTGAACGTGCTGCCTCATACTCTGGATCGAGTGCAGCGAGAAACACACCCACCATCGTCGCATTCCTGTATGTCTTCTGTTGTTCTGGTGTGGCGGTGAGAGGCATGAAGCTATAAAGCTTCTCAAACATTCCTCTCAATGATGTATAGAGAGAATGTAAGGGGCGACCGTTCTGCTTTATTGTGAAGATATCGTGTTGTAGTTGCAGGATCTTCGTCTCATTCTTTGCCTGAGAATATGTCGCTGCCAGGATATCCCACATGTCTTTGGCTGTGGGTTGATGTAGAATGTCATTGGCAATCTCAATAGCCAATGTGCCAGATAGCCACACCTTGGCATATGCATCGTCGGCCTCCCATGAGGCATGAACTCCAGTCTTCTCTGCAGGCTCGGGCTCGGTAAGAATATGCTTCTTACCCGTAGACTTCATCATACTCATGAACTGCATTGCCCACAGTTCATAGTTCGTACCATCCATCTTGACAATGGGCGCTGGACCACGAAATGCGCCCATAGATGGGATATCAGCCTTGCTTTCTGACATACTGGAGATGGAAAACTGGAGTGACCGAGAGATAACAATCTTCGTCTACAATGACATAGACGGGATTAGTTGCGTGTGTAGACGTCAGGCAACTAACCCCATGTATATCAAGATCTGTGCCCTAGAGTCTTAGGGCTTTGGGGCACGCAGGCACGTGCAGGAAGCACGCACGCGCGCAACTGGATGAAGCGCGGAAGATTAGGCAGGCTGGGCTGGAGCTATCACGTGCGTGCACTGGCGCACGTTGTCGCATGCTGGTGCAGATGCGCGCAGAGAAGGTGCGCAGAGAAGGTGCGCGAGAGAAGGTGCGCGCATACGCTTCAAGAGGTATTCTGATATCTACTTTGTGGTTTAGATGAAACGATCCAAGAAGTGTTCTTGGATCATGTGGTTTCATCTTTTAAAATTTTTTAAATTTTACTGCCTATAGCAACTAATGCGACTAGTCGTTCCCGATCGCATATGATGCGATCTTCACGCTTCCATGATGCGCTTATGGTTTTTTCCATAACCTTCATGCAACAAAGACGAAAACACGAGGAGTAAATGAGAACAACTCCTCAGGGAAAGCTATGAAGAAAGGAATTTTTTCACCCAAGACAGATGAGGGCTTGCTATTCACCAGATAACATGTCGTAAGGACTGCATCACCCCAAAACAAATGTGGGGCACGACTCTGAATGAGAAGAGTCCGAGTGACATCAAAATGGTGATGCTTGCTCTCTGCAACACCATTCTGTTGAGAAGTGTAAGCACATGTTGTTTGATGAATAATACCACGAGATGAAAAGAAATGTGATAGCATGGGCACAAAATTCCAAAGCATTATCAGTTTTCACAAATTTCACTGAGGAAGATAAAACATTCTGTATTTCATTGATAAAGGTTTTAATCAAGTCCCCTGTTTCAGATTTATTCTTTAATAAAAAGACCCTTGAGAAGCAAGAAAAATCAAGGTAAAACCTGTGTCCCTGGTGATCAGGAACACAACTCTGACACCAAATATCAATATGAAATAACTCAAAAAGGGAACTACTGCTCCGACTCTGACGATTAAGAAAAGCAGACCGATGATGCTTTCCCAACTGACACGCCTCACACTGGAAGGATGAACCCAGTGAAATCCACGGGAAAATATGACACATCTTCTGGAGAGGGAGGTGTCCAAAACGTAGGTGCCAAGTGAAGGAAGAGACTCGCCTTGTTGAATAAGAGGATATGTCTGCATAGGGAGTTTGAACCAGGCAATAGAGACTACCCTACTCACGGTCACATCCAATCACCCTGCCCATAAGAATGTCCTGAAAAACAAGAGACGAGAGGTCAAAAATAGCCCGACAATGCAACTTCCTCGTAATCTAACTTATGGATAACAAATTCATAGAAAAATCTGGAGCATGTAACACATTCTGCAAACGCATCAAAGGCGTCAAACTGGTCTCCCTCTGTCTTGTGATTGGGGAATGAGTCCCATCGCCTATCACGATAGTTCTCCTTGGTGGAACCTGTCTATATGTTGTAAACTGATCTCTATCCCCGCATAAATGATGCAGGGTGGTTTGAGGGATATGAGGGGTGGGGGATATCCATTCCTTTACTGCAGTATGCGGATGACACCATTCTTTTCATGGGGATTGATAAGGAGAAGATGAGGCGAGCGTCATACATCATGGATATTTTTGGGGACCTATCTGGGCTCCAGATCAACATGCATAAATTGGCAGTTGTTCCGTTTGGTTTATCAGATCATGAGTCGCAGGAGGCGTCGACCATTCTTGGATGCCCAATTGAGGGTCTTCCGATCACGTATCTAGGTCTTCCTTTGGTGGCGGGGAAACCGAGGATTCTGGATTGGCAGTGTTTGTTGGACAGGCTTGAGAGCAGATTAGCAGGATGGAAAGCTTCGATGTTATCTAGGGGGGCAAGATGGTGCTTATGAAGCATGTGTTATCGGCCATGCCCTTATTCTTTTGCTCCACGAGACAGCTCCCGACAGGCATTCAGACACGCATTGAGGGCCTTATGAGAAGGTTTTTTTGGTCAGATGGTAAGCAAAATAGGCGTGGGTTTCACTTGGTCGGGTGGGACAAAGTGACGAGATCTAAAAAACGAGGGTTGGGAATTCTTCGCATTGGCGAGATGAATAAGGCCTTCATGGTGAAATTGGTGGTGCACATTTGGGGAGATGATGACATGGTTTGCAAACTGATGAGGAATCTATATGGTGTCAGGATGTCGTTAGAGGGCGGTCCTTGTCGTATGCCGTCCTCTCTCTGGAAGGGGATCACTGAGGTGTTGTCAAACATCGCGGCGAAGATGCGGCCGGTGCTTGGAGATGGTGCAGCTTTCCAATTTTGGACTGACGATTGGACTGGGGACGGATCCTTGGAACAACTTTTTCCACGGCTGTTCTATCTTGTAGCCAACAGAAGGGCGACGGTGCAGCAAATGTGGGACCATGGGGCGTGGGCGCCTGTTTTTGTTACCAATATGTTAGATCAGCGGGTGCAGGAATTTCTAGACTTGCAAACTTACTTGGCTCAATTTCAGGGCCATCGACAGGGAGGGACCGCTTTGTTTGGGGCGAAGGAAGATTCACAGTGAAGAAAGCGTATCGCTTCCTGGCGGAGGATGGACAGGTAGTGGAAAGTGAGTTGGTGAACGATGTAAGGATAATCTGGAAAAGCATGATTCCAAACCGTATAAAGATCTTTCTTTGGATCTTCCGGCAGGAGCGGCTTCTTACGCATGTGCGACATAGTGAACTATTGGGGTTTGGGCAGGAGCATGCTCTAGATGCAGTGCTGCGGCTGAGGACGCGGAGCACTTATTCTTCACTTGTCATTCCTTGGCTCAGGCTTGGGAAATTGCCAACATTCCTTGGATTTAGAGACATGGGATTGACGATTTTTGGTGGAACATTAGAGGGGTTTGCAGCCAAGGTTACGAGGATTGCAAGCGTACTTTTGCCATTTTATGGGCGATTTGGTGTGCAAGGAATAACACCATTTTTGAGGGGCAAAGTTGTTATGTAGAAAACATTGTGGAACATAGCAGGGTGTTGTGTAATCTATGGAGTTCGTAGTATCCTTTTTGCATTTCTTGTAAACATTCTTCCTTTTTTTTACTTAATACAATTTTGTGGTGGCTCCCATATCATGGGAGGCCACCCGTCTCACTTTCTTCAAAAAAAATGATGCGTCGCCCTGGAGTCCATAATCCACTCTATAATCTCAGATCCATGACAAGATGTAAAAGCATAAGTACTACCTGAGGTGCTAGCTGTAGCAGAGGTACTGGCAAAGGCGGAAGCTGCTACATCTGAGTGGCCTCCTAGAGATGGTGACGAAGCAAGAGGCATGATATCCTACAGTCTGTCTACGAACTCATCAAACCTCTGATCTGAAGTAGGAGTAATTGGTGACTCAACCTACTCCGCTACGCAGACTGATGTTGGGAAACCATGCTAGGAGTAGCATGTATCCTCTGTATGACTTGGACGATGACATTACGTGTAGGGCTAATGAATGCGACCTCCTCTACCACGAGGTCTACGTCCATGAAAAGAAGAAGAGCCTCCTTTACCTTGGGAGGCTGCCATTACCGAAGAAGTCTGGCTAGTAATAGTGGACGGAACAGTAATCCTTCTAAGCCTGCAGAAAGCTTCCTCCATGGGAGGAATTGTAGCATTCGTGAGAATCTGGGAGGAGCAGCATCATATTCATGATCAAGGGCTGCTAGAAATACACCAACCATTGTAGCATTCCTGTTATGTCTTCTGCTGCTCTGGAGTAGCCGTGAGAGGCATGAAGTTGTGGAGCTTCTCAAACATCCCACGCAAGGATGTATACAACGAATGAAGAGGCCGTCCGTTCTGCTTGATAGTAAATATATCATGCTAGAGTTGGAGGATCTTGGTCTCGTTCCTCGCCTGGGAATAAGTTGCTGCGAGGATGGTCCCACACCGCCTTAGCAGTGGCTGATGTAACACATCATTGACGATCTTTATCGTCAATGTTCCTGAAAGCCAAACTTTGGGGCACGCATCATCCACCTCCCACGAGGCGTTAACCCCAGTTTTCTCCATCGGCTCCTCCTCGGTAAGAATATGCTTCTTACCATTAGACTTCATAAGGCTCATGAACTGCATAGCCCGGAGCTTATAGTTTGTCCCGTCCATCTTGACAATAGGCATTGTACCTCTGAAAGCACATGTGGTGGATACGTCGACTTTGTTTTATGACATATTGCCAGATGCAGATTACTAGGGTATTTGTAGACCAACAAATGAATGTCTACACAGACACGTGTGGATTTGAATGCATATGTAGACTTATGCACTCAATTCCATCAACCCATGGCCTCAAATTTCAACGAAATTTGGTCGAATTTCTGTCGAATATCGAATACTGCTGCGGGGCATGCTCTGGTCTCGGAGCTGAAGCTCGAGGTTGCGAGGGCAACCGGGGTAGTGGAATTGGGAGGAGGGGTCAAAGCAGGTTCCAAATGAAGATTCTCTCGTGGAACGTGAGGGGTTTGGGCGACCCAGAGAAGAGAAGGGTCTTGGGCTCGAGGTTTGTGGAGTGGGGATATGATGTGGTGCCCTTGCAAGAAACCAAGCCGGGCTCGCTCACGAGCTTGGATTGGCTTTCTTTCGGTGCGGGCTCGATTTCTGACTTCGGCTCGATTAGGGCGGTTGGCTCTGCAGGCGGGATTCTCGTTGCGTGGAAGGGCTCGGCTTTCGCCCGGCGTGGGGAGCTGAGGGGGACGCACGTTCTGACGATTCTGCTGGAATGCCTTCGCTCGGGGGCGATGCTTGCGCTCTCCTGCCTTTATAGTCTGTGCCAGATATCAGAGCAGCAACAGCTCTGGGCGGACCTGAAGGACGCTAGGGAGGCCTTCCCGGACATCCCCTGGCTAGTGGGGGGGGCTTTAATGTCACTTTGCTTTCGTCAGACAGGCCGAGGCTGCGGGGCAGTCAGGACCCCGACTCTGAGGCCTTCATGGAGGTGGTGGAGTCGCTGGAATTGGAGGTTCATGATGCGGCGGACACTAAGTACACCTGGCGTAACGCCAACTCCAGGTCGCGCCTCGACCGGTTTCTCGCATCGGCTGAGCTTCTGGAGCTCTTTCCGCTCTCGTTCGTCGCTGCCAGGCCGCGCTCTTGGTCTGATAACACGCCCATCCTTTGGGACTCGGGCGATCCTGCGCCCACTCGTGGCTTCTTCCGCTACGAGAAGGCTTGGCTACTCGAAGATGCTTTCAGAGACTTGGTGGTGTCGCACTGGAGTACGACAAGTTTCGTCCAGAAGCTGGACTCTTTGCGGACTAGGCTATGCGGTTTCAAGCAGGATTCGAGGGAGAACCGCCGTGCGGCCAGGACGACAACGGAGGGCATGGTCAGCATGCTCGATGCGTTGGAGGACGAGCGTCCCTTGGTGGGGGACGAGCTGAGGCGATGGTCTGAAGCACAGAGGTTAATCTTTGACGAGGACAGGAATTCGCGACCAGATTGAGTAGGGTCCTGGAGCACATTATTGCCTCCACTCAAACGGCATTCGTTCCGGGGAGGCAGATCGCGGACAACTTGGTTTTGGCATCTGAAATTGTTGCGGATTGGAAGAGGAACGACAGGCAAGCACTGTTGTGGAAGGTTGACTTCTCGAAGGCTTTCGACACCTTGGATTGGCACTTTCTCTGGGCGGTATTGCATAGAAGGGGCTTTCCTGAGCTCTGGATTTCCTGGATGAAGCGGTGCATGACCATGGCTTCTATGACGATCCTAGTAAACGGGCGTCCGGAGGGGGGTTTTTTTCAGCCGCAGAGGGGGATGAGGCAGGGCTGCCCTCTCGCTCCCTTGTTCTTCATCATTGCGGCAGACACCCTTGCTTGTATGGTTGGTAGAGTACAACAGGTTGGGCTAACGTGCAGTTACTCGAAGGATGACCTGAGGATCCCGCTTCAATACGATGACGATACCATATTCTTCATAGAAGGGGGCCTCGAGGAGACTAAGGGCATGGTAGCGATGCTGGAGCTTTTCAGTGAGATGTCCGGGCTGATGCAGGATAACAACAAGTCCAAGATGGTCCCGTTCTGTATGAGTCAGGAGTTGGCGAGTCTTTGTGGTTCAGCGTTGGCTACTGAGAGTGCAAGGTTCCCCATTCACTACCTGGGCTTGCCGCTGAACTCTGGGAGATCGAAGACGGCAGACTGGTTGCCGCTGGTCGAGAAGGTGGAGAGGCGACTCGCGGGATGGAAGGCGGCGGTCCTCTCCAAGGGGGGTCGCTTGGTGCTCTTGAGGGCGGTGCTCTCTTCCATGCCGGTGTATTACTCCTCCACGAGGCTTATGCCGACGGGCATTAGGAGGAGGTTGGAGGGTCTGATGAGGCGGTTTTTGTGGGGCAGGAACGGGCAGGGCCCTGGGATGCACCTGGTTAGCTGGGACGATATTACTCTGCAGAAGTGCGAGGGCGGGCTTGGGATCTATTGGCTGGGGAGCTGAATGAGACTCTGTTACTGAAGTGGGTGGCCAGAATCTGGGGAAATGGGGAGGACCTTTGCTGCAGTCTCCTCAGACGGATCTACGAGGTCGAGGGGGCGATGCCTGAGGGAGTTGCGGCGGCAGGCGCGCATGGGCGGAGACCCTCACCCTTCTGGAGGGCTATTCAGTCGTTCTCTCCCAACTTCCGGAGATTGGAGGTTCTGATGAGGCGGTTTTTGTGGGGCAGGAACGGGCAGGGTCCTGGGATGCACTTGGTTAGCTGGGACGATATTACTCTGCGGAAGTGCGAGGGCGGGCTTGGGATCTATCGGCTGGGTGAGATGAACGAGGCTTTGTTACTGAAGTGGGTGGCTAGAATCTGGGGAAATGGGGAGGACCTTTGCTGTAGTCTCCTCAAACGGATCTACGAGGTCGAGGGAGCGGCGCCTGAGGGAGTTACGCCGGCAGGCGCGCCTGGGCGAAGACCCTCGCCCTTTTGGAGGGCTATTCAGTCGTTCTCTCCCAACTTTCGAACATTGTTCAGACCTGTGCTGGGGGATGGGCTTTGCCTCACCTTCTGGAGAGACGATTGGACGGACGGGGGAGCGTTGTCCTTGCGCTTCCCTCGTCTTTTTGCTTTGGCGGCGGATCAGGATGTTTGGGTTGCTTCTTGCTGGGTAGATGGGAACTGGATGCCGGCTTTCCGTTCGAACTTCTCCGATCAACACCTGGAGGAGTTCCTGCAGCTGCTTGACGCGCTTCGGGAGGCTACGGGGCCCTCCATGGGTCATGACCACTGGATTTGGTGCGGAGGTTCCTTCTCCGTGAAGAGGGCTTACTCGGCGATCTGCATGCCCCCCCTCTCTTTCGGCGGAATTGGTCAGAGACTGCGATTTCTTCTGGGGGATGGGTCTTCCAACAAAGGTTGCTTTCTTCTTTTGGTTGTTCAGGAGGAAGAGACTGATGACGCGGGACCGTTGTGCTAGATTACTTGGCGCGGTCTCTGACAGATGTCTGTTGTGCAATGGGGGGATCGAGACTCCGGAGCATCTCTTTTTTTCCTGCCCGTCTGTGTTACCTGTTTGGGCCGATCCAGACCTGGGCTGGGTAGGTAGGGCGGATATTGAGGATTTCTGCAGGGGTTTGGCTGCGGCCAAGCATCGACCGAGGAAGGAGCTGCTGCGGCCACTTGCGTTGATTTGGTCTGTCTGGCTGCCTAGGAATGAGCTGTTATTTTCTAGCCTTAGATTTTACAAGGAGAATGTCTGTATCAGTGCCTTGGGTCTGTTGCGCTCGTGGCTCGCCTAGAGCACCCTCTTTGCACTTCTTTTACTTTTCTTACTTAATTTTTAATATACGTATGGGGTGAGCACCTAAGAGTGTCTCCCCCTTTTCTGGGTTAAAAAAATAAACTTTCAAAATTAGTTCAAAAAGAAAATAATGAATAAATCTTAAAAACTGGTACAAACCATGGATGAGAGTTTAAAATAAACAATTCACTAAGTTTTGTTAACTATATGGAATAAAAGACGAATATTCTTTTCCAAGAGTATCTCAACAAATTGGAGTTGTACAAAGAAAGAATCGAACTTTATGAGAATGTAGTGGAACTTTATTAATAGAATCTGATCTACCTAAATACTTATGGGCAGAAGCTACTAATATTGCGTGCTATGTACTAAATAGAGTATTAATACGGTCAATCCTTAAAAAGGTAAGTTATGAACTTTATAAAGGTAAAATTCCCAAGATAAGCCACTTTAATGTGTTTGGAAGTAAATGTATCACACTAAACACAAAAGATGACTTAGATAAGTTTGACGCAAAAAGTGTAGAATGCATATTCATTGGTTACTCAAACCGTAGTAAGCCTTATAGAGTTTTTAATAAAAATACACTAGTTGTAGACGAATCAATGCATATAAAATTCAATGAAAATCGACAAGATATAAATAGTCAAGAAAATATTATTGAAGATGAAAAGGGCAATGATATTGATGCGACTCAATCAATATCAGCAAGATATAAGATACATTAAAAGATGAATCCTGGATATTAGCAATGCAAGAAGAACTTAATCAATTCACAAGGAATGAAGTTTGGGAATTTGTACCTAAATCAGAATGCACCTCAATAGTTGGAACTAAATGAGTTTATAGAAATAAATAAAATGAGAAAGGTCAAGTGATTAGGAACAAAGTTAGACTAGTTGCACAAAGTTACAATCAACAAGAAGGAATATACTTTGATGAAACTTATGCACATGTAGCCATACTAGAATAAATTAGGATGCTACTTGCTTATGCTGCACGCTTAGATATAAAACTATATCACTTAGACGTAAAAAATGCTTTTCCTAATGATTATCTGAAAGGAGAAGTTTTTGTTAAACAATCGACTGTTTTTGTTAACATAGATAAACCCGAGTTTATTTATAAACCGAACAATGCTTTATATGGAATAAAACAAGCACCAAGAGCTTGATATGGTAGATTAAAGTCTTTTCTCTTATCTGCTAACTTTGAAATTGGAAAAGTATTCTCAACTTTGTTTACTAGAAATTCAATTGATCTTTTAATTGTTGAAATATACGTTGATGATATTATTTTCGGAGCTATTAATGAAGATTTGTGCAGAGATTTTGCTAAGTTGATGCATGAGGAGTTTGAAATGAGTCTTATGGGAGAACATAGTTTCTTTCTTATCTTGCAGATTCAACAACGACCACAAGGGATCTTAATAAATTAAACGAAGTACACTCATGAACTTCTCAAAAAATTCGGGATGAAGAGTTCAAAAGGGAAGACGACACCGATGGGAGCTCAAGCTTGGCTTGATGTAGATGAAAAGGGCAATGATATTGATGCGACTCAATACAGATGTATGATTGGTTCACTGTTGTATCTTACTACTAGTAGACTGGACATACTTTTAGTACTTGTCTATGTGCTAGGTTTCAATCAACTCCTAAAGAAAATCACTTATAAGCTGTAAAAAGGATCTTCAAATACTTGAAAGATACTCATAATCATGGCTTGTTTTATCCTAGATCACCCACTTTGAATTAAAATATTATAGTGATATTTATTATGCTAGAAGTAGAACTGATAGGAAGAGTACCAGTGGGACGTGTCATTTCCTTGGAAATGAACTGGTCTCATGGTTCTCTAAGAAGCAATACTGTATAGCCCTATCAACAACATAAGGTGAATACATATCTGCCTCTCTTGCATGTTCGCAAGTATTGTGGATGAAACAAACCTTTAACGATTTTGGTTTAAAGTTTAAAAAAGTTAAAATCCTTTATGATAATACAAGTGCTATAAATCTTTTTAAGAATCTTGTATTACACTTTATGACTAAACAGATTGATATTAGACATCATTTCCTAAGAGTCTGTATTCTAGAAAGAGAAAATGCCTTAGACTCTGTAAACACGGAAAGTCAACTTATTGATATATTTACCGAACCCTTAAACTTTGATAGATTTTCCTATCTCAGAAGACACTTAGATTTATGCCAACCTAGTGACTTTTCCTAAAGCTATCCTCTAAAACAAAGCTTTTAGAAAATATGGGAGCTAAGTATTACTTTAGTTTCAGGCAAAAAAGGGAGAGAGAAAAAGGAGGATCAATGACTCTTTAAGATGTGAGTGAAGTTTATTAATATCTTTTTGATAATGACAAAAAGGGGGAGAAGAAGCGTTATTGGTGGGGGGAGAAAAAGTGTTATGATTTTACCGAGGCTTCAAAAGAAATGTGGAGAAGTGTTACAACATAAGTGCACTGTTTGAATACAGATTAAAAGCAGAAATAAAGAGGGAGTTAATACTTTGAATCAGATAAAAATAATTATAGCTAAAAAGTTAGAAAAACAAATATAAGTTTTGGCATTGCCAAAAAGAGGGTGGTTGTTAGTGATTTAGATTTTGCTAATGATTCAGTTACATATTTGGTTTGTAGTTTGGTTAACTTTTCAGGTAGAAGCTCGTAGAAGCTCTTTGATGAAAAAGAAAAGCTAGAAGCTGACTCAGCCTAAAATGATTCTAAAGACTCAGCTTGAAGGCTCAAGATTCTGAATCAGATTGATGAATGAAGCAAAGAAAGACTTCATTCCAAAAGCTCAAGTTTTGAAGACTTCGGATGTTGATGTGGCATGTTACATAGTTTTTTATTTTATGCTAAAAATAGTCTTATATTTTTTTGCATATTCTTGATCAACAATCAAACTTAAGCCAGAATTCACAAAATTGATTTTTGAACATGTGATCGATGACCTTGACACCTCTGATAGATTACCTATGATCGACTATTTTATTTCTCATGATCGATCAACCCTGATCGACCATCCTTTTGACCATGGTCGATCACTTTTCATAATCTGGACCAATGATCAAATATGATCGATCACTTGTGATCTAATCGATCACCCTTGATTGATCAACTTGTTTCTATGATCGATCATTTCATGGATTTTGGAAATCAAAATGTTGGACTTTTTATTTTTGGACACCAACCGCTCTTTTGAGTTCAATCCTATATAAGGGACCATATGGCCCATTGTTTGAGACACAACCAAGAGAAACATCCTTTACTATCAAAAAGAAAAGAAATAGTGATCATTTTGTGTGATACTCGAGTTCTTACAGTGTTTCTGCGCTTTCAAGCTCTCTTCAATCCAAAGCTTTCTAACTACTGAAGTTATTTGTACTCTCTGTGCTCTACTGCTATAATCTTCATCATCCTCGAGCATATTCTGCTGAAATTCTGTAAGCTTGTGAATTCATGTTTCATTACTTAACTATATTTTGTTTAGCATTTTTGTATAGATATCTGAGTTATGGACTCCTTTCTCTGAGAGGAGAGATAGAATCTTCATTTAAAGTGTTTGGAAGTAAATGTATAGAGCAATCACATTTTCCACGTATAAAATCTCGTGACGAAAAATCACTCCATTTTTTGCTAGCTAAAGTGCCCACACGAAAGCCAAATGATTCACGTGTTCTCCGCGAGATTGGGAAGTTGCAGCACTGGGGGAGCTCCAGAGCCCTCTATGCAGGTGGAATCCACCCCTTCCAATGCTGTATTCTGCTACATGTCTTTGGCTAAGTGACATGAAAAGAACACTTTTATGACCCTTGCACATGGAAATGGCATCACCAAGCAACAACCTTGAGGATGGTTATAAATCTTCAGCTCTCCCAATGCCGCTGCGATTTAGCCAAAGTCAAAACTGGTGGCAATGGCACTGTTACACACGAGTTGTTTTCTTATCTCCCTGCTTGCGCCATTTTTCTGTTGAGACCATGTAATGAGTTTATAGTATGTGTATTCAAGGGTATGTAATTACATTTCACTGAAGCAAACACATAATTTATGGAGCTTTCTTTTGGCATGTAATTCTCGATTGACCTTTTTATCCGGAGATAATAAAGTCAGCTCACGTACTAGTATGCAGGTGTAGTTGCAGGTTTGACTTATAAATTGTTCTTGCATTATTATATTTTTAGTTGTCTTTATATTCTTCTAGACATTACACTTATAACTGTTTCTAGAATGAATCTGTAGGTCATTTGATTTTATGATCTTGCAGGGGGTCTCAACTCTTCGTAATATCACACATGCTGTTCTAGACAAACGGCTTACTATGTGGGAAAAGTATTGCCTTCAGCATATTTTCGTTGTACCGGAGGGTTTCTCTTCACTTGAAACAGTAAGTTTTCTTTGCCCCCACCTCTAGATTATGTGTTCATCTTCAGGTGGCGATAACAGTATATGAGTTTGTGCCCATATGAGTTTTTCCATTAACACTTATGCCTTAATTTTTTTGCAATCAGACTTGTGCTCCTACATTCTTACAAACTTCACATTTGTGCCCTTATATTATTACGCCCCCTATATTGTACCAACAGAAGAGCAATATTGTGAATTTTGTAAGAATATAGGGGTGCAAATGTAATTGCAAAAAGATTAGGACATAGTGTTAGTGGAAAAACTTGGAATGCCACATGTGTAAAAATCTCGAAAATTATTATATGCTAATTACTCATGTGAGAAATGTAAACATATATATTATCTACTTATGTAATCTCTTATTATTTTCAATTCCTGCAGTACTCTTTATGTAATTTACCCATAGGCTACTCTCCTATATAAGAGAGCCTAGGGCTGATGGAATAAACAACTTCTTCTATTTTCCCAACATGGTATCAGAGCGACGGTCCTAGACCGGAGTTATTGAAACCCTAACCCTATCCCCACCCGCGTGCCTCTCTCTCTCTCGCCGCCGGCCCCCACCCGCGCCGCTGGTCGTGCTCCCCGACCTCCGCGCACCTCGCCTGCGGTGACCTTCACACCTCGTGTGCCCCATCGCGCGTCTGCCTGCGCCCCATCGCGCGTCTGCGTGCGCCCCTCCAGCGCACTGCGTGCGCTCCTCCAGCACATAGTGCGGCCGGCACATGCCCTAGCGCTCTCCAGCGCGCACGTCTCGCGCAACATCTCACGCACCTCCTTCGCTCGCTCGCGCAATCTCTCGCGCGCCTTCGACGCTCCCTATCGCGCGCTATCTGTTGTGCGTCTGTAACTCGTGAATTAGCCCTACACGACCCTGTTTCTAGCGCGCACACCACCAATGGAATGGGTTTGGTTGCTTGAAGTCTACACCTGCAACTAAACCCGTCTATGTCCGTGTAGATGATCTTATCTTCAGTCTATCGTTCCAGTCTTCTGTTACCAGTATGTCAGAAAGCAAGGCGGATATTCCATCTATAGGCACCTTTCGAGGTCCAACGCCTATTATAAAGATGGATGGTACGAACTATGAACTGTGGGCGATGTAGTTCATGAGTATGATGAAGTCAACTGGTAAGAAGCACATTCTTATCGAAGAAGAGCCTGCTGAGAAGACTGGAGTTAATGCCTCATGGGAGGCAGATGATGCATATGCCAATGTCTGGTTATCTGGAACTTTGGCGATCGAGATTGCCAATGATATTCTTCATCAGCCCACGGCTAAAGCAATGTGGGATTTTCTTGCTGCCACATACTCTCAAGCGAAGAATGAGACGAAGATTCTGTAACTCCAGCATGACATATTCATCATTAAGCAGAATGGTCGCCCTCTACACTCACTCTACACATCCCTACGAGGGATGTTCGAGAAGCTGTACAGCTTCATGCCCCTGACAGCCACGCCAGAGCAACAGAAGACCTACCGAAACGCGACTATGGTAGGAGTTTTCCTTGTTGCCCTTGATCCAGAATATGAGGCGGCGCGGTCCCAGATCTTGGCAGATTCTACTATTCCTCCTATGGAGGAAGCCTTTCATAGACTGAGTCGCATCACCGTCCCTTCTACGGCCACGAATCAGACTGCTTCAGCAATGGCTGCCAACAGAGGCCGTGGAGGCCAACATCATATCCGTGGTCGTGGTCCTCGTGGAAGAGGAGGCCGTATTCGGCCAATATGTACCTACTGTCTTCGCACCGGACATACTGAAGATACATGGTACTCTAAGCATGGATTTCCTGCATCCGCACGAGTCGCCGAGCAGATAGAGCCGCCATCTGTTGCTTCTTTGGATCAGCATTTTGATGATCTCGTTGCCTGTCTACGGGGCATTATTCCTCCATCCGGCCCAACACCCACTACTGAGAACCAGTCTGATGCTGCTGCATCCGCTTCTGCCTCTACCAGTACATCAGGTAGCACATTTGCACTTACTAGTAGTGGATCAATACTTCAGCATGGATTATGGATTCTGGCGTCACACATCACCTTTGTGGCGATCAAAGTCTGCTTACAGGATACAGACATATTCCTCTAGGTCGAACAGTGGTCATTGCTAATGGCACACATTCCCCAATTACTGGTCAGGGGGACATTAGACTGACCTCATCCATGCAGCTCAAGAATGTGTTACACGCACCTGATGTTTCAATGAATTTATTATCTATCAGCCAAATTACAAAGGATTTACAATGTCGGGCGATTTTTGATCCATCTTCTCTTATTTTTCAGGACATCCTTACGGGCAACGTGATTGGTCGTGGCTATGAGCAAGGAGGCCTCTATCGCCTTAGTCAGACTTTTTTTGCTGGAACCTCATCCCTACCTACTGGATCCGTATCTCCTCTGCTATGGCATCTGCGCTTTGGACATTTATCGCTTCAGAAGTTGCGTCGTGTGTTACCCCAGGGTCTGCCTCACACATCTATCCAATGTGAGGCCTGTCAGTTGGGAAAGCATCATCGGTCTACCTTTCCCAGTTGTCAGTGTCGGAGTAGTACCTCCAAGTTTGAGTTATTTCATATTGATATCTGGGGTCCGAGTCGTGTTCCTGATCACTAGGGACACATATTTTATATAGTTATTGTGGATGACTTCTCTCGTGTGTCATGGGTGTTTTTGTTAAAGAATAAATCTGAAGCAGGGAATATTATTATCAACTTTATTAATGAGATTCGTAATGTTTTCTCCACATCTGTTAAAATTGTGCGAAGTGATAATACCCTGGAATTGTGTACTCATGTCCTAGCCAGTTACTACTCATCCCAAGGGATTATCCACCAGACATCCTGTGCCTATACCTCCCAACAGAATGGGATTGCTGAAAGGAAACATCGCCACTTACTAGATGTCACCAGGTCACTTCTTATACAGAGTCATGCTCCTTATTCTTACTGGGGTGACGCGGTTCTCACAGCTTGCTACCTAATCAATCGTATGCCGTCCTCTGTTCTAGGTGAAAAGATTCCTTTCTCCCTTATCTTCCCTGATAAAGATCTGTTTTCCCTTACTCCTCGTGTGTTTGGTTCAGTTGCCTTTGTCCATCAGTTGTCTCCTGGTACTGACAAGATCTCTCCTAGGGCTGTCAAGTATGTGTTTGTTGGGTACTCCAGAACGCAAAAGGGGTACCAGTGCTATGATCCCTTGCGCATGCGGTATCTAGTGAGTGCAGATGTTACGTTTTTTGAATCCGTAATGTGTTTTTCATCCTCAGGTGATCAATTGATACCTCCACCTAATACTGATGCCATTTATGTGACACCACCACCGCCATTACCACCTCAACCACCACCACCACCATCATCTGCACCTCCTATTACTATACCTGTTTCACTACTACCATTTCACTATACCTGTAGGCCTGCTCCAGCTCATGGTCTTGACTCATCACCTAGCTCACCCAAGGTATATTCTGAAGATATTACTATTGATGGATCTGACGATGTTTCGGAGCAGGATTTGTTATAGAGGACAGACGAGGACATGGTGGACTTAGATGTTCCTATTGCTTTACGCAAGTCGAAGCGAAGCTGCGCCTCATATCCTTTAGCAGCTTCTGTGTCTTTTCAACGCCTAACTGGAGATTTCAAGAACTTTGTCGTTGCTTTGTCAGCTGTAGATATTCCACGGAGTTACCAAGATGCTCTGAAGGATAGTAGATGGCGTCTAGCAATGGAGGAAGAAATGGCGGCACTTCAGTCTAGAGGCACTTGAAGTCTGGTTCCTATACCTGCAGATGTGTCCCCAGTGAGCTGCAAATGGGTATTTACAGTCAAGCAGAATGCAGATGGCAGTATTGACATATACAAGGCCCGTCTTGTTTCTCGAGGCTTTACACAGACATACGGGGTGGACTATCTTGATACATTCTCGCCAGTAGCCCGCCATTCCACTCTACGGATCTTATTGTCTGTTACGGTTACTTGTGACTGGCCTCTATATCAATTGGATGTGAAGAATGCCTTCTTATATGGTGACTTACAGGAGGAAGTCTACATGCAACAACCACCCGGTTTTGCTGTTGAGGGGGAGTGTTCCAAGGTGTGCAGACTTCATAAGGCTATCTATGGCCTTAAGCAGAGTCCCAGAGCATGGTTTCAGAAGCTTCAAGATCTTTTTGAGAAATAGGGATACAAACGTTCAAATGCTGATCATTCTTGTTTGTACAAAAGACTTTCAGAGGTATTATTGCCATCATGGTCTATGTAGATGACATCTTGATTACAGGTGATGATGTACAAGGGATAAAGAAGGCGAAAGAAATGCTGGGTAGCAAATTTGTCACAAAGGATCTTGGAGTTCTTAGATATTTTCTGGGACTGGAGTTTGCCAGAAATCCGCATGGGTTGGTATTGTCTCAGAGAAAATATGTCACTGACCTGTTGAGTGAAACAGGAATGCTTGGCTGCTGACCTGCTACTACACCAATGGATCCCAGTATGAAGCTATATGATGGTGATACAGAGGAGGTGGATAGGAGAAGATACAGAGAACTGGTGGGCAAACTCCTATACGTCACTATTACCAGGCCCGACATAGCCTTTGCTGTGAGTCGAGTGAGCCAGTTCATGGAACAACCACGTCAGGTTCACATGGATGCAATACATATGATACTCAGGTACCTCAAGTCATCCCCAGGTGCGGGTCTGCTGTTCAAGAAAGGCAAGGTGATCTCTATCTCAGCCTGTGCAGATGCAGATTATGCAAGGTGTCCCAAGGACAGGCAGTCCACCTCTGGGTTTGCTGTGTATGTTGAAGATTCCCTAATCTCGTGGAGGAGCAAGAAACAAACTGTGGTAGCAAGGTCCAATGCTTAATCTGAATATAGGGCTATGGCCCAAGCCAGTACAGAAATGATGTGGGTAAAAGCTGTGCTTACAGATTTACATATAGAAGTCCCACTTCCTATGGCTTTAGAGTGTGACAATCAGGCGGCATTGTTCATTGCAAACAATCAAGCATTCCATGAACGAACCAAGCACATTGAAGTTGATTGCCACTTTATTCGTGACATGATTCATAAGGGATTCATTGCTACATCTTATGTTAGTTCAGAAAATCAAACTGCAGATATTTTCACCAAGGCATTACTGCGAGGCTCGTTTCAGAAGTGTGCGTCCAAGCTGAGCATGATTGACATCTATGCTCCATCTTGAGGGTGAGTGTAAACATATATATTATCTACTTATGTAGTCTCTTATTATTTTCATTTCTTGCAGTACTCTTTATGTAATTTACCCATAGGCTACTCTCCTATATAAGAGAGCCTAAGCTAAGGCTGATGGAATAAACAACTTCTTCTATTTTCCCAACAAGAAATAAAGACAAAAGAGACTTACATTTCTTGTTGATGTTTAAAATACTTCTACTACTAGTACTACTTCAGAGATGAGTAGGTAGATCGAAGAGCGTTGTTTCGGAGATGGAGATATGCTTCAGAGACCACTGTGACATAAATGGAAATGTCGCTTGGACGTCGTTTCTTCAGAGCGGGAGATCTGGCTTGAAGATCCCACTGCAAAGGTGATGTGGTTTGGAAGGTGCCACATGGATCATGGCCTCTACGTCGCTTAGATTTTCCAGAGAAACATGAGAGTTGGAGGTTGGGACAAAAGAGACCTATGTTTTTTATTGATGATTAAGATAACATAAATACCTCTTATATATTGGTTTACAATGTTTAGATTAGAAAAAAAGCTAATGAAGAAAGAGGTTGCCATAGAGGTTGCATATACTTGCTATATCACGTAAAAGGAAAAATGAATAAAGTTAATTATCCAACGTAGCTAATATTACCTTTCAAGTTCAAGTGGTGCAGAATCCAACTTGAGTTTTAGAGAGGACCATAGTAGCATGGATTGGAAATGTGACTCAAAGATCGTTGCTTCTGAGGAGGATCACAATTTTAAAGACATGATGTGGCACGGAGGTCATTTACATAGAGATGAAGATGTAGCTCAGAGGTCGCTACTTTGGATATGGAAATGCGATTATATGTAATTTGAGATCACTAGAAATGACGTCGTTCGGAAACCACTACCACGAAATGAACAAGCGGTGCGGAGATCACTGCTTGGAGATGGAGATGTGGCTCAGAGGGCGCTATAACGGATATGGAGATGCATCTTGAAAGCTATTACTTTGAAGTGGGTAATGTGGCCTAAAAACTACCACCACCATGGTGTGGATGCGGTTGGGAAGGCATCACTTTGATCATGGCCTCTACCTTGTTTAGATTGTCTGATGAAAGTGAGGGGGGGATAGGGAAAAAAGAAACAGTTATGATAGTATGCATGAAATCCAACAATAACAAAGCCTTTTCTTACATCCGATCAGCTACATGGATTCTTTTCCCCCATTTATATCTATCTTGGGTCATTCTCGGGCTTAGATCCAAAGAACTAAGATCTCTTCGGATAGTCTCATTCCAACACTTCTTGGGTCTTCCTCGCCTTCTCTTAGATGGCTCAACATCCAAAAAACTCGCATCTTCTAACTGGTGCTTCAGCCGTTCTCTTTTGCAAATGGCCAAACCATCTTAAGCGGTTTTCTCTCATCTTATCCTCTATCGGAGCTACATCAACTTTCGTTCTGACCACATTATTCTGAATCTGATCTTTACGTTTATGACCACACATCCACCTTAGCATTTTCATTTCTTCTACTTAAGGCCTCAAAATTTCATTTCAGCCACCATTTCGCTGACCAACCGAAACGAGGAAGTATATATGCAGCATCCACCATATTTTACTGTTGAGGGGGAGTGTACACGGGTATGTAGATTTCATAAGGCCATATATGGACTCAAGCAGAGTCCGTGAGCTTGGTTTCAGAAGCTATCAGATGTTTTTGGAAAGCAAGGGTTCAAATGATCCAATGCAGATCATTCTCTTTTCATACAGAGAACTACCAGAGGTACAACTGCTATTATGGTATATGTTGATGATATTCTCATTACAGGAGATGACCTAAAAGGAATAAAGATGGCTAAAGACTTTCTGGGTCGTGAATTTATTACCAAGGACCTTGGAGCTCTCCGATACTTTCTGGGACTGGAGTTTGCCAGAAATCTGCAAGGACTGGTAATGACCCAGAGGAAATATGTCACTGATCTGCTTAGTGACACGGGTATGCTTGGGTGTAGACCTGTTACTGTACCTATGGATCCAAGCATGAAGCTATACGATAATGACCCTGAGGAAGTAGACAGAAGGAGGTATAGAAAACCGGTAGGAAAGCTCCTTTATGTTACGATTACCAGATCAGATATCTCATTTGCAGTTAGTAGAGTTACCCAGTTCATGGAGCCACCACGTCAGGTACATATGGACGCTATACATATGATACTAAGGTACTTTAAACCTTCTCCAGGTGCAAGTCTATTGTTTAGAAAAGGCAAGTCAGTCACCGTCTCATCATATGCAGATTATGCAGGGTTCCCCAAGGATAGGAAGTCCACCACAGGCAAGGTTTAAAAAAGCGCGAGGCGGTCCGAGGCGTTTTTCCTAAAATCGAGGTGAGGCGTAAGCCTCGAGGCGGTCGAGGCGTAAGCCTCAATTTTTTGGAAAAAAAATTAAAATTAAAGGAAAATACATTGAAAAAATATATGATAATATTAAATTTTCCCAAAAACACATTCAAGAATAGTTTAACACTAATAAGAGATGCAATACATAAGCAATGAAGGCATTGTAGTTCAAAAAAAGCCACTAATATATGTAATATCAAGTTCCAACTTCAATAATTCTATATGAGTATTGAATTTAAAGTCTATACTTAATACTAAAGTATAATAAGAACCATAATTTTTAGTGTTTGAAGTAAAAAAATACTAACACACCTTGAATCCCAACCATTTGTCTTGTTGGATATTGTTGGAGAACCATTATATGCATCCCCTCCTGCCATATCATACCCCAACAAGACGGGGGTCTCGCTGTTATTTTACTAAAGATATATATGTCTTGTTTTTTTTACTAAAGATGTTATTTTTATTTTGCTATTCACAATCAAATGTAATAGTTATTTTAATTCACGTGTTTATTTGCATCCTTGCTTCTTCATATATACGATAACTATTCTAAGATTCACAACTTATACAACCAAATAACAACATCAAGTTGCAAACTTGCAACTAATATATAGAAATATGCAAGGGTTAACATGTAAACAAAAATACAAACATAAAAAATATAATGCTAACAAAAAAATAAGGTCAAGTGCAAAGCACATAACCAAAAATGTAAAAAAAAGCCTCATGACTCGAGGCTTACGCCTCCGCCTCGCCTCGAGCGCCTCGCGCCTCGAGCGCCTCACGCCAAGTCAAGGCGCACGCCCCACCCAGAGAACCTGAGGCGTGCGCCTCAGGGCGAATTCGCTGCGCCTCGCCTCGAGGCGTACGCCTTTGCGCCTCGAGGCGGCGCTTTTTAAAACAATGACCACAGGCTTTGTCGTATATGTTGGAGATTCTCTTGTCTTACGGAAGAGCAAGAAACAAACTGTTGTGGCCAGATCTAGTGCTGAGTCAGAGTATAGGGCTACGACCCAACACAGAAATGATGTGGGTTCGAGCTGTTCGTACAGATCTACACATCGAGGTTCCTCTTCCCATGTCACTGAACTGTGACAATCACGCTGCTATATTCATTACATATAACCCAACATTTCATGAACGTGCCAAGCACATTGAGGTTGATTGCCATTATATACGTGATATGATTCAGAAGGGTTTTATTTCCACATCTCATGTCAGCTCCGTGGACCAGACTGCAGATATTCTCACTAAGGCCTTACTCCGAGGACCTTTTCAGAAGTGTTCGTCCAAGCTGAGCATGATAGACATCTATGCCCCATCTTGAGGGGGAGTGTAGAGATATATATTTATGTTACCGTGTTTGTTTCCTGTTTCTTAGACTATTTCTTATCTCTCTTTACTTATGTATGCTTTATGTAATTTACCCATAGTTTGCTCTCCTATATAAGAGAGCTTAGGGTTATTGGAATAAACATATTGATCATTTTTCCCAACAGAAATGCAAGATCTCTCTCTCTCTCTCTCATCGTGTGCATGCTCCTCTCTCTCCTTAAGGGCCTGTTTGGTTGCTGGGTTGGACTGGGTTGGGTTGGGGTACACCGGTGTACACCTCCTTCCAACCCTCTCAATCCTCCTCACAGTTTACTATTCACAAGGGTACCCCAACCCAACCCAACCCAGTCCATCCAACAACCAAACATGCCCTAGAACATAAACCAAATTTGATATTTTTGCAAGAGGAAAAAAACTTGCTGCTCCGATTCCTCTTTGTTGGGAAACGTGAATAAGTTGTTTATTCCATAGCCCTAGGCTCTCTTATATAGGAGAGTAGCCTATGGGTAAATTACATAAAGAGAAAAACAAGAAAATAAAATAGCAAATAGACACAATAACTAAATATGCGTCAACACTCCCCCTCAAGATGGAGCATAGATGTCAATCATGCTCAGCTTGGAAGCACACTTCTGAAATGGGCCACGTAACAATGCCTTGGTGAATATATCTGCAGTCTGGTTCTCTGAAGTAACATGGGATGTGGCAATGAATCCTTTCTGAATCATATCACGTATAAAGTGACAATCCACTTCAATATGCTTGGTCCGTTCATGGAATGCAGGATTGTTTGCAATGAACAAAGCAGCCTGATTATCACACTCCAAGTTCATAGGAAGTGGTATATCTAAGCATAAATCTGTCAGCACCGCTTTCACCCACATCATCTCTGTAGTAGCCTGGGCCATAGCCCTATATTCGGATTCAACACTGGATCTAGCTACCACAGTTTGCTTCTTGCTCCTCCATGAGACTAGGGCATCTCCAACATAGACAGCATACCCTGAGGTGGACTTCCTATCCTTAGGACATCCTGCATAGTCTGCATCTGCGCATGCTGAGACAGAAATCCCCTTTCCTTTCTTGAATAGCAGACCTTTACCTGGAGAAGATTTGAGATATCTAAGTATCATGTGTATTGCATCCATATGCACCTGGCGTGGCTGCTCCATGAACTGACTCACACGGCTCACTGCAAATAATATATCTGGCCTAGTGATCGTGACATATAACAATTTGCCTACCAGTTCTCTGTATCTTCTCCTGTCAACCTCCTCTGTGTCATCATCATACAGCTTCATGCTAGGGTCCATTGGTGTCGTAGCAGGTCGACACCCTAGCATACCTGTCTCACTCAGTAGATCTGTGACATACTTCCTCTGTGACATGACTAATCCATACGGATTTCTGGCAAACTCCAGCCCCAGAAAATATCTAAGGACTCCCAAGTCCTTGGTGACAAACTCGGTCCCCAGCCTTTCCTTTGCCTGCTTAATGCCCTGGTCATCATCACCTGTAATCAAGATATCGTCAACATAAACCATGATTACAACAATACCTCTTGCCGTCTTCTGTACAAACAAGGAATGATCAGCATTGGAGCGTTTATATCCTTGTTTCTCAAAGAGGTCTGACAGCTTCTGGAACCATGCTCTGGGGTTCTGCTTAAGGCCATAGATAGCCTTATGTAATATGCAAACCTTGGAACACTCCCCCTCAACAGCAAAACCTGGTGGCTGTTGCATGTAGACTTCCTCCTGCAGGTCGCCATACAGAAAGGCATTCTTCACATCCAGTTGATAGAGTGGCCAGTCTCTAGTAACTGCAACTGATAAGAGGATCCGCAGAGTGGAATGACGAGCCACCGGGGAGAACGTGTCAAGGTAATCTACCCCATATGTCTGTGTGAATCCCCTTGCAACTAGGCGTGCCTTGTACCTGTCAATGGAGCCATCTGCATTATGTTTCACTGTAAACACCCACTTGCAACTCACCGGGTTGACATCTGGAGGTATAGTAACCAAGCTCCATGTTCCTCTAGACTGAAGTGCCGCCATCTCTTCCTCCATTGCTAGCCGCCATCGAGAATCCTGCAAAGCCTCATGGTGGTTCCGTGGAATATCTGTAGCTGAAAGTGCCAATGCAAACGTCCTGAATGGTCCAGATAGCCTCTCAAACGACACCGCTGCTGATACTGGATACTTGGCACAACTTCTCTTCGGCTTGCGTAGAGCGATTGGAACATCCAGATCCTCTGTGGTATCACCATGCTCCTGTAATGCATCCTGCTGAGAAATGTCGTCAGATTCATCAACATTAATATTTTCATTACATACCATAGGCGAGCTAGTTGACTGGTCAGGACCATGAGCTTGATTCGGCCTCCTGGTGTAATGGAATGGTAACTGGGATACTATTGATGGCGGTGGTGGTGGCGGCGGTGGTGGTGGTGGAGATGTTGGTGGCGGTTGTGATGTTGGTGGTGCCATGAATACAGTATCAGGGGATATAGGTGGTGGCTGCATGTTACCGGATTCTGAAAAATACATAATGGATTCAAAGAATGTAACATCTGCACTGATCATATACTGCCGACGCACAGGGTCAAAACACTTGTACCCCTTTTGAGTTCTGGAGTACCCCACAAAGACACACTTGACAGCCCTAGGAGAGAGCTTGTCAGAACCGGGCGACAACTGATGGACAAATGCGACTGACCCAAACACACGAGAGGTAAGAGTAAACAGATCCTTGTCAGGATAAATAAGTGAGAAAGGAACCTGTTCATTCAAGACAGACGAGGGCATACGATTTATAAGATAACATGCAGTAAGGACTGCATCACCCCAGTAGGAATACGGAACATGACTCTGAATGAGAAGTGACCTTGTGACATCAAGTAGGTGACGGTGTTTTCTTTCTGCAACCCCATTTTGTTGAGACGTATGGGCGCAGGATGTTTGGTGAACAATTCCTTTAGAGGAGTAGTAGTTGGCTAGATTGTTGGTGCATAACTCTAAGGCATTGTCACTTCTCATAATTTTGACAGTTGTGGAAAAAACATTCTGAATCTCATTTAGGAATTGAATAATAATATTTCCAGCTTCAGACTTATTTTTCATTAGAAATACCCATGATGCTCTAGAGAAATCATCCACAAATACAATATAAAACCTGTGTCCCTGATGATCGGGAACACGACTTGGACCCCAGACATCGACATGAAACAACTCAAACTTGGAGTTACTACTCCGACCTTGACTACTGGGAAAGGATGACCTGTGATGTTTTCCCAACTGACACGCCTCACACTGGATAGGTGTGTGAGAAAGACTATAAGGTAAGACAAGACGCAACTTCTGAAGCGGTAGATGACCAAAACGCAGATGCCACAGGAGAGAAGATACTTGTTCTGCGGGAGAAGCTGTGATTCCGGCAAACGGGGTCTGGTTCAGACGATAAAGGCCTCCTTGCTCATAGCCATGACCAATCACGTTGCCCGTACGGATGTCCTGAAAAATCAATGAAGATGAATCAAAAATAGCTCGACAATGGAGATCCTTCGTAATCTGACTAATTGACAACAGATTCATAGAAAAATGCGGTGCATGTAAAACATTCTTGAGCTGCATAGAAGACGTCAATCTGATCTCCCCCTGACCCGTGATAGGAGAATGCGTGCCATTGGCAATAACTACTGTCCGTCCTGGAGGAATCTGGGTGTATCCTGTAAGTAGGCTCTGGTCGCCACATAGATGATGTGTAGCGCCGGAGTCCATGATCCATGGCAGTGTATCAGATCTACTACAGTGGAGTGCAAGTGGACTACCTGAAGTACTAGTAGAGGCCGAGGCGGAAGCAGCAGTATCAGTATGGTTCTCTGCAGTCGGTGTTGGACCAGATGGTGGAATAATGCCCCTGAGGCGGGCAACTAGGTCATCAAATCGTTGATCCAGTGTAGCAGCAGACGGGGGCTCTATCTGCTCAGCTGCTCGTGCGGATGCAGGAAATCCATGCTTTGAGTAGCATGTATCTTCAGTATGTCCGACTCGGTGACAATATGAGCATGTTGGCCTAGCGCGGCCACCCCTTCCACGGGGAGTACGTCCACGGCCCTGTTGATGAAAACCACGGCCTCTATTGGCCGCCATGGCTGAGGGATTCTGACTCGCAGCTGCTGAAGGTACTGTGATCCTGCTCAATCTGTGAAAAGCTTCCTCCATGGGAGGAATAGTCGAGTCCGCCAAAATCTGTGAACGTGCTGCCTCATACTCTGGATCGAGTGCAGCGAGAAACACACCCACCATCGTCGCATTCCTGTATGTCTTCTGCTGTTCTGGTGTGGCGGTGAGAGGCATGAAGCTATAAAGCTTCTCAAACATTCCTCTCAATGATGTATAGAGAGAATGTAAGGGGCGACCGTTCTGCTTTATTGTGAAGATATCATGTTGTAGTTGCAGGATCTTCGTCTCATTCTTTGCCTGAGAATATGTCGCTGCCAGGATATCCCACATGTCTTTGGCTGTGGGTTGATGTAGAATGTCATTGGCAATCTCAATAGCCAATGTGCCAGATAGCCACACCTTGGCATATGCATCGTCGGCCTCCCATGAGGCATGAACTCCAGTCTTCTCTGCAGGCTCGGGCTCGGTAAGAATATGCTTCTTACCCGTAGACTTCATCATACTCATGAACTGCATTGCCCACAGTTCATAGTTCGTACCATCCATCTTGACAATGGGCGCTGGACCACGAAATGCGCCCATAGATGGATATCAGCCTTGCTTTCTGACATACTGGAGATGGAAAACTGGAGTGACCGAGAGATAACAATCTTCGTCTACAATGACATAGACGGGATTAGTTGTGTGTGTAGACGTCAGGCAACTAACCCCATGTATATCAAGATCTGTGCCCTAGAGTCTTAGGGCTTTGGGGCACGCAGGCACGTGCAGGAAGCACGCACGCGCGCAACTGGATGAAGCGCGGAAGATTAGGCAGGCTGGGCTGGAGCTATCACGTGCGTGCACTGGCGCACGTTGTCGCACGCTGGTGCAGATGCGCGCAGAGAAGGTGCGCAGAGAAGGTGCGCGAGAGAAGGTGCGCGCATACGCTTCAAGAGGTATTCTGATATCTACTTTGTGGTTTAGATGAAACGATCCAAGAAGTGTTCTTGGGATCATGCGGTTTCATCTTTTAAAATTTTTTAAATTTTACTGCCTATAGCAACTAATGCGACTAGTCGTTCCCGATCGCATATGATGCGATCTTCACGCTTCCATGATGCGCTTATGGTTTTTTCCATAACCTTCATGCAACAAAGACGAAAACACGAGGAGTAAATGAGAACAACTCCTCAGGGAAAGCTATGAAGAAAGGAATTTTTTCACCCAAGACAGATGAGGGCTTGCTATTCACCAGATAACATGTCGTAAGGACTGCATCACCCCAAAACAAATGTGGGGCACGACTCTGAATGAGAAGAGTCCGAGTGACATCAAAATGGTGATGCTTGCTCTCTGCAACACCATTCTGTTGAGAAGTGTAAGCACATGTTGTTTGATGAATAATACCACGAGATGAAAAGAAATGTGATAGCATGGGCACAAAATTCCAAAGCATTATCAGTTTTCACAAATTTCACTGAGGAAGATAAAACATTCTGTATTTCATTGATAAAGGTTTTAATCAAGTCCCTGTTTCAGATTTATTCTTTAATAAAAAGACCCTTGAGAAGCAAGAAAAATCAAGGTAAAACCTGTCCCTGGTGATCAGGAACACAACTCTGACACCAAATATCAATATGAAATAACTCAAAAAGGGAACTACTGCTCCGACTCTGACGATTAAGAAAAGCAGACCGATGATGCTTTCCCAACTGACACGCCTCACACTGGAAGGATGAACCCAGTGAAATCCACGGGAAAATATGACACATCTTCTGGAGAGGGAGGTGTCCAAAACGTAGGTGCCAAGTGAAGGAAGAGACTCGCCTTGTTGAATAAGAGGATATGTCTGCATAGGGAGTTTGAACCAGGCAATAGAGACTACCCTACTCACGGTCACATCCAATCACCCTGCCCATAAGAATGTCCTGAAAAACAAGAGACGAGAGGTCAAAAATAGCCCGACAATGCAACTTCCTCGTAATCTAACTTATGGATAACAAATTCATAGAAAAATCTGGAGCATGTAACACATTCTGCAAACGCATCAAAGGCGTCAAACTGATCTCCCTCTGTCTTGTGATTGGGGAATGAGTCCCATCGCCTATCACGATAGTTCTCCTTGGTGGACCTGTCTATATGTTGTAAACTGATCTCTATCCCCGCATAAATGATGCAGGGTGGTTTGAGGGATATGAGGGGTGGGGGATATCCATTCCTTTACTGCAGTATGCGGATGACACCATTCTTTTCATGGGGATTGATAAGGAGAAGATGAGGCGAGCGCCATACATCATGGATATTTTTGGGGACCTATCTGGCTCCAGATCAACATGCATAAATCGGCAGTTGTTCCGTTTGGTTTATCAGATCATGAGTCGCAGGAGGCGTCGACCATTCTTGGATGCCCAATTGAGGGTCTTCCGATCACGTATCTAGGTCTTCCTTTGGTGGCGGGGAAACCGAGGATTCTGGATTGGCAGTGTTTGTTGGACAGGCTTGAGAGCAGATTAGCAGGATGGAAAGCTTCGATGTTATCTAGGGGGGCAAGATGGTGCTTATGAAGCATGTGTTATCGGCCATGCCCTTATTCTTTTGCTCCACGAGACAGCTCCCGACAGGCATTCAGACACGCATTGAGGGCCTTATGAGAAGGTTTTTTTGGTCAGATGGTAAGCAAAATAGGCGTGGGTTTCACTTGGTCGGGTGGGACAAAGTGACGAGATCTAAAAAACGAGGGTTGGGAATTCTTCGCATTGGCGAGATGAATAAGGCCTTCATGGTGAAATTGGTGGTGCACATTTGGGGAGATGATGACATGGTTTGCAAACTGATGAGGAATCTATATGGTGTCAGGAGGTCGTTAGAGGGCGGTCCTTGTCGTATGCCGTCCTCTCTCTGGAAGGGGATCACTGAGGTGTTGTCAAACATCGCGGCGAAGATGCGGCCGGTGCTTGGAGATGGTGCAGCTTTCCAATTTTGGACTGACGATTGGACTGGGGACGGATCCTTGGAACAACTTTTTCCACGGCTGTTCTATCTTGTAGCCAACAGAAGGGCGACGGTGCAGCAAATGTGGGACCATGGGGCGTGGGCGCCTGTTTTTGTTACCAATATGTTAGATCAGCGGGTGCAGGAATTTCTAGACTTGCAAACTTACTTGGCTCAATTTCAGGGCCATCGACAGGGAGGGACCGCTTTGTTTGGGGCGAAGGAAGATTCACAGTGAAGAAAGCGTATCGCTTCCTGGCGGAGGATGGACAGGTAGTGGAAAGTGAGTTGGTGAACGATGTAAGGATAATCTGGAAAAGCATGATTCCAAACCGTATAAAGATCTTTCTTTGGATCTTCCGGCAGGAGCGGCTGCTTACGCATGTGCGACATAGTGAACTATTGGGGTTTGGGCAGGAGCATGCTCTAGATGCAGTGCTGCGGCTGAGGACGCGGAGCACTTATTCTTCACTTGTCATTCCTTGGCTCAGGCTTGGGAGATTGCCAACATTCCTTGGATTTAGAGACATGGGATTGACGATTTTTGGTGGAACATTAGAGGGGTTTGCAGCCAAGGTTACGAGGATTGCAAGCGTACTTTTGCCATTTTATGGGCGATTTGGTGTGCAAGGAATAACACCATTTTTGAGGGGCAAAGTTGTTATGTAGAAAACATTGTGGAACATAGCAGGGTGTTGTGTAATCTATGGAGTTCGTAGTATCCTTTTTGCATTTCTTGTAAACATTCTTCCTTTTTTTTACTTAATACAATTTTGTGGTGGCTCCCATATCATGGGAGGCCACCCGTCTCACTTTCTTCAAAAAAAATGATGCGTCGCCCTGGGGTCCATAATCCACTCTATAATCTCAGATCCATGACAAGATGTAAAAGCATAAGTACTACCTGAGGTGCTAGCTGTAGCAGAGGTACTGGCAAAGGCGGAAGCTGCTACATCTGAGTGGCCTCCTAGAGATGGTGACGAAGCAAGAGGCATGATATCCTACAGTCTGTCTACGAACTCATCAAACCTCTGATCTGAAGTAGGAGTAATTGGTGACTCAACCTACTCCGCTACGCAGACTGATGTTGGGAAACCATGCTAGGAGTAGCATGTATCCTCTGTATGACTTGGACGATGACATTACGTGCAGGGCTAATGAATGCGACCTCCTCTACCACGAGGTCTACGTCCATGAAAAGAAGAAGAGCCTCCTTTACCTTGGGAGGCTGCCATTACCGAAGAAGTCTGGCTAGTAATAGTGGACGGAACAGTAATCCTTCTAAGCCTGCAGAAAGCTTCCTCCATGGGAGGAATTGTAGCATTCGTGAGAATCTGGGAGGAGCAGCATCATATTCATGATCAAGGGCTGCTAGAAATACACCAACCATTGTAGCATTCCTGTTATGTCTTCTGCTGCTCTGAGTAGCCGTGAGAGGCATGAAGTTGTGGAGCTTCTCAAACATCCCACGCAAGGATGTATACAACGAATGAAGAGGCCGTCCGTTCTGCTTGATAGTAAATATATCATGCTAGAGTTGGAGGATCTTGGTCTCGTTCCTCGCTGGGAATAAGTATGCTGCGAGGATGGTCCCACACCGCCTTAGCAGTGGCTGATGTAACACATCATTGACGATCTTTATCGTCAATGTTCCTGAAAGCCAAACTTTGGGGCACGCATCATCCACCTCCCACGAGGCGTTAACCCCAGTTTTCTCCATCGGCTCCTCCTCGGTAAGAATATGCTTCTTACCATTAGACTTCATAAGGCTCATGAACTGCATAGCCCGGAGCTTATAGTTTGTCCCGTCCATCTTGACAATAGGCATTGTACCTCTGAAAGCACATGTGGTGGATACGTCGACTTTGTTTTATGACATATTGCCAGATGCAGATTACTAGGGTATTTGTAGACCAACAAATGAATGTCTACACAGACACGTGTGGATTTGAATGCATATGTAGACTTATGCACTCAATTCCATCAACCCATGGCCTCAAATTTCAACGAAATTTGGTCGAATTTCTGTCGAATATCGAATACTGCTGCAGGGCATGCTCTGGTCTCGGAGCTGAAGCTCGAGGTTGCGAGGGCAACCGGGGTAGTGGAATTGGGAGGAGGGGTCAAAGCAGGTTCCAAATGAAGATTCTCTCGTGGAACGTGAGGGGTTTGGGCGACCCAGAGAAGAGAAGGGTCTTGGGCTCGAGGTTTGTGGAGTGGGGATATGATGTGGTGCCCTTGCAAGAAACCAAGCTGGGCTCGCTCACGAGCTTGGATTGGCTTTCTTTCGGTGCGGGCTCGATTTCTGACTTCGGCTCGATTAGGGCGGTTGGCTCTGCAGGCGGGATTCTCGTTGCGTGGAAGGGCTCGGCTTTCGCCCGGCGTGGGGAGCTGAGGGGGACGCACGTTCTGACGATTCTGCTGGAATGCCTTCGCTCGGGGGCGATGCTTGCGCTCTCCTGCCTTTATAGTCTGTGCCAGATATCAGAGCAGCAACAGCTCTGGGCGGACCTGAAGGACGCTAGGGAGGCCTTCCCGGACATCCCCTGGCTAGTGGGGGGGCTTTAATGTCACTTTGCTTTCGTCAGACAGGCCGAGGCTGCGGGGCAGTCAGGACCCCGACTCTGAGGCCTTCGTGGAGGTGGTGGAGTCGCTGGAATTGGAGGTTCATGATGCGGCGGACACTAAGTACACCTGGCGTAACGCCAACTCCAGGTCGCGCCTCGACCGGTTTCTCGCATCGGCTGAGCTTCTGGAGCTCTTTCCGCTCTCGTTCGTCGCTGCCAGGCCGCGCTCTTGGTCTGATAACACGCCCATCCTTTGGGACTCGGGCGATCCTGCGCCCACTCGTGGCTTCTTCCGCTACGAGAAGGCTTGGCTACTCGAAGATGCTTTCAGAGACTTGGTGGTGTCGCACTGGAGTACGACAAGTTTCGTCCAGAAGCTGGACTCTTTGCGGACTAGGCTATGCGGTTTCAAGCAGGATTCGAGGGAGAACCGCCGTGCGGTCAGGACGACAACGGAGGGCGTGGTCAGCATGCTCGATGCGTTGGAGGACGAGCGTCCCTTGGTGGGGGACGAGCTGAGGCGATAATCTGAAGCACAGAGGTTAATCTTTGACGAGGACAGGAATTCGCGACCAGATTGAGTAGGGTCCTGGAGCACATTATTGCCTCCACTCAAACGGCATTCGTTCCGGGGAGGCAGATCGCGGACAGCTTGGTTTTGGCATCTGAAATTGTTGCGGATTGGAAGAGGAACGACAGGCAAGCACTGTTGTGGAAGGTTGACTTCTCGAAGGCTTTCGACACCTTGGATTGGCACTTTCTCTGGGCGGTATTGCATAGAAGGGGCTTTCCTGAGCTCTGGATTTCCTGGATGAAGCGGTGCATGACCATGGCTTCTATGACGATCCTAGTAAACGGGCGTCCGGAGGGGGGTTTTTTTCAGCCGCAGAGGGGGATGAGGCAGGGCTGCCCTCTCGCTCCCTTGTTCTTCATCATTGCGGCAGACACCCTTGCTTGTATGGTTGGTAGAGTACAACAGGTTGGGCTAACGTGCAGTTACTCGAAGGATGACCTGAGGATCCCGCTTCAATACGATGACGATACCATATTCTTCATAGAAGGGGGCCTCGAGGAGACTAAGGGCATGGTAGCGACGCTGGAGCTTTTCAGTGAGATGTCCGGGCTGATGCAGGATAACAACAAGTCCAAGATGGTCCCGTTCTGTATGAGTCAGGAGTTGGCGAGTCTTTGTGGTTCAGCGTTGGCTACTGAGAGTGCAAGGTTCCCCATTCACTACCTGGGCTTGCCGCTGAACTCTGGGAGATCGAAGACGGCAGACTGGTTGCCGCTGGTCGAGAAGGTGGAGAGGCGACTCGCGGGATGGAAGGCGGCGGTCCTCTCCAAGGGGGGTCGCTTGGTGCTCTTGAGGGCGGTGCTCTCTTCCATGCCGGTGTATTACTCCTCCACGAGGCTTATGCCGACGGGCATTAGGAGGAGGTTGGAGGGTCTGATGAGGCGGTTTTTGTGGGGCAGGAACGGGCAGGGCCCTGGGATGCACCTGGTTAGCTGGGACGATATTACTCTGCAGAAGTGCGAGGGCGGGCTTGGGATCTATTGGCTGGGGAGCTGAATGAGACTCTGTTACTGAAGTGGGTGGCCAGAATCTGGGGAAATGGGGAGGACCTTTGCTGCAGTCTCCTCAGACGGATCTACGAGGTCGAGGGGGCGATGCCTGAGGGAGTTGCGGCGGCAGGCGCGCATGGGCGGAGACCCTCACCCTTCTGGAGGGCTATTCAGTCGTTCTCTCCCAACTTCCGGAGATTGGAGGTTCTGATGAGGCGGTTTTTGTGGGGCAGGAACGGGCAGGGTCCTGGGATGCACTTGGTTAGCTGGGACGATATTACTCTGCGGAAGTGCGAGGGCGGGCTTGGGATCTATCGGCTGGGTGAGATGAACGAGGCTTTGTTACTGAAGTGGGTGGCTAGAATCTGGGGAAATGGGGAGGACCTTTGCTGTAGTCTCCTCAAACGGATCTACGAGGTCGAGGGAGCGGCGCCTGAGGGAGTTACGCCGGCAGGCGCGCCTGGGCGAAGACCCTCGCCCTTTTGGAGGGCTATTCAGTCGTTCTCTCCCAACTTTCGAACATTGTTCAGACCTGTGCTGGGGGATGGGCTTTGCCTCACCTTCTGGAGAGACGATTGGACGGACGGGGGAGCGTTGTCCTTGCGCTTCCCTCGTCTTTTTGCTTTGGCGGCGGATCAGGATGTTTGGGTTGCTTCTTGCTGGGTAGATGGGAACTGGATGCCGGCTTTCCGTTCGAACTTCTCCGATCAACACCTGGAGGAGTTCCTGCAGCTGCTTGACGCGCTTCGGGAGGCTACGGGGCCCTCCATGGGTCATGACCACTGGATTTGGTGCGGAGGTTCCTTCTCCGTGAAGAGGGCTTACTCGGCGATCTGCATGCCCCCCCTCTCTTTCGGCGGAATTGGTCAGAGACTGCGATTTCTTCTGGGGGATGGGTCTTCCAACAAAGGTTGCTTTCTTCTTTTGGTTGTTCAGGAGGAAGAGACTGATGACGCGGGACCGTTGTGCTAGATTACTTGGCGCGGTCTCTGACAGATGTCTGTTGTGCAATGGGGGGATCGAGACTCCGGAGCATCTCTTTTTTTCCTGCCCGTCTGTGTTACCTGTTTGGGCCGATCCAGACCTGGGCTGGGTAGGTAGGGCGGATATTGAGGATTTCTGCAGGGGTTTGGCTGCGGCCAAGCATCGACCGAGGAAGGAGCTGCTGCGGCCACTTGCGTTGATTTGGTCTGTCTGGCTGCCTAGGAATGAGCTGTTATTTTCTAGCCTTAGATTTTACAAGGAGAATGTCTGTATCAGTGCCTTGGGTCTGTTGCGCTCGTGGCTCGCCTAGAGCACCCTATTTGCACTTCTTTTACTTTTCTTACTTAATTTTTAATATACGTATGGGGTGAGCACCTAAGAGTGTCTCCCCCTTTTCTGGGTTAAAAAAATAAACTTTCAAAATTAGTTCAAAAAGAAAATAATGAATAAATCTTAAAAACTGGTACAAACCATGGATGAGAGTTTAAAATAAACAATTCACTAAGTTTTGTTAACTATATGGAATAAAAGACGAATATTCTTTTCCAAGAGTATCTCAACAAATTGGAGTTGTACAAAGAAAGAATCGAACTTTATGAGAATGTAGTGGAACTTTATTAATAGAATCTGATCTACCTAAATACTTATGGGCAGAAGCTACTAATATTGCGTGCTATGTACTAAATAGAGTATTAATACGGTCAATCCTTAAAAAGGTAAGTTATGAACTTTATAAAGGTAAAATTCCCAAGATAAGCCACTTTAATGTGTTTGGAAGTAAATGTATCACACTAAACACAAAAGATGACTTAGATAAGTTTGACGCAAAAAGTGTAGAATGCATATTCATTGGTTACTCAAACCGTAGTAAGCCTTATAGAGTTTTTAATAAAAATACACTAGTTGTAGACGAATCAATGCATATAAAATTCAATGAAAATCGACAAGATATAAATAGTCAAGAAAATATTATTGAAGATGAAAAGGGCAATGATATTGATGCGACTCAATCAATATCAGCAAGATATAAGATACATTAAAAGATGAATCCTGGATATTAGCAATGCAAGAAGAACTTAATCAATTCACAAGGAATGAAGTTTGGGAATTTGTACCTAAATCAGAATGCACCTCAATAGTTGGAACTAAATGAGTTTATAGAAATAAATAAAATGAGAAAGGTCAAGTGATTAGGAACAAAGTTAGACTAGTTGCACAAAGTTACAATCAACAAGAAGGAATATACTTTGATGAAACTTATGCACATGTAGCCATACTAGAATAAATTAGGATGCTACTTGCTTATGCTGCACGCTTAGATATAAAACTATATCACTTAGACGTAAAAAATGCTTTTCCTAATGATTATCTGAAAGGAGAAGTTTTTGTTAAACAATCGACTGTTTTTGTTAACATAGATAAACCCGAGTTTATTTATAAACCGAACAATGCTTTATATGGAATAAAACAAGCACCAAGAGCTTGATATGGTAGATTAAAGTCTTTTCTCTTATCTGCTAACTTTGAAATTGGAAAAGTATTCTCAACTTTGTTTACTAGAAATTCAATTGATCTTTTAATTGTTGAAATATACGTTGATGATATTATTTTCGGAGCTATTAATGAAGATTTGTGCAGAGATTTTGCTAAGTTGATGCATGAGGAGTTTGAAATGAGTCTTATGGGAGAACATAGTTTCTTTCTTATCTTGCAGATTCAACAACGACCACAAGGGATCTTAATAAATTAAACGAAGTACACTCATGAACTTCTCAAAAAATTCGGGATGAAGAGTTCAAAAGGGAAGACGACACCGATGGGAGCTCAAGCTTGGCTTGATGTAGATGAAAAGGGCAATGATATTGATGCGACTCAATACAGATGTATGATTGGTTCACTGTTGTATCTTACTACTAGTAGACTGGACATACTTTTAGTACTTGTCTATGTGCTAGGTTTCAATCAACTCCTAAAGAAAATCACTTATAAGCTGTAAAAAGGATCTTCAAATACTTGAAAGATACTCATAATCATGGCTTGTTTTATCCTAGATCACCCACTTTGAATTAAAATATTATAGTGATATTTATTATGCTAGAAGTAGAACTGATAGGAAGAGTACCAGTGGGACGTGTCATTTCCTTGGAAATGAACTGGTCTCATGGTTCTCTAAGAAGCAATACTGTATAGCCCTATCAACAACATAAGGTGAATACATATCTGCCTCTCTTGCATGTTCGCAAGTATTGTGGATGAAACAAACCTTTAACGATTTTGGTTTAAAGTTTAAAAAAGTTAAAATCCTTTATGATAATACAAGTGCTATAAATCTTTTTAAGAATCTTGTATTACACTTTATGACTAAACAGATTGATATTAGACATCATTTCCTAAGAGTCTGTATTCTAGAAAGAGAAAATGCCTTAGACTCTGTAAACACGGAAAGTCAACTTATTGATATATTTACCGAACCCTTAAACTTTGATAGATTTTCCTATCTCAGAAGACACTTAGATTTATGCCAACCTAGTGACTTTTCCTAAAGCTATCCTCTAAAACAAAGCTTTTAGAAAATATGGGAGCTAAGTATTACTTTAGTTTCAGGCAAAAAAGGGAGAGAGAAAAAGGAGGATCAATGACTCTTTAAGATGTGAGTGAAGTTTATTAATATCTTTTTGATAATGACAAAAAGGGGGAGAAGAAGCGTTATTGGTGGGGGGAGAAAAAGTGTTATGATTTTACCGAGGCTTCAAAAGAAATGTGGAGAAGTGTTACAACATAAGTGCACTGTTTGAATACAGATTAAAAGCAGAAATAAAGAGGGAGTTAATACTTTGAATCAGATAAAAATAATTATAGCTAAAAAGTTAGAAAAACAAATATAAGTTTTGGCATTGCCAAAAAGAGGGTGGTTGTTAGTGATTTAGATTTTGCTAATGATTCAGTTACATATTTGGTTTGTAGTTTGGTTAACTTTTCAGGTAGAAGCTCGTAGAAGCTCTTTGATGAAAAAGAAAAGCTAGAAGCTGACTCAGCCTAAAAATGATTCTAAAGACTCAGCTTGAAGGCTCAAGATTCTGAATCAGATTGATGAATGAAGCAAAGAAAGACTTCATTCCAAAAGCTCAAGTTTTGAAGACTTCGGATGTTGATGTGGCATGTTACATAGTTTTTTATTTTATGCTAAAAATAGTCTTATATTTTTTTGCATATTCTTGATCAACAATCAAACTTAAGCCATAATTCACAAAATTGATTTTTGAACATGTGATCGATGACCTTGACACCTCTGATAGATTACCTATGATCGACTATTTTATTTCTCATGATCGATCAACCCTGATCGACCATCCTTTTGACCATGGTCGATCACTTTTCATAATCTGGACCAATGATCAAATATGATCGATCACTTGTGATCTAATCGATCACCCTTGATTGATCAACTTGTTTCTATGATCGATCATTTCATGGATTTTGGAAATCAAAATGTTGGACTTTTTATTTTTGGACACCAACCGCTCTTTTGAGTTCAATCCTATATAAGGGACCATATGGCCCATTGTTTGAGACACAACCAAGAGAAACATCCTTTACTATCAAAAAGAAAAGAAATAGTGATCATTTTGTGTGATACTCGAGTTCTTACAGTGTTTCTGCGCTTTCAAGCTCTCTTCAATCCAAAGCTTTCTAACTACTGAAGTTATTTGTACTCTCTGTGCTCTACTGCTATAATCTTCATCATCCTCGAGCATATTCTGCTGAAATTCTGTAAGCTTGTGAATTCATGTTTCATTACTTAACTATATTTTGTTTAGCATTTTTGTATAGATATCTGAGTTATGGACTCCTTTCTCTGAGAGGAGAGATAGAATCTTCATTTAAAGTGTTTGGAAGTAAATGTATAGAGCAATCACATTTTCCACGTATAAAATCTCGTGACGAAAAATCACTCCATTTTTTGCCAGCTAAAGTGCCCACACGAAAGCCAAATGATTCACGTGTTCCCCGCGAGATTGGGAAGTTGCAGCACTGGGGGAGCTCCAGAGCCCTCTATGCAGGTGGAATCCACCCCTTCCAATGCTGTATTCTGCTACATGTCTTTGGCTAAGTGACATGAAAAGAACACTTTTATGACCCTTGCACATGGAAATGGCATCACCAAGCAACAACCTTGAGGATGGTTATAAATCTTCAGCTCTCCCAATGCCGCTGCGATTTAGCCAAAGTCAAAACTGGTGGCAATGGCACTGTTACACACGAGTTGTTTTCTTATCTCCCTGCTTGCGCCATTTTTCTGTTGAGACCATGTAATGAGTTTATAGTATGTGTATTCAAGGGTATGTAATTACATTTCACTGAAGCAAACACATAATTTATGGAGCTTTCTTTTGGCATGTAATTCTCGATTGACCTTTTTATCCGGAGATAATAAAGTCAGCTCACGTACTAGTATGCAGGTGTAGTTGCAGGTTTGACTTATAAATTGTTCTTGCATTATTATATTTTTAGTTGTCTTTATATTCTTCTAGACATTACACTTATAACTGTTTCTAGAATGAATCTGTAGGTCATTTGATTTTATGATCTTGCAGGGGGTCTCAACTCTTCGTAATATCACACATGCTGTTCTAGACAAACGGCTTACTATGTGGGAAAAGTATTGCCTTCAGCATATTTTCGTTGTACCGGAGGGTTTCTCTTCACTTGAAACAGTAAGTTTTCTTTGCCCCCACCTCTAGATTATGTGTTCATCTTCAGGTGGCGATAACAGTATATGAGTTTGTGCCCATATGAGTTTTTCCATTAACACTTATGCCTTAATTTTTTTGCAATCAGACTTGTGCTCCTACATTCTTACAAACTTCACATTTGTGCCCTTATATTATTACGCCCCCTATATTGTACCAACAGAAGAGCAATATTGTGAATTTTGTAAGAATATAGGGGTGCAAATGTAATTGCAAAAAGATTAGGACATAGTGTTAGTGGAAAAACTTGGAATGCCACATGTGTAAAAATCTCGAAAATTATTATATGCTAATTACTCATGTGAGAAATGTAAACATATATATTATCTACTTATGTAATCTCTTATTATTTTCAATTCCTGCAGTACTCTTTATGTAATTTACCCATAGGCTACTCTCCTATATAAGAGAGCCTAGGGCTGATGGAATAAACAACTTCTTCTATTTTCCCAACATGGTATCAGAGCGACGGTCCTAGACCGGAGTTATTGAAACCCTAACCCTATCCCCACCCGCGTGCCTCTCTCTCTCTCGCCGCCGGCCCCCACCCGCGCCGCTGGTCGTGCTCCCCGACCTCCGCGCACCTCGCCTGCGGTGACCTTCACACCTCGTGTGCCCCATCGCGCGTCTGCCTGCGCCCCATCGCGCGTCTGCGTGCGCCCCTCCAGCGCACTGCGTGCGCTCCTCCAGCACATAGTGCGGCCGGCACATGCCCTAGCGCTCTCCAGCGCGCACGTCTCGCGCAACATCTCACGCACCTCCTTCGCTCGCTCGCGCAATCTCTCGCGCGCCTTCGACGCTCCCTATCGCGCGCTATCTGTTGTGCGTCTGTAACTCGTGAATTAGCCCTACACGACCCTGTTTCTAGCGCGCACACCACCAATGGAATGGGTTTGGTTGCTTGAAGTCTACACCTGCAACTAAACCCGTCTATGTCCGTGTAGATGATCTTATCTTCAGTCTATCGTTCCAGTCTTCTGTTACCAGTATGTCAGAAAGCAAGGCGGATATTCCATCTATAGGCACCTTTCGAGGTCCAACGCCTATTATAAAGATGGATGGTACGAACTATGAACTGTGGGCGATGTAGTTCATGAGTATGATGAAGTCAACTGGTAAGAAGCACATTCTTACCGAAGAAGAGCCTGCTGAGAAGACTGGAGTTAATGCCTCATGGGAGGCAGATGATGCATATGCCAATGTCTGGTTATCTGGAACTTTGGCGATCGAGATTGCCAATGATATTCTTCATCAGCCCACGGCTAAAGCAATGTGGGATTTTCTTGCTGCCACATACTCTCAAGCGAAGAATGAGACGAAGATTCTGTAACTCCAGCATGACATATTCATCATTAAGCAGAATGGTCGCCCTCTACACTCACTCTACACATCCCTACGAGGGATGTTCGAGAAGCTGTACAGCTTCATGCCCCTGACAGCCACGCCAGAGCAACAGAAGACCTACCGAAACGCGACTATGGTAGGAGTTTTCCTTGTTGCCCTTGATCCAGAATATGAGGCGGCGCGGTCCCAGATCTTGGCAGATTCTACTATTCCTCCTATGGAGGAAGCCTTTCATAGACTGAGTCGCATCACCGTCCCTTCTACGGCCACGAATCAGACTGCTTCAGCAATGGCTGCCAACAGAGGCCGTGGAGGCCAACATCATATCCGTGGTCGTGGTCCTCGTGGAAGAGGAGGCCGTATTCGGCCAATATGTACCTACTGTCTTCGCACCGGACATACTGAAGATACATGGTACTCTAAGCATGGATTTCCTGCATCCGCACGAGTCGCCGAGCAGATAGAGCCGCCATCTGTTGCTTCTTTGGATCAGCATTTTGATGATCTCGTTGCCTGTCTATGGGGCATTATTCCTCCATCCGGCCCAACACCCACTACTGAGAACCAGTCTGATGCTGCTGCATCCGCTTCTGCCTCTACCAGTACATCAGGTAGCACATTTGCACTTACTAGTAGTGGATCAATACTTCAGCATGGATTATGGATTCTGGCGTCACACATCACCTTTGTGGCGATCAAAGTCTGCTTACAGGATACAGACATATTCCTCTAGGTCGAACAGTGGTCATTGCTAATGGCACACATTCCCCAATTACTGGTCAGGGGGACATTAGACTGACCTCATCCATGCAGCTCAAGAATGTGTTACACGCACCTGATGTTTCAATGAATTTATTATCTATCAGCCAAATTACAAAGGATTTACAATGTCGGGCGATTTTTGATCCATCTTCTCTTGTTTTTCAGGACATCCTTACGGGCAACGTGATTGGTCGTGGCTATGAGCAAGGAGGCCTCTATCGCCTTAGTCAGACTTTTTTTGCTGGAACCTCATCCCTACCTACTGGATCCGTATCTCCTCTGCTATGGCATCTGCGCTTTGGACATTTATCGCTTCAGAAGTTGCGTCGTGTGTTACCCCAGGGTCTGCCTCACACATCTATCCAATGTGAGGCCTGTCAGTTGGGAAAGCATCATCGGTCTACCTTTCCCAGTTGTCAGTGTCGGAGTAGTACCTCCAAGTTTGAGTTATTTCATATTGATATCTGGGGTCCGAGTCGTGTTCCTGATCACTAGGGACACATATTTTATATAGTTATTGTGGATGACTTCTCTCGTGTGTCATGGGTGTTTTTGTTAAAGAATAAATCTGAAGCAGGGAATATTATTATCAACTTTATTAATGAGATTCGTAATGTTTTCTCCACATCTGTTAAAATTGTGCGAAGTGATAATACCCTGGAATTGTGTACTCATGTCCTAGCCAGTTACTACTCATCCCAAGGGATTATCCACCAGACATCCTGTGCCTATACCTCCCAACAGAATGGGATTGCTGAAAGGAAACATCGCCACTTACTAGATGTCACCAGGTCACTTCTTATACAGAGTCATGCTCCTTATTCTTACTGGGGTGACGCGGTTCTCACAGCTTGCTACCTAATCAATCGTATGCCGTCCTCTGTTCTAGGTGAAAAGATTCCTTTCTCCCTTATCTTCCCTGATAAAGATCTGTTTTCCCTTACTCCTCGTGTGTTTGGTTCAGTTGCCTTTGTCCATCAGTTGTCTCCTGGTACTGACAAGATCTCTCCTAGGGCTGTCAAGTATGTGTTTGTTGGGTACTCCAGAACGCAAAAGGGGTACCAGTGCTATGATCCCTTGCGCATGCGGTATCTAGTGAGTGCAGATGTTACGTTTTTTGAATCCGTAATGTGTTTTTCATCCTCAGGTGATCAATTGATACCTCCACCTAATACTGATGCCATTTATGTGACACCACCACCGCCATTACCACCTCAACCACCACCACCACCATCATCTGCACCTCCTATTACTATACCTGTTTCACTACTACCATTTCACTATACCTGTAGGCCTGCTCCAGCTCATGGTCTTGACTCATCACCTAGCTCACCCAAGGTATATTCTGAAGATATTACTATTGATGGATCTGACGATGTTTCGGAGCAGGATTTGTTATAGAGGACAGACGAGGACATGGTGGACTTAGATGTTCCTATTGCTTTACGCAAGTCGAAGCGAAGCTGCACCTCATATCCTTTAGCAGCTTCTGTGTCTTTTCAACGCCTAACTGGAGATTTCAAGAACTTTGTCGTTGCTTTGTCAGCTGTAGATATTCCACGGAGTTACCAAGATGCTCTGAAGGATAGTAGATGGCGTCTAGCAATGGAGGAAGAAATGGCGGCACTTCAGTCTAGAGGCACTTGAAGTCTGGTTCCTATACCTGCAGATGTGTCCCCAGTGAGCTGCAAATAGGTATTTACAGTCAAGCAGAATGCAGATGGCAGTATTGACATATACAAGGCCCGTCTTGTTTCTCGAGGCTTTACACAGACATACGGGGTGGACTATCTTGATACATTCTCGCCAGTAGCCCGCCATTCCACTCTACGGATCTTATTGTCTGTTACGGTTACTTGTGACTGGCCTCTATATCAATTGGATGTGAAGAATGCCTTCTTATATGGTGACTTACAGGAGGAAGTCTACATGCAACAACCACCCGGTTTTGCTGTTGAGGGGGAGTGTTCCAAGGTGTGCAGACTTCATAAGGCTATCTATGGCCTTAAGCAGAGTCCCAGAGCATGGTTTCAGAAGCTTCAAGATCTTTTTGAGAAATAGGGATACAAACGTTCAAATGCTGATCATTCTTGTTTGTACAAAAGACTTTCAGAGGTATTATTGCCATCATGGTCTATGTAGATGACATCTTGATTACAGGTGATGATGTACAAGGGATAAAGAAGGCGAAAGAAATGCTGGGTAGCAAATTTGTCACAAAGGATCTTGGAGTTCTTAGATATTTTCTGGGACTGGAGTTTGCCAGAAATCCGCATGGGTTGGTATTGTCTCAGAGAAAATATGTCACTGACCTGTTGAGTGAAACAGGAATGCTTGGCTGCTGACCTGCTACTACACCAATGGATCCCAGTATGAAGCTATATGATGGTGATACAGAGGAGGTGGATAGGAGAAGATACAGAGAACTGGTGGGCAAACTCCTATACGTCACTATTACCAGGCCCGACATAGCCTTTGCTGTGAGTCGAGTGAGCCAGTTCATGGAACAACCACGTCAGGTTCACATGGATGCAATACATATGATACTCAGGTACCTCAAGTCATCCCCAGGTGCGGGTCTGCTGTTCAAGAAAGGCAAGGTGATCTCTATCTCAGCCTGTGCAGATGCAGATTATGCAAGGTGTCCCAAGGACAGGCAGTCCACCTCTGGGTTTGCTGTGTATGTTGAAGATTCCCTAATCTCGTGGAGGAGCAAGAAACAAACTGTGGTAGCAAGGTCCAATGCTTAATCTGAATATAGGGCTATGGCCCAAGCCAGTACAGAAATGATGTGGGTAAAAGCTGTGCTTACAGATTTACATATAGAAGTCCCACTTCCTATGGCTTTAGAGTGTGACAATCAGGCGGCATTGTTCATTGCAAACAATCAAGCATTCCATGAACGAACCAAGCACATTGAAGTTGATTGCCACTTTATTCGTGACATGATTCATAAGGGATTCATTGCTACATCTTATGTTAGTTCAGAAAATCAAACTGCAGATATTTTCACCAAGGCATTACTGCGAGGCTCGTTTCAGAAGTGTGCGTCCAAGCTGAGCATGATTGACATCTATGCTCCATCTTGAGGGTGAGTGTAAACATATATATTATCTACTTATGTAGTCTCTTATTATTTTCATTTCTTGGAGTACTCTTTATGTAATTTACCCATAGGCTACTCTCCTATATAAGAGAGCCTATAAGGCTGATGGAATAAACAACTTCTTCTATTTTCCCAACAAGAAATAAAGACAAAAGAGACTTACATTTCTTGTTGATGTTTAAAATACTTCTACTACTAGTACTACTTCAGAGATGAGTAGGTAGATCGAAGAGCGTTGTTTCGGAGATGGAGATATGCTTCAGAGACCACTGTGACATAAATGGAAATGTCGCTTGGACGTCGTTTCTTCAGAGCGGGAGATCTGGCTTGAAGATCCCACTGCAAAGGTGATGTGGTTTGGAAGGTGCCACATGGATCATGGCCTCTACGTCGCTTAGATTTTCCAGAGAAACATGAGAGTTGGAGGTCGGGACAAAAGAGACCTATGTTTTTTATTGATGATTAAGATAACATAAATACCTCTTATATATTGGTTTACAATGTTTAGATTAGAAAAAAAGCTAATGAAGAAAGAGGTTGCCATAGAGGTTGCATATACTTGCTATATCACGTAAAAGGAAAAATGAATAAAGTTAATTATCCAACGTAGCTAATATTACCTTTCAAGTTCAAGTGGTGCAGAATCCAACTTGAGTTTTAGAGAGGACCATAGTAGCATGGATTGGAAATGTGACTCAAAGATCGTTGCTTCTGAGGAGGATCACAATTTTAAAGACATGATGTGGCACGGAGGTCATTTACATAGAGATGAAGATGTAGCTCAGAGGTCGCTACTTTGGATATGGAAATGCGATTATATGTAATTTGAGATCACTAGAAATGACGTCGTTCGGAAACCACTACCACGAAATGAACAAGCGGTGCGGAGATCACTGCTTGGAGATGGAGATGTGGCTCAGAGGGCGCTATAACGGATATGGAGATGCATCTCGAAAGCTATTACTTTGAAGTGGGTAATGTGGCCTAAAAACTACCACCACCATGGTGTGGATGCGGTTGGGAAGGCATCACTTTGATCATGGCCTCTACCTTGTTTAGATTGTCTGATGAAAGTGAGGGGGGGATAGGGAAAAAAGAAACAGTTATGATAGTATGCATGAAATCCAACAATAACAAAGCCTTTTCTTACATCCGATCAGCTACATGGATTCTTTTCCCCCATTTATATCTATCTTGGGTCATTCTCGGGCTTAGATCCAAAAAACTAAGATCTCTTCGGATAGTCTCATTCCAACACTTCTTGGGTCTTCCTCGCCTTCTCTTAGATGGCTCAACATCCAAAAAACTCGCATCTTCTAACTGGTGCTTCAGCCGTTCTCTTTTGCAAATGGCCAAACCATCTTAAGCGGTTTTCTCTCATCTTATCCTCTATCGGAGCTACATCAACTTTCGTTCTGACCACATTATTCTGAATCTGATCTTTACGTTTATGACCACACATCCACCTCAGCATTTTCATTTCTTCTACTTAAGGCCTCAAATTTTCATTTCAGCCACCATTTCGCTGACCAACCGAAACGAAATTTTGGTCAGAATTCGACCGAAATTTCAGTTTGTTTTTGAACTGGGCCCCCCAAATTTTGATCGATATTAGGCCATTTCAGTCGAATTTTGGTCACCCAATGAAACCGAAATTCGACCGAAATTCGGTCGAATTTTGGCAAAATTTGATCCCATGCTTCTACTGTCATTCTCTGCACATGTCTATTGTGCACATGCTAACATTCAGATCCATAGAGAATTTTTCCAAGCCATGGCTCTGAGCTCGGGTAAGTGAGGAAGGTTGCGTGTTAGATAGCCGACATCCATCGTAAAACAATCCGAGACAAATTCCTAAATAGTGTTCTCTTTTAAGAATACTATTTAGGAGTTTGTCTCAAGACAACCAGATCTTTTCAACGATACCACACACGAAATAAAAACAAAAAATATCTAACACGGCTACCTCTTATGTAGAGGTTTACAATAGTTAGGTTAGAACTACATATTATACTATTATGACAATACTAATAGAAGTCTTCAACTATATAGCTAATAACTGCAACATCTTCACAATCATCAAGTCCACGACACAATCAGGCACAAACCTTTTTCAATTGTTTGGGACATCTTCAGGAAAAAAACTCCAACAAAGATTCACACTATGGGGATGTTTTAGAGAAAGTAGATGGGGCAACTTTTTTTTAAAGAGTTCCAAATGATTAGGAGAAGAGTGTTGTTTAGTGTAGTTAAATTTTTTCCATGTTACATGTCCAAAAAAATTCTTATTTCTTTTTCAGGTTTTCACCCGTGGTTTTGTAATGTGTGGTGAGGTGAATGTTCTGGGTTGTGGTTGAATTTGGGGTTGCCATGTTTCATATATCCTCTTATTTCTGGTAAAAACTTTTGGAGGTTGTTTCAGTCTTATTTGCAATAAAGTTTGGATGGCCACTTTCAGTTAGCCACCCGTTGCTCTTTCTAAAAAACAAACAAACAAACACATGATGCATTTACATCTGGAGTTCCTATTAGAAAGTCTAGAAAGATGAATTTGGAAATTTTCTCTTTACCAGATCCTGTAGAGGAAGCTTGTGCTTTTCTTCATCCGGCATCTGAACTTGAGATACCATGTATTTTGTGTATGTAGAGATAATTATGTAGTCTATGTATCGTTTAGTCTATTTTTATTTCCGTGATAACTTCTTATGTAATTTACCTATGGGTCCTCTCTATATAAGAGAGCCTAGGGTTCTATGGAATAAACAGATAATTCTTTTCCACCAACATGGTATCAGAGCCAAAATCTTAACCCTAAAATCCTAAGCCTTTCCACCGCCGCCCCCTTCCCTCTTTCTCGGCGCCGCCACCCCGCCGCCCTCCTCCTCGTCGCCCCTCCTCCTCGGCGCTGCCCTTCACCGTCGAACCCCTCCTCCCCGGCCGGGCCCCTCTACCGTCGGGCCCTCTCCACCGCCGGTGCCTACTCTTCCGCCGACCTTTCCCTCCATGGATTTGGGTGCATAAAGTCTACATATGCACTCAAATCCTATACAGTTTATGTAGACACTTCTCCGTTGGTCTACGGATCCTAGTTCTTCGTCTCCGCCGACATGTTTGAAAACAAAGTCGATATGCCCTCCATAGGCGCGTTCAAAGGTCCCGCGTCAATAGTCAAGATGGATGGGACGAATTATGAGCTCTGGGCGATGCAGTTCATGAGCCTCATGAAGTCTAACGATAAGAAGCACATTCTTACCGAGGAAAAACCGGCAGCGAAGATTGGGATTTATGCCTCATGGGAGGCTGATGATTCATATGCCAAGATCTGGCTCTCAAGCATGTTGTCGATGGAGATTGCCAATGATGTTCTCCATCAGCCCACTGCTAAGGCGATGTGGGACATAATGGCGGCCACTTATTCACATGTGCGAAATTAGACGAAGATGTTACAGCTCCAGCATGACATATTCACCATGAAGCAGAATGGACGACCACTACATTCCTTGTATACATCCCTATGGGGAATGTTTGAGAAACTCTACAGTACTATACCTCTCATGGCCACTCCTGAGCAACAGAAGACTTTTCGGAATGCTACCATGGTGGGGGTACTGCTTGCAGCTCTTGATCCTGAATATGAGGCTGCCCGATCACAGATACTTGCCGATGCTACCATTCCTCCTATGGAGGAAGTCTACCGGAGGCTTAGCCGCATCTCTGTCTCCTCCAGTACTTCTACTCCACCTCCTTCGACGATGGCTGCGTCACTAGGGAGAGGTGGTCAGTCTTCATTCCGTGGCCGTGGACCCCGTAGTCGAGGTAATCGGTTTCGCCAGTCATGCACTTTTTGCCATCGCACAAGTCACTCTGAAGATACATGCTATTCTAAGCATGGGTTTCCAGCATCGACGCGAGTAGCCGAGCATGTTGTATCCCCGTCGGCTTCCACGTCAGATCACAGGTTCGAGGAGCTCGTGGCGAGATTGCACGATATTATGCCTGCCACTTCTACAAATTCTCCAGGAGGTTCTTCAGATATTGCTGCTTCAACATCTACCAGTACTTCTGCCTCTGCTAGCACCTCAGGTAGTGCTTCTGCTTTTACATCATGTCATAATTTAAATGTCTCAGATTGGATTATGGACTCTGGCACAACACATCATCTTTGCCGTGACAGAAATAGACTCGAGTCATACAGAGAGATTCAACCAGGACGGTCCGTGATAATAGCCGATGGGACTCATTTCCCCATCGTTGGACAGGGGGAGGGGGAGATTACCTTGTCACCTTCCATGCATTTACAGAATGTTCTACATGTCGCTGATTTTTCGATGAACCTACTGTCTATTAGTCATATGACAAAGGATTTGCACTGTCACGCTATATTTGCCCCATCTTCTCTTATATTTCAGGACTACTAACTGGCAGAGTGATTGGCTGTGGCTCTGAGCAGGATGGTCTCTATCGTCTGGTCTGGAATTCCTATGCTGGTGTCTCCTCCTATTCAACCGGATCAGTCTCTCCGTATACTTGGCATCTACGATTTGGTCATCTCCCACTTCAGAAGATGCGTCATCTCATGCCTCAGATTTCTCCAAGTTCTTCCTTTCGGTGTGAAGCCTGTCAGTTGGGAAAGCACCATCGAGCTAGCTTCCCTAGTCGTCAGTATCGGAGCAGTAGCTCTCCGTTTGAATTATTTCTTGTTGATATTTGGGGTCCGAGTCGTGTTCTTGATCACCCGGGACACAGGTTTTATCTTGTAGTAGTTGATGACTTGTCTCGTGTGTCGTGGGTATTTTTATTAAAGAACAAATCCGAAGCAGGGGATGTTATTAGAAATCTTATAATTGTAGTGCAAAATGTTTTTTCCTCCCATGTCAAATATGTTCGTACAGACAATGCTTTGAAATTTTGCACCCGCTCTCTCTCCCATTTCTTTTGGTCAAGAGGTAGTATTCATCAAACCACATGTGCTTACACATCTCAACAAAATGGAGTTGCCGTGAGGAAACATCGTCATCTTCTTGGCATTACTAGAACCCTGCTTATCCAGAGTTGTGCGCCTATCTCATTTTGGGGAGATGCTGTTCTTACAACCTGTTACCTTGTGAATCGTATGCCATCCTCGGTACTTGGTGAGAAAATTCCTTTTTCTGTTATTTTTCCAGATAAGGAGTTATTCTCTCTAAACCCTCGTGCCTTTGGTGCTGTTGCTTTTGTTCACCAGTTGTCTCTTGGACTTGACAAACTCTCACCTAGAGCTGTCAAGTGTGTCTTTTTGGGTTACTCTCGGACTCAGAAGAGATACCGTTGTTATGATCCTGTAAACAGGAAATACTTTGCCAGTGCTGATGTTATATTTTTTGAGTCAGTTATGTACTTCTCACCTGCAAGTGACAGGTTGGCCTCATCCACATCTAATGACGACGTCTATGTTCCTCCTCCTATTATGAGTTCACCTCTGTCCGTTCCTGTTCCGGTTGTCACTCCAACGTCATCCCCATCTCCATTCCCCCACCACCAAACCCACCTGCCTTGCCTTTACCTAAATATTATACACGTCGGTCAGGTCCTACTCATGCTGCACGTCAATCATCCAGCACGCCTCAGGTATGTTCAGATGTTATTACTAATGATGGGTCGGATAGAGTGCATGTGCAGGTTTCATCTTTGCAGAAGGAATGTGAAGCGACGGGTACAATGGATGATGATCTTGATGTCCTTATTGCTATTCGGAAGCAGAAACGTACTTGCGCATCATATCCCCTAGCTTCTCAGGTGTCCTTTCACTGTCTTACAGGGGACTTTCAGAGATTTGCCGTGGCTTTGTCTTCCGTGGAGATACCACAGACTTATCAGGATGCATTGAAGAGTGACTGCTGGCGTTCTGCTATGGAAGAGGAAATGGCTGCCTTACAGTCGCGGGGTACATGGAGCTTGGTTCCCGCTCCCTCAGTCACATCTGTTGTTAGCTGCAAATGGGTATTCACGGTAAAGTACCGCGCATATGGTAGCCTTGACCGTTACAAGGCAAGGCTAGTGGCGAGAGGCTTCACTCAGACATATGGTGTGGAATATATGGATACCTTCTCTCCAGTTGCTCGTCACTCCACTCTTCGCATTCTTCTGTCTGTTGCCGTGGTACGTGACTGGCCCCTATTTCAACTTGATGTTAAGAATGCATTCTTGTATGGCGATCTGCAGGAAGAAGTCTACATGCAGCAGCCCCCGGGGTTTGCTGCTAAGGTGGAGAATCATATGGTGTGTAGACTTCACAAGGCGATATATGGCCTTAAACAGAGTCCAAGGGCGTGGTTTCAGAAGCTTTCCAATCTAATTGAACAACAAGGATTCAAAAGATCAAATGCGGATAACTCGTTGTTCATTTAGAAGACTTCTAGAGGTACAATTGTCATCATGGTATATGTTGATGATATTCTGGTTACAGGAGATGATGCTCAGGGGATAGAGATGGTAAAAGCATTTTTGGGCCGTCAGTTTGTTACGAAGGATCTTGGTACTCTACGTTATTTCGTGGGATTGGAGTTTGCCAGGAATGCCCAGGGTCTTGTAATGTCCCAAAGAAAATATATTACATATTTGCTTGTTGAAACGAGCATGGTTGGATGTAGACCCTCGAGTACTCCTATGGACCCAAGCATGAAATTATATGACAACGATACTGAGGAGGTTGACAGCAAAAGGTATAGAGAAATGGTGGGTAAGCTTCTTTAGATCACTATGACTCGACCTGAGATTGCCTTTGCAGTAAGTCGAGTGATCCAATTCATGGAGAAACCAAGAAAAATACATATGGATGCCATATATGTGATACTAAGGTATCTAAAGTCATCTCCATGCACATGATTGCTGTTTAGAAAGGACACATATTTATCTATTTCGGCATGTGCGGATGCAGACTATGCAGGATGCCCTAAGGATCGAAAGTCTACTTCGGGCTTTGCAGTTTTTGTGGGCAGCTCTCTGATTTCTTGGAAAAGCAAGAAACAAACTATTGTGGCTAGATCTAGTGCTGAATCCAAGCAAGCACGGAGATGATGTGGGTTCGAGCGGTACTAGAAGACTTGCGTATAGATGTACCTCTACCCATGCAGCTACAGTGTGATAGTCAAGCTGATTTGTTCATTGCCATTAATCCAACATTTCCTGAAAGAACAAAACATATTGAAGTAGACCACCACTACACTAGAGATATGATCCAGAAGGGCCTGATTTCCACTTCACATGTTAGTTCAGGGGAGCAGATTGCCGACATCTTCACCAAGCCATTGCTCAGAGGACCATTCTAGAAATGCTCTTCCAAACTGAGCATGATTGATACATGTGCTTCATCTTGAGGGGGAGTGTAGAGATAATTATGTAGCCCATGTATCGTTTAGTCTATTTTTATTTCCTTGATAACCTCTTATGTAATTTACCCCTGGGTCCTATCTATATAAGAGAGCCTAGGGTTCTATGGAATTAACAGATAACTCTTTTCCACCAACAATGTATGAATAATGTTCTTTGCAAATAACTCTGTGTTATCCAAACAATGAATTTTATTGTAACTTCTATTGTTGATATGGAAAATATTGGGAAAACAACGAGAATAGTTTATTCCATGACCGTAGGGCTCTCTTATATAGAGGAGAGACATATGGGTAAATTACATCAGATGGACAGAAATAAAATAAACTGAGAAAACAATACATAAACATAAACATTTCTCTACACTCCCCCACAAGACGGAGCATAGATGTCAATCATGCTCAGTTTGGATGTACACTTCTGAAAAGGTCCTCTGAGCAAAGTCTTGGTGAAGATATCTACAGTTTGATATCCTGAATTGACATGGGAAGTAGAGATAAATCCTTTCTGGATCGTGTCTCGTGTATAGTTGCAATCTACTGCAATATGTTTTGTTCTTTCATGAAATACAAGATTGTTTGTAATAAATAAGGCGGCCTGGTTGTCACATTGTAATTGCATAGGAATATGTACATCTATATATAAATCCGCTAGCACCGCTCGGACCTGCATCATCTCTGTTCTCCCTTGTACCATGGCCCTATATTTCGATTCAACACTTGACCTGTTAACTACAATTTGCTTCTTACTCTTTGTTAGAAAATATACATGGCTATGAAACCATGTTAGAAAATATAATGCGGAAGCTAATATCAGAGAAAAGAATAAAACATTAAGAACACGAGATTTAACGTGGAACCCTACTCCCTAAGGAGCGTGATGGAACCACTGGAGAAGGCCTCAAAGGGCCGTATGTTTCATTGATCTTTCTCTCTGGATACAGGGGGTCTGAGGCTTCTTATATAGCCTCCACAGGCCCTCCAAGTCCCACCACTGGTAGATGTGGGACTAAACTCTGGACGTGGTAAATGGATCTTAGAAGGATCCATTTACCCCTTTTACATAAGTGACACATATCCTCCAACACTCCCCCTCAAGCTGGAGCATGCAATACTCAGCTTGGACAAACAGAAAGAAATCTCAACTCACAATACAAGATATTACATACAATATCAACTCAACGCGTACAACTGTCAGCTGTTGTCGAGGATGTCGCTTCTCATGTCGTGCATGTGAGGAGGAACAAACGGGCTAGAGTGTGAGTCAAATTGCATCTCCTCGTCGGAGAGCATGTGCTCTATACTGCGCATGTTAGAGTCACTGCAACTGAAATGAGTCTCCTCGTCGGAGTACTCTGGCCTGCCACAACTAGGGGTGTCTATCAAGCTCAACGAGCTGAGTTGGCCTCAACTCGGGCTCGAACTCGATAAGAAAATCAAGGCTCGAACTCGTGCTCGATAAGGGCCGAGCCCTGGATTACCGGCTCGAGCTCAAACTCATCGAGTTCGAGCTGACTCACAAGCCTCTTTTCGAGCTGTGAGCTTTCACAATCCAAGCATCATTAAGATTGTGAAGTTTGTATGGCTTTGATGTTGAACAAAAAAAATCATCTATAATGTAATATGTTATCAGCTTTCACAATCTAAGCATCATTAATGAGGGGTCATCGAAACTCAGAAGTTAGAAGGAGGGAGATGGATGGTAGAGTCGAACCTGAAGGAAAGGGTCGTCGGGTCAGGTCGGTCGATGCAACAAATCTAAGCGTACGACTCACGAGGGTCGGAGGAGCGGAGATGCGGAGAGGAGGGCAGCCGTCGGCTGGGCTGGGAGGAGCAAAGAGGAAGGCGGTCGCCGGCTGGTCTGGGAGGAGCGGGGGTTGCGGCCTGCGGGGAGGAGGGCGGCCACCTTTGCCTTATTTCTAGGGTTAGGCACTTAGGCATTCAGGTTTTGAGAGGAGAGGAGGGAGTCGTGGGAGAGGCCCGAGAAGTGGAAGTTGAGAGGCTTGTGCTAGGCCCTTTGCCTTATTACTCACGTCATCACGTCACGTGCTGTCGTGATGGGCCCTTTTCCTAATTGCCTCATTATTTAACGAGTTATCGAGTCAAGTTTTCGAGCTGAACAACACCCAACTCGGGCTCGACTCGATAAGCTAACGAGATAGAAAAGCCAACTCGAACTCGGGCTCGTTATTCTTTCGAGTTGGGCTCACGAGCTCTTAATGGGCTGAACCCGAGTTGAACTCAACGAATTCGAGCTTTCATGACAACCTTAGCCACGACATGTAGACAACTGCTCCATCTCTCTGAAGGACCGAACTGAAAAATCCGTGGAGACAATCCTCGTCGGAGTCCACAGTCACTGGAGAATGGAGTCTGAAAAAGTCTCCTCGTCGGAGAACTGGGTCTCTCCCATACTGGCTCAGAGAATGGGATCTCTACTCTGGAGTCCCTATGAAACCACATGAAAACCCTAGCCCACATGGCATAGGGAACACGATCTCTACTATGGAGTCCCTATGGAATAAATGAAAACTTTGTCCAAAAATAAAAGATGGGCACCACATAAAAAAGATCGCACACATGTGCGTCTAAAAAAAGTATCTCTGGAGAACTCGAAGAAAATGAGTCACTCAAATAAGGAGTGCCTCGAACTTGGACTCTGAACCAATCTGCGGAGTCTGAAACTGAACTGTAGAGTCTGGAAAATATGGCTGGCATGGAGTCTGGAGAATCTGAAAATGCAGCCTGTAGAACTCTACACAATTCTCTCCCTTTCTCCCATACTTGTAGTTGTCGGAAAACAATGGCATCGACAAAGCTGGGAGAAGACAAGAAAAGGGGAGACAACAAAACATCACAAATGCGATCTCATTTTTTTCGGCTTCTTTTTTTTTCTCAATCAATTTTTACCAAATAAGCCGTTCATTTTTTACGGCTTTCTTCTCACATTTTTTATTTGCGTACGTTTTTTTGTACTCACCTTTTATCATTTTTTGTACTTGGGCCAACAACAACAACCCCCCTTTTTTTAATGCAGCCGTAGCCCACTTGGGCTTTCTCTCTCCTCTCCTCTTCTTGTTTTTTTACAAATCACGCACGACCCAATCGGGCCACCCTTATTTAGTGTTCCCATATAGGAACCCTTCCATCTATAGTCCGCCACTGATGCCTGGATGGAAGGCACGAGGGAGAGAGCTCGCGGGGGCTGGGTGGCTTCGCATGGGATCATCGTTGGAGATGGGGCTCGAGCTCTCGCCTCCTCCTGAGGCGTTGAAGATGCGCCACTGCGCGCGATGCCACTTGAGATGGAGGAGCGCCATCACCGCTTAGAGGTGTGCCTAAAGGTGGCGGCCATCGCCGCCTGCTGGGATAAGTTAGAGGAGGAAAGAGGACCTCCACCTGGAGTTGGTGGCGGCCATCGCCGCCTGTTGGAGTGATCAGAGGGGTGGTACGATGGGGCTCCGTCACCTGAAACCCTGGGGACAACGTCACTTTTGGGGAGGGCCGGCACTTTGGCGAGGAAATGCTTCATCTGAGGGTGGCGCCTGTAAGGAGTAGTTGTCGGAGAGGTTGCATGCACGCTAGAACTGGGGATTTCACATTGGAGAATGTCTCACATGCTACATCAGAGAATCTTCTAATGTGAGGTTGGAGGTGCTGCGATTGGGGCCCTCGATCTGTAATGCCTGATCTCTAGAGCCGCCTCTGCTCCTGCGTCTTCTTCTTCGTGAGGCTGACAAATTTCACCGGATATCTAGGGTTTTGATGCACAAACTCTAGCCGCTGTGGCTTTAGGGTTCCATGAACTGTAACATGAATTAAATCCCAAATCGAACCATAATCATAGGAAACAATGTGGCGATGATATTTAGATCTTCAATATACAATAATAGTTGTCTATAACAAATCACAAAGATCAAATCATTAGGGTTTTATCAAAACCCTAGAACCGAATCTCGAAAATAAAGAGATGAAAACCTAAAGAATCGAACCCGCTCTGATACCATGTTAGAAAATATACATGGCTTTGATACCCTATTAGAAAATATAATGTGGAAGCTAATATCAGAGAAAAGAATAAAACATTAAGAACACGTGATTTTAACGTGGAACCCTACTCCCTAAGGAGCGAGATGAAACCACAGAAGAAGGCCTCAAAGGGTCTTATGTTTCATTGAACTTTCTCTCTGGATGTAGGGTGTCCGGGGTTTCTTATATAGCCTCTACAAACCCTCTGAGTCCCACCACTGGTAGATGTGGGACTAAACTCTGGATGTGGTAAATAGATCTTGGAAGGATCCATTTACCCATCTTACATAAGTGACACATATACTCCAACACTCTTCCAGGATGCTAAAAAGCCGCCAATAAATACAACGAATCCTGGGGTAGACTTCCTATCCTTAGGACATCCTTCATAGTCTGCATCTGCATAGGCTGTGTCCTCTCTGAATAGCAATCCTGCACCTGGAGAATTATGTACGTCAAGATCATATACACTGCATCCATGTGTACCTGTTGGGGCTGCTCCATAAATTGACTAACCCGACTAACAACAAAGGAGATGTCTGACCTAGTAATAGTAACGTAGATAAGCTTTCCACCAATTCTTTGTATCTTCTTCTGTCTACCTCCTTTGTATCGTCATCATATAACCTCTTGCTCTTGCTGGGATCCATAGGAGTAGTAGCATGTCGACACCCAATCATGCCTATCTCAACTAACATGCCTGTAACATATTTTCTTTGGTCATCTCAAGACCTTGCTGATTCCTAGCAAACTCTAACCCCAAAAAATACCGAAGGGTGCTAAGGTCCTTGGTGACAAATTGTTAGCCCAGAAATTCCTTTGCCCTTTTGACCCCCTACACATCATCTCCTGTAACAAGTATGTCATCAACATAGATCATGATAACAACTGTACCTTTGGAGGTTCTCTGTACAAACAATGGATGGTCTGCATTTGATCTCTTGAATCACTGCTTCTCAATCAGATCTGAGAGCTTCTGAAACCATACCGTTGGACTCTCTGCTTAAGGTCGTATATTGCCTTGCGAAGTCTACAATCTGATCTGAAGGAGCTGTAGGAGACTCAACCTGCTCTGCTACACGAGTTGATGCAAGAAAACTATGCTTGGAGTATCACGTATCCTCTGTGTGCCCAGGACGATGACAATAAGTGCATGACTGATGAATACGACCTACTCTACCACGAGGTCCACAACCACGATACTGATAAGAGCCCCACTACCGTGGGAGGCTGCCGTCGCAGAAGAGGTCTGAGTAGAAGCATGTGATGAGATAGTGATTCTGCTAAGTCTACGGAAATCTTCCTCTATGGGAGGTGTTGATGGAAATGAGCAATCTATTTATTCCATTAAACCCTAGGCTCTCTTATATAGAGAGGACCCACGGGTAAATTACATAAGAGGTTATCGAGAAACAAAAATAGAGAAAAAGATACACCGACTACATAATATTCTCTACACTCCCCCTCAAGATGGAGCATAGATATCAATCATGCTCAGCTTGGAAGAACATCTCTGGAAAGGTCCTCTGAGCAATGGCTTGGTGAAAATGTCGGCAGTCTGCTCCTCTGAACTAACATGTGAAGTAGAAATCAAGCCCTTCTAGATCATATCTCTATGTAATGGCAGTCTTCCTCAATATGTTTTGTTCTTTCATGAATGTTGTATTATTGGCAATGAACAAAACAGCTTGATTGTCATACTGTAGCTGCATGGGTAGAGGTACATCTATATGCAAGTCTTCTAGTATAGCTCGAACCCACATCATCTCCGTGCTTGCTTGTGCCATGGCCCTATATTCAGATTCAACACTGGATCTCACCATAACAGTTTGTTTCTTGCTTTTCCAAGAAACCAGAGAGCTACCCACAAAAACTGCAAAGCCTGAAGTAGACTTACGATCCTTAGGACATCCTGCATAGTCTGCATCTGCACAAGCTGAAATAGATAAATCTACGTTCTTTCTAAACAACAATCCTGAGCCTGGAGAAGACTTTAGATACCTTAGTATCATGTATATAGCATCCATATGTACCTGTCTTGGCTGCTCCATAAATTGACTCACTCAACTTACTGCAAAAGCAATATCGGGTCGAGTTACAGTGATGTAAAGAAGCTTACCCACCATCTCTCTATATCTTCTCCTGTCCACCTCTTCAGTATCGTTGTCATATAATTTCATACTTGGATCCATAGGAGTGCTCGATGGTCTACATACAACCATGCCCGTTTCAACCAGCAAATCAAGAATGTATTTCCTTTGGGTCATCACCAGACCCTGTGCATTCCTGGCGAACTCCAGCCCCAGAAAATATCGAAGATCCTTCGTGACAAATTGACGGCCCAAAATTTTTTTTGCCATCTCTACCCCCTGAGCATCATCTCCTGTAACCAGAATATCATCAACATATACCATGATGACAATCGTACCTCTAGAAGTCTTCTGAATGAAGAACGAGTGATCCGCATTTGATCTTTTGAATCCCTGTCGTTCAATTAGGTGGGAAAGCTTCTGGAACCACGCCCTTGGGCTCTGTTTAAGGCCATATATTGCCTTGTAAAGTCTACACACCATATGATTCCCCTCCTCAGCAGCAAATCCCGGTGGTTGTTGCATGTAGACTTCTTCCTGCAAATCGCCATACAAGAATGCATTCTTCACATCAAGTTGAATTATGGACCAATCACGTACCACAACAACAGATAGAAGAATGCGAAGAGTAGAATGACGAGCCACTGGAGAGAATGTATCCAAATAGTCCACACCATATGTTTGAGTAAAGCCTCTTGCCACTAGCCGTGCCTTGTACCAGTCAAGGCTCCCATCTGCATGGTACTTCACTGTGAATACCCATTTGCAGCTAACAATAGATGCGTTTGAGTGGTAACTAAGCTCTATGTACCGCGAGACTGTAAAGCAGCCATTTCTTCTTCCATAGCCAACCACCAGCAGTCAATTTTCATAGCATCCTGATAATTCCGTGGTATCTCCACGGAAGACAAAGCCGCAGCAAATCTCTGGAAGTCTCCTGTGAGACGGTGAAAGGAAACCTGAGAAGCAAGGGGGATAAGATGCGCAAGTCCGTTTCTGCTTCCGAATAGCAATAGGGACATCAAGATCATCATCCATTGTACTCGATGGTGCACACTCCTCCTGCAAAGAAGAATCCTGCACAGGCACACTATCCGAACCATCGTTAGTAATAGCATCTGAACATACCTGAGGCGTGATGGATGCCTGAGCAGGACCTGACCGACGTGTATAGAATTTAGGTAATGGCAGGATAGGTGGTTGTGGTGTGGTGGTGGTGGTGATGGAGATGACGTTGGCGTGACGATCGAGTCAGGAATGGACAAAGGTGGACTCAGGCTAGGAGGAAGAGGAACATAGACGTCATCATTAGATGTGGAAAAAAGCCAACCTGTCACCTGCAGGGGAGAAGTACATAACGAACACAAAAAATGTAACATCAGCACTAACAAAATATTTCCTGTTTACAGGGTCATAACAACAGTAACCCTTCCGAGTCCGAGAATAACCCACAAAGACACACTTGACATGTTAGAAAATATGAAGCGGGAGCGAAAACATGGAAGAAGATGAAGAAAATAAGAACGCGGGATTTACGTGGAACCCTACTCCGTGAGGAGCGGGATGAAACCACGGGAGAAGGCCTCAAAGGGTCGTGTTTGTCTATTGACTTTCTCAATGGTTACATGAGGTCTGGGGCTCCTTATATAGCCTCCACAGAGCCTCCAAGTCCCACCACTGGACAATGTGGGACTAAACAACTGGATAAGGTAAATGGATCCCGTAGGTATCCTTTTACCCATCTACAGCTCAGTAGGCGCTCAACCAAATACTCCAACACTCCCCCTCAAGCTGGAGCATGCAATGCTCAGCTTGGACAAACAAACAGAAAGAAACTCAACGCTACAGGACACTACGAACAATATCAACCCAACGCGCACAACTGCTGCTGTCGAGGACGTTGCTTCTCATGTCGTGCAGGTGAGGAGGACGAACGGGCTAGAGTGTGAGTCAACTGAAGACTCGGAATCTGACCGAGTCTGAAACTGCGCCTGAAGTCTCCTCGTCGGAGAACTGGGTCTCTCCCATTTGGCACAGAGAATGATGCTCTACTCTGGAGTACCTATGATACCACATGAAAACCCTTGCCCACATGGCATAGGGAATGGTCCTCTAATCTGGAGTCCCTATGGCTCGCATGAAAACTCTGGCCGAAACAACCACAAGAATGATGGGGACCACGGAACTGAAGACCGCACACTCGTGCGTGTCTGAATCTCGAGACTCAGAAATATCTGACGTTGAGTCTGAAACTGAACTATAGAGTCTGAACATCTGGCTGGTCTGCAAATCTGGATCCGGATCTGGAGAATCTGAATAGACCTTTGACTCTACATATACTCCCCCTTTCTCCCATACTTGTCGGAAAATGATGACATCGACAACGTTGGGAGAAGATAAGATAATGGGGAAAATATGAATATTCTCAAAAAATTTCTTGCAGCTTTTCATACATTTTTTTAAGCCGTCCATTTTTTTAACACATTTTTTTATAAGCCGTTGCAACAATTTTTTTTCGGCTTTTGCATTTTTTTTAATTTACGTACGGCTTTTTCTTGTACGCGACTTTTTTTTTCTTTTCTTTTTCTTTTTTTCTCTCTTTTTTTAAACAAAAATAAATGTGTCCCAATTGGGCCCAAAGAAACCTTGGCTCATTTGGTCTTTACAAAATACATCTCCTTTCCCCTCTCTCTCTCTTCAAACCGCAGGCCCTTTTCATTTTTTTTATATCTCAAGCCCAACAAGGCCTTCCCTCTTTTTTTTCATATATGGCCAAATATTGGGCCCTCTTTTGGACCCTTCCAAATATTTTTTTATGTAAAAAAAACTGTTGGGGTCCCTTTCTTTAGGGTTCCCACGAAGGGAACCCCTTCCACAAACAACGCTGCCCCCGACTCGATGGGGCGCTGTGCGCCGCATGCCGCTCGCCGCCTGTGGAGCAATGCCGATGGGGGAACGCCGCCTTCGACCTGGGATTGGAGCAACCAACAGAGGGGTTGCGCGCGTCTGGAAAGACCAGAGGGGCTGCGAGCGCGGGGGCTTGCGCGGGCTGGAGGGTGCGCCTGTTGTGCACTGCCGATGGGACTTGGGTTGGCGCCGACCACTGGAGCTGTGCGTCGGGTATGGCACATGAAGGTTGCAAGTATGGCGCCGCTCGGGAGAAGATTGGGTGCCGCCAGGAGGGAGAAATCGCCAGGGGATGCCGCTTGTGCCGCCTAGGGTTTTGGAAGAGTCGCCTGGGGCTGGCGCGGCTGAGCGCCGTCGATTTGGAGGACCCGCCAGGGCGCGATGGAGCGGGAGCCTCGCTAGGATTGCTGTGACTGCGCGCGTGATCCTCACCGTGGGACCTTAGGGAGTGTCGCGCATCGCCTGAATCGCGTATCGCCTGAATCACACGAAGGAGAGGAATCTACGTCGGGTTCGTGCCGTCGTCTTGCTGGAAAAAGCGCCGGGGGCTAGAATGCCTGGAGGGGATACCTGGATCTGCAGGTTTCTGGATGGTACGCGGTGAGTCTGGAGCGTGCGCCATATCTGAAGGGCTATAGAGATCACGGCCTGGACGACTTGCTGAAGGGTTTGCGGCGATGCATGGTGAAAAAAAACCAGTGTTCCAAAAAACGTAGGCCTTAGCCTGGAGAATAAATCTAAGGTTTTAAAAACCCTAGAACATGAACTTGAATCTCCTTAAAACTGATCTTCAAGAACGAACAACAATCGAATCTCGAATATGAAATAAATCTTCAAATACAAATTCCCAAGAATCAAACCCGCTCTGATACCATGTTAGAAAATATGAAGCGGAAGCGAAAACATGGAAAAAGATAAAGAAACTAAGAACGCGGGATTTACGTGGAACCCTACTCCGTGAGGAGCGGGATGAAACCACGGGAGAAGGCCTCAAAGGGCCGTGTTTGTCTATTGACTTTCTCAATGGTTACAGGAGGTCTGGGGCTCCTTATATAGCCTCCAAGTCCCACCACTTGACCCATCTACAACTCAATAGGCGCTCAACCAAATACTCCAATGAGGGGTAAGAGAAAATAATTCCTTCTCTGGAGAAATAACAGAAAGAGAAATATTTCACCGAGTACAGAGAACTGCATAAGATTGACAAGGTAGCAGGCCGTAAGGACAACATCCCCCCAAAAAGTGATAGGCGCACAACTCTGGATAAGCAAGGTTCAAGTGATATCAAGGAGATGACGATGTTTTCGCTCTACCACTCCATTCTGTTGAGATGTGTAAGCACAGGTGGTTTGATGAATAATACCTTTGGACGAAAAGAAATGGGAGAGAGAGGGAGTGAAGAATTCCAACGCATTATCCGTACGAACATATTTGATAGAAGAGGAAAAAACATTCTGCACTTCAATGATAAGATTTCTAATAACATGCGCTCCTTCAGATTTATTCTTTAAAAGAAATACCCACGATACACGAGAGAAGCCATAAACTACTACAAGATAGAACTTGTGTCCCTGATGATCAAGAACATGACTCGGACCCCAAATATCAACATGAAATAATTCAAAAGGGGAGCTACTGCTCCGACACTGATGACTAGGGAAGCTAGCTCGATGATGCTTTCTCAACTGACAGGCTTCACATCGAAACGACGAACTTGGAGAGATCTGAGGCAAGAGATGACACATCTTTTGAAGCGGGAGGTGACCAAAGCGTAGATGCCAGGTGTACGGAGAGACTGATCTGGCTGAGTAGGAAGAGACGCAACATATGAATTCCGGACCAGACGATAGAGACCATTCTGCTCAGAGCCACAACTAATCACCCTGCCCGTTAGTATGTCCTGAAAAATAAGAGAAGATGGGTCAAATATAGCACGATAGTGCAAATTCTTCGTAATCTGACTAATAGACAGTAGATTCATGGAAAACTCAGGAGCATGTAGAACATTCTGTAAATGCATGGATGGTGACAAGGTGATTGCCCCTGTCCAACGATGGGGGAATGAGTCCCATCATCTATGAGCACTGAGCATCCAGGTGCAATGTCTTTGTATGAATCAAGTCTATCTCTATCGCGATAGAGATGATGGGTTGCGCCAGAGTCTATAATCCAATCTGAGAGATCATGACAGGATGTAAAACAGAAGCACTACCTGAGGTACTGGCAACAGCAGAAGTACTGGCAGATGCTGAAGCAACAATATCTGAAGGTCCTCCTGAAGAATCTGTAGATGGTTGAGGCATATAATATCGCGCAATCGCACCACAAGCTCCTCAAACCGGTGATTTGAAGTGGATGCCGACGGAGATGTAACATGCTCATCTACACGCGCCGATGCTGGAAACCCATGCTTAGAATAGCATGTATCCTCGGAGTGACCTGTGCGATGGCAGAAAGTGCATGGTTGGCGAAAATGACCTCCTCGGCCACGAGGTCCATGTCCACGAAAGAAAGACTGGCCACCTCTCCCTCGCGACACAACCATCACCGAAGGTGGTGGAGTAGAAGTGCTGGAAGGAATAGAGATGCGGCTAAGCCTTCGGTAAACTTCCTCCATAGGAGGAATGGTAGCATCGGCAAGTATCTGAGATCGGGTTGCCTCATACTCATTATCGAGTGCTGCTAGCAGTACCCCCACCATGGTAGCATTCTGGAAGGTCTTCTGCTGCTCACGGGTAGCCGCGAGGGGTATAGTGCTATATAGTTTCTCAAACATCCCCCTCAGGGATGTACACAAATAGTGAAGCGGCCGCCCATTCTGCTTCATCGTGGAAATGTCATGCTGGAGCTGTAACATCTCGGTCTCATTCTGCACCTGTGAATATGTGGCGGCCAGTATATCCCACATCGCCTTAGCGGTGGGCTGATGGAGGACATCATTGGCAATCTCCATCGACAACGTGCCTGACAACCAAACCTTGGCATATAAATCATCAGCCTCCCAGGAGGCATAGATCCCAATCTTCTCTGCCGGCTCTTCCTCGGTAAGAATATGCTTCTTACCGTTCGACTTCATGAGACTCATGAACTGCATCGCCCAGAGCTCATAGTTCGTCCCATCCATCTTGACTATTGACGTTGGACCTTTGAATGCACCTATGGAAGGCATATCAACTTTGTTTTCTGATATGTCACCAGAGACGAAGAACTAGGGATTGTAGACGAGAAACAAGTGTCTACATAAACTTGATATGATTTGAGTGCATATGTAGACTTTACGCACTCAAATCCATGGAGAGAGAGAGGCCGACGAAAGAAGGGGCGTCGGAGTTGAAGGGAAGGGGACTCGGCGGTGGAGGTCCCCTACGTTGGAGGAATAGTAGCATCCGCCAGTATCTGTGAACGAGCCGCCTCATACTTTGGATCAAGTGCTGCTAGGAATACAACAACCATAGTGGCATTCATGTATGTCTTCTGCTTCTCAGGATTAGATGAAAGAGGCATAAAACTATGGAGCTTCTCGAACATTCCATACATGGACATATATAGTGAATGAAGGGGCCATTTGTTCTGCTTGACCGTAAATATGTCATGTTGTAGCTGCAGGATCTTCGTCTCATTCCTCGCTTGGGAATAGGTGGCTGCGAGGATATCCCACATCACCTTAGAGGTGGGATGATGTAACACATCATTGGCGATCTCAGACGTCAATGCACCAGATAACAAGACTTGTGCATAAGCATCATCTGCCTCCCACGAGACGTGGGCCCCCGCTTTCTCAGTCGTCTCTTCGTCGATAAGAATATGTTTCTTACTCATAGACTTCACGAGGCTTATGAACTGTATGACCCATAACTCGTAATTTGTCCCATCCATCTTAACAATTGATGCTGGACCTTTGAAACCGCCTGTGGCGTGGATATTGACTTTGTTCTCTGACATACTGCCGGATGAAGAAAACTAGGTATGTAGACTAAAAGTACATCTGCACTGACATAGGGGGATTTGGTTGCATGTGTAGACTCAAGATGTAACCAATCTCATCGACAAGGAGCGGACGGAGACGGAAACCACCCGTGGACCACACACAGTGGTCGTAGAGAACTCGACGACGGCGGCGGAAGCCGAGAGAGAGAGAGAGAGAGAGAGAGAGAGAGAGAGAGAACTCGACTGCGGCAGAGGTGGTGAGAGAACTTGGTGGCGGCGATGGGGTTTGAAGGTGGCAGCTAGGGTTAGGGTACAAGAGCTCCGGTCTAGGACCACCGCTTTGATACCATGTTGGGAAAGAATGTGAATAGTTTATTCCACGAAACAGTAGCGCTTTCTTATACAGAGTAGAGACCTATGGATAAATTACATAAAATGGACGGAAATAAAATAAAGTGAGAAAACAGTACATAAATATAAACATCTCTTCAGAAAAAAATGTCAAGGATTGTTATCAGGTGTTTTAATTTGAAAATGCAACCGGTTTCCTTATAAAAAAACGAGCAAACACCGTGATTGTCAAAATTTGGTGATGATTCCACAGGAGCCTAAATTTGTCTGAAGTCCCTTCAATCTCAATTCTGTGTTTTTTTACTACAGTTAACGCTTTTTTACATTGTGATGTCCTGGTATTTTTTAGATGATTTTATTTTGGTCTTATTGGAAATTGTCTAAAAGCAGTTCTTCTTGCAGGATACCTCTGGTTTCAGTTCAGTTCCAGAAGATGTCCTCAGTGATGCAGATCTTGACAGTCAGTTACAGGCTCTGCGGGAAAAGATTGCTGCCGTAATTTTGTCAATTCCAATCTGGTTTTTAACATCTGCTTTTATAAGTGCTCATGGTAGCGTTGGCTTAATTCTTTAGGCTGAAAGAGAGTCAGAAAAGCTCAAGAAGGAAAAACATTTATTAGAAAAGCGATCCATTTCATTGAATGAATATGTCAAATCATTAAAAGACGCATCTCCATTGCATGAATCGATCTCAGTGATGAAGGACCTTTTTCAAGGTATGTGGGTTATGGGCTGCGATTATGGGCTTTCCAATTTTGGATATTATGAATATGAATTATCTTACATCATTGAGGGCACAATTGAATCTTGTGTGTTGGGATTATGGGCTTTCCAGTTTTGGATATTATGAATATGAATTATCTTACATCATTGAGGGCACAATTGAATCTTGTGTGTTGGGCTTATGAAGCGCATCTTACAGGGTTGAACAGAGAATTTTGTTGCCATGATTCATATTCTACATACAGAGGATGCCAAAAAAAACTTCACGAATATATCCAATAGCATCCTTGTATTAATTTTTTTTTGCAACTGTAAATATAGATGGATAAATAACAATATTATTTCCTTTTTCCTCTTGGAAAAGCAACTAACCATACTACTTCCATACTGTTATGGGTGAAATCTACCATTGCTACCCATATTATTGGACCTTGCCCAGGCACATGGACCTCAATCATGGGCCACTCTCATAGATAAGTAAAATTTTCCACCATTGGAGCACTTGCAATCCCTCTCTTCCACAAATGTACAGGGAAGTGGCTAGGGTTCAGAGGACTCCCTGCCTTCCTCCGCAACACACCACCGCCTCAGACTTATTCTACCTTATAATGGCTACAATGTTGGTCTTTCCAAGCAAAAGCCTTCTTCTCGGGACTGCATCCCATCCCTACTCCGCAGAATGGGACCACTTCTATTGTAATACAGCTTTTAAGGGCGTTGAACCATCCAGTTGACAGAGGATTAGTTTATAAAAATCAACTCCTTTAAGCAACACTTAATGTTGCTTTTGATATATACATTTGCTGGCTGCACAATCTAGTTGTTCAAATTGCAGTTATTTTTGTTTTTGCAGAACTTGAGAAGACAGCTCCCACATTTTATGATAAGTTCAGTAAATTGAGGAGGGGTGTCGATGATAACAAGAATCAGGTCACATATTTTGCAAGCAACGAACAGTGTGTTGTTCAGAATGCAGGTGAGTTGTGTTTTCCTTGGCAGTATGATGTTTTTTTAAACAAAGGGTAATTGGTGAGGTTTGAATCCTGGACCTCCTGGTCTTTTGGGTGTAACATAAACTGCTCAACTACCATACTATTCAAGTGGTGTTCCAAAATGATCCTTTTATTTGCCTATATGTTAGGGAGACAGTATCCCACAATTGAACAAATGCTCTACTTTAGTATATCATATGGATATAGAAAAAGCGGAATCTACAGAACCTTCGGAAACATATTTTTCCATTTACATTTACCCAATTCATATCTTAGTTTCGTCTTTCTGTTTGTGATTCTTCGGAAAGTCTATGGTCAATATGCTTTAGTAATCCTACGTTCAGGTTAGTGCAGTGAAGGGACTCTTGGTGGAGAGGCCTGGATGTCTTGACATTAGTGTGGTTCTTTGTGTTAGCCTTGCACCTCCATTGTCCGGTATATTAGTGACCCCGAGGATTGACGATGCACACTCTTTCAATCTTCTTGTTCTTCTATCATCTTCCTCCCACTTTTGGATCTTGCTTTATCTTACGATTCGTATTTTCTGGGGCAAAAGTCTGCAAATTCTATAAAGAGTGGAGCTATCTCTAAAAGGGGTCGATTAGAGAACTTTTTGTGGGGTTTCCTCCCATCATCTAAGTTTAGATTTTGTTTGTTTCAAAGAATATGTATTTCATTAGTAATATATATAAATATAAAAGGAAGTCATTGAGTTGTACATTTAAGCATTTAGGGAAGGTGATGTAGCTTAATAAGCCATGTGAAAAGTGAGCCAATATGCTAGGTTTTTCTATTTCATCTTCTTCAAGAAAATTTCTTTATGTGTATGGCATGCATGTTGTGTCCATGTGCACATGAAACTTTTCAGAAACTTGACGCATTCATTCCTTTTCTCTTCATGAGATCAACTAAATGCAAATGCACCCCAATGTAAGCGGTGCATTGTTTCTGTTTAAGGTTCGAAATATCAATGTCTATATCGTCTCAATCAATCGAAAAGGGATATATTGGGGGTATATTGGGATATATTGATGATATCAATGGAAATCTTGGAAATGGCATCAGAAAGCGATTTTTTGCCTATTAAGATCATCCTAGTTCTTAAAAAAATACTATCCAAATTCATACTTATATCCAACATTGAAGTGTATTTAGTGCACATGTACACATTATGTCGCACATATTGCTGACTGTCAATGCTGGTTATTCAATCTTGACACTTGACTGCTAAGAGGCATTAGAAAAGGAATGATGAAATTTGTTCTTCGGACAGGCCGAGGCTGCAGGGCGGTCAGGACCCCGACTCTGAGGCCTTCGTGGAGGTGGTGGATTCGCTGGAGCTGGAGGTTCTGGATGCAGCATGCACTAAATTCACATGGCGTAACACCAACTCCAGGTCGCGTCTCGATCGTTTCTTGGCGTCGGCGGAACTTTTGGAGTTGTTCCCGCTCTCGTTCGTTGCTGCAAGGCCGCGTACTAGGTCTGATCACACGCCCATCTTGTGGGACTTGGGCGATCCTCCGCCCCCACGTGGCTTCTTTCGCTACGAGAAGGCTTGGTTACTAGAGGATTCATTCAGAGACTTGGTGGTTTCGCACTGGAATTCGATCGTTGTGGCAGGCTCGACTAGGACGAGGTTCGCCCGGAAGTTGGACTCATTGTGGGCATGGCTGCGCGCATTCAAGCGGGACTCGAGGGAGGATCGCCGCGCGGTCAGGATCGCGGCGGAGGGCATGGTCAATTTGCTTGACTCCTTGGAGGACGAGCATCCCCTAGCGGTGGGCGAATTGAGGCAGCGGGCGGAGGCGCAAAAAAGATTTTTGATGAAGACAGGAAGAAGGTAACCGAATGGAGGCAAAGATCCAGACACAGATGGCTCAGAGAGGGAGACATGAACACGGCCTTCTTCCATAAGGTTGCCAGTGGGAGGTGGAGGGAGAACGCCATTAGGTCGATGTTCATTGATAGGGTAAGAGTGGAGGGAAACCGAGAGCTGGGAAGAGCGATTGCAGACCACTTTCATGAGTTCTTGGCGAGGGGGGCTGGCAGGCGGTGGAGGTGGACTGGCTTGGGAGCAGTGCGCTTGTCGGGCGCTCATGCGTCTAGCCTGACTCAGGCGGTTACGTTAGAGGAGCTGATGACGGCGGTGTGGAATCTCAACGGCGATGGCGCGCCAGGCCCGGATGGTTTCCCAGTCTATTTTTACAGGGATTTCTGGGACTTGGTTGGCAGGGAGGTGCTCGAGGTGGTAGTGGAGAGCTGTCATTGCAATGCAGGTTTTGAGCGGATGAACAAGGCGTTGGTGGTGATCCTTCCGAAGAGGGGCGGAGCGGAGAGGGTCGAAGACTTTCGGCCTATCGCCATTTCCAATGCATTATATTTGATTGTTGCTAAAGTCTTCGCGACTAGATTGAGTAGGGTCCTGGAGCACATTTTTTCCCCTTCTCAGACGGCCTTCGTGCCGGGAAGGCAAATTGCAGACAGCTTGGTCATGGCGTCGGAGATTGTCGCAGATTGGAAGAGGACCGGCATGCAGGCCCTGTTATGGAAGGTGGACTTCTCGAAGGCTTTTGACACCTTGGATTGGCACTTTCTCTGGGCGGCATTGCATAGAAGAGGCTTTCCCGAGGTCTGGATTTCTTAGATGAAACGGTGCGTAACTACGGCTTCTATGACGATCCTCGTGAATGGGCATCCGAAGGGGGGGTTTTTCCAGCCGCGGAGGGGGGTGAGGCAGGGCTGCCCTCGCGCTCCCTTGCTCTTTATCATCGTGGTGTACGTTCTTGCTTGTATGATTGGCAGAGTGCAATAGATTGGGCTCACGTGCGGTCACCCGTGGGATGAGCTGAGGATCCCGCTTCTTCAATATGCTGCCGACACCATATTCTTCATTGAAGGGGGCCTCAAGGAGGCTAAAGGCATGGCTGTGGCGCTGGAGCTTTTCAGTGAGATGTCCGGATTGATGCAAAATACCAGCAAGTCCAAGGTGGTCCCGTTTTTTATGAGTGAGTAGGTGGCGGGTCTTTGTGGCTCGACGTTGGCTACTGAGTGTGCCGGGTTTCCCATTCACTATCTGGGCTTGCCGCTGGGCACGGAGAGGTCGAAGTTGGCGGATTGGCAGCCGCTGGTCGAGAAGGTGGAGAAGCGGCTCACGAGTTGGAAGGCGGCGGTCCTTTCTAAGGGGGGGCGTCTGGTGCTCTTGAGGGCGGTGCTCTCCGCCATGCTGGTTTACTACTCCTCCACGAGGCTTATGCCGACTGGCATTGGGAGGAGATTGGAAGGACTGATGAGGCGATTTTTGTGGGACAGGAACGGGCAGGGTCCTGGAATTCACCTTATTAGCTGGGACGATATCACTCTCCGGAAGTGCGAGGGCGGGCTTGGGATTTGTCGGCTGGGTGAGTTGAATGAGGCCATGCTGCTGAAGTGGGTGGCCAGGATCTGGGGTAGCGGGGAGGATCTCTGCTCCAGTCTTCTTCGACGGATCTACGCGGTCACTGGGGCGGCGCCTGTGGGCGCTACGGCGGCCGGCACGCCGGGGCTGAGGCCCTCGCCTTTTTGGAGGGTTGTTCAGTCGGTCACTCTCAACTTTCAGACTTTGTTAAGACCAATGCTGGGGAATGGGCTTAGCTTCGCCTTTTAGAGGGACGACTGGACGGACGGGGGGAGGGGGGGGGGGGGCGTTGTCTTTGCGCTTCCCTCATCTTTTTGCTTTGGCGGCGGATCATGATGTGTGGGTGGCTTCTTGCTGGTTGGATGGGAACTGGATGCCGGCTTCCGTTCCAATTTTTCTGATCAGCGCCTGGAGGAGTTCTTGTTGCTGTTTGACGCTCTGAGGGAGATGAAGGGGCCCTCCGTGGAGCGGGACCAATGGGTTTGGCGCAGGAGTTCTTTCTCCTTGAGAAGGGCTTACTCGGCGATCTGCAGGCCCCCTTCCTCTCTTTCGGCGGAGCTGGCTAGAGATTACGATTTCTTCTGGGGGCTGGGTCTTCCTGCGAGGGTTGCCTTCTTTTGGTTATTCAAAGGAAGAGGCTGATGACATGGGACCGTTGTGCTAGACTACTTGCCTTGATCTTTGATAGGTGCCTGTTGTGTAATAGAGACATTGGAGCATCTCTTTTTCTCCTGTCCGGCTGTGATACCTGTTTGGGATGATCCAGACTTGGGTTGGGTGAGCAGGGCGAGCGTTGGGGCTTTCTATGGTGGCTTGGTTGCGGCCAGGCATCGGCCGAGGAGGGAGCTACTTCGGCCGCTCGCATTGATTTGGTCCATTTGGCTGGCTAGGAATGCGTTGTTGTTCTCTAGCCATAGATTTTATAAGGAAAATGTTTGTGCCCATGTGTCGAGTCTGTTAAGCTCGTGGCTCGCCTAGAGCGTCTCTTTGTTACTGTTTTTATTTCTCCTTTTTAATATATTTCTGGGGTGAACACCTACGAGTGTCTCCCCCTTTCTTGGCTTCAAAATAAACTTAGAGACATTAACACATTACCTTTATATCACATCACACATTATGTATGAACAAAATGCTGAGCTATATTAGATATTAAACAAAAAAATTAGCATAATAATTGTTAGAAAGTAGAGAATGCGGAAGCGATATTGATAAACAGATCATAAACTAGAAAGAATAAACTTGGAAGAACACAGATTTTTATGTGGAACCCTACTCCCTAAGGAGCATGATGAAACCACGGGAGAAGCCCTCAAATGAGCGGATATTCTATTGAACTTTTCTCATCTGACTACAGGGGCGTGGGGCTCTTTATATAGCACCCACGGAGTCTCCACATCTCCAAACTGGTAGATGTGGGACTAAAGATTGGATGGGGTAAATGGATCCTGGAGGTATCCATTTACCCATCTACAACTTAACCGGCGCACAACCAAATACTCCAACACTCCCCCTCAAGCTGGAGCATGCAATGCTCAGTTTGGACAAACAGAAAGGAACTCAACTCACGCTACATGACACTACAAACAATATCAATTCAAGGACAAAACTGTTGGCTGCTGTCGAGGATGTTGTTTCTCATACCGTGCAGGTGAGGAGGACAAACGAGCTAGAGTGTAAGTCAACTGATTCTCCTCGTCGGAGAGCATGTGCTCTGAAATGCGCCTGTCAGTGTCACTGCAATTGAAATGAGTCTCCTTGTCGGAGTACTCTGGCCCGCCACAACATGTGGACAACTGCTCCATCTCTGAAAAAGGGCCGAACTGAAAAGACCGTGGAAGTGCAATCCTCTTCGGAGTCCACAACCACTGGAGAATGGAGTCTGAAAAATCTCCTCGTCGGAGAACTAGGTCTCTTCCATTTGGTACAGAGAATGGTACTCTACTTTGGAGTCCCTATGATACCACATGAAAACCTTTGCCAACATGGCATAGGGAATGGTCCTCTACTCCGGAGTCCCTATGGCTCACATGAAAACTCTGGCCGAAACAACAAGAAAGATGGGGACCATGACAAAAGATGGCAAACATGTGCACATCTAAAAAGACCGCATACATGTGCGTGTCTGAAACCGAGGACTCAGAATCAACCATTGAGTCTGAATATCTGCTGTAGAGTCTGAACAATCCGACTTGTCTGACGAATCTGAATCTGAAGAAGACCTGTGACTCTACACAATACTCCCCCTTTCTCCCATACTTGTCGGAAAACAATGACATCGACCAAGTTGGAAGATGACAAGAAAATGGGAAATAAACAAAACCAAATAAGCCGATAATATATTTTTTCGACTTTTCAAATCATTCATCATCAATTTTTTTATATTTTTCTAAGCCGTTTCATCCTCTCTCTTTTTTACGGCTTTTCTTTCTTTCTTTCTTTGCAAACATTTTGCGTACGACTTTTTAGTGTAAGCCCTTTTTCATTTTTTTGAACAATATAAACGTGTTCCATTTGGGCCCAAAGATGCCTTGGCCCAATTGGGCTTTACAAAATAACTCTCCTTTTTCTACGGCCAACGTGGTCAATTTTTTTTATAACAACTCAACCTATATTGGGCTGAACTGCAACCGTGCCCCATAAAAACTTTTTTTAACGTGCAGGCTGCTTTGGCCTGGAAACTAAGCACCTCTTTTCAAAATTTTTAAAGGGCCATTGCTCCCCTCGTATGCAACTAGGGTTCCCACGATTGGGAACCCACCGCCGCCGAAGCTACTGGGAGGAGCACATCGCCACCACTGGAGATCTTGAGCTCCTCCTGGATACAACTCGCGCCATCTCGCATCGCCTGGAGCTGTCGTGCTCCGCCTGGATCATACGCGAGCCAGTGGGGTAGGGCATCGATGGTAGGAGGAGCACACGCGAGGAGCCCCCGCCGGTGGCGCGCGGGGTCGGAGCGCGAGGGTGCGCCACTTTCTTGAAGTCGCGCGCACGAGATGCGCCTAGAGCACTCGCGGGGAGTATGCACCTCCTAAAGCTTCCCCTGGAGGAGAAGACTTCCGCCTGGAGTTGTGCGGAATGGTGAGTGCCGCCTGGAGGGTTTTGTGCACTTGGAAGATGTGCAATGATTTTGCATGTCGCAGGAGGGGAGGCGACGCACCTGGATGTGACTTGGGAGTGTTGCCACGACCTGGAAGGTCTTGCTAGGAGGTGCGGCTGCCCGAAGTACGGATGAAGGATTGGGCGCGCCTTAAAGGTGGAGGGGGCTCGCCTGGGGCTCGATGCTATGGATATCGAGGAAAGCTTGGAATCACGAGATCCTTCAAGAACGACTGGGGTTCCAAAAAACCTTAGGAAAAGAACTTCGATCGGATGATGGCTTTTGTTTCACCGCTGGAATTTCTGGAAGTTGCAAATTTTAGCATAGATGTTGATTGAATCTGAGCAATATTATGGTTTCAAAATAAACCCTAAAATTTCTGGAATAGAATCTTGAACAAATAATCTTTTTTGTGAGGCTTAAACAAATAATCTTCACAAACAATCTTCAAGATCAACGATAGATCAAATCTCAAACTGGTCATACAGATCTTCGAACAATAGATTAATATGAATAATCTTCAAAAATCGAAACGAATTACAAAAATAAATCTTCAACATAAATTCCTCGAGAATTGACCCTCTCTGATACCATATTTGAAAATAGTGAACGCGGAAGTGATAATGATAAACATAGCATAAATTAGAAAGAATAAACTTGGAAGAACACATATTTTTATGTAAAATCCTACTCCCTAAGGAGCGGGATGAAACCACGGGAGAAGCTCTCAGATGGGCTGATATTCTATTGAACGTTTCTGATCTGACTACATGGATGTGGGGCTCACGGAGTTTCCACATCTCCAAACTGGTAGATGCGAGACTAAAGACTGGATGGGGTAGATGGATCCTGAGGTAGCCATTTACCCATCTACTACTTAACATGCGCACAACCAAATACTCCAACAATAACATATATTTTTTTTATAGAACATCATTCATAATAATCATATTTTGAATGAAAGAAGATGAATTAAAATAGATTAGAAATAAAACTTTCTATCTGACGATTGGAGCATGACGTCGATTTGTGATTCTATAACACTATATCACTAATACTTACTAAGTATCAACTATTACATATTCATATAGTATCATGTAACTTGTTATGGTGATGATTATTATCTTTTTCAATATTATTTTTAGTTGGAATCTGTCTATATGTTTATGTTGATTAGGGAAGAGCGATGAGTGAGGGGGAGGTTCGTGGCATAGTCTAGCGCAGGTGGCGAACGATGACTTCGTTGAGAAGGAGTGGGCGTGGAAAGCCTCAATCGTAGGCAAAGGTTTGGTGCCCGATGGCGAATGTTCTTGGGGTGACACAACACAGTGAGAAGGGAAGATGCTTCAAGTGCAGGGAACTCGGCCATATCACGTGTCATAATGCCATCAGGTGTTTTGCATGCGGAGGAATAGGTCACTAGCGTTGAGTGTGCACATAGCGACAAGGGCTGAAGATGCGACTGCAGCAAGTTCAAAAATGAAAACCTTTGTGCGAGGTGAGGTCATGTTAAGAGACGCGCACATCGTTGGATGGCGTTCTAGTGGGAATATGCCCGCAATCGCAAGACTGCTTACACTCAGCCATGGAGGACATCGGCTACAAGATTGGAACCTCGTTCAGAGGGGATGTGACACTGTTTGAAGGGTCGATGGTTTGTGCAAGGGGACTATCCTCGGTTGATGTCCGCTCGCTGCTCGATGGCAGATGCGGCAAAGTGCGTTGGAGGCGCCCAACCCTATGCATTGGGGCCTCGCAAACACTTTCGTACATGATTATTACCTTGAAGGGGGTCCCTCTATGCGCGAGGGACTGAGCAAGTATCGATCTACTCCTCAAGGAGATCAGAATGGCCATCTCTATCATTTCAGATGGCCTTTCAATGGGATCAGGTATGCACGTCGATGTGGAGGCGGCGATTAGGGGCTCGTATGTGCCCTCCTAGCTATGGCTGCGGGTGGGGGAGGCGTCGTTTCGTGTCGAAGTTGTGGAGGTGCGCTCGCTGATGGCTGCGTATATTAGGAACCTCCTTCAGTCCTCCGACGAGTGCAGATGGAAGACGAATGGTTACAGTGGTTGATCTTCCCCCTTTTCTATCTCGAGAAGTTTTGAGCCCTTAAAAGTGGGTCGCAGACTCCAGACTCCCTGAGCATCCTTCAGTTGATCGCCCCAATGGCCTTGTCCTTTCATGTCTTAGGGGTTTCAGATCCTTTGGCGGAGCCCCTTACGACAAGGATGCATGACCAAGGTCCTTTCTCAGAATTGAGCGGTCCTGTTACTGGAGGAAGGTTTTCGTGAGTTGGTAACAACTTGGTAACAACCGTCTAGCCGGAGCATCAACCACCTTGGTCGGCCACGTTGAGAATGGGGATCAAGTTATCTTTATTGCAAAGGCACCTTCAACTCTTCAATAAGCAAGTCCAGGAACAACGTAGGCTCAGAAGATCCACGACGCAGGAGGTGGTTAGCAGGTTGGACTCTGCGGTGGATGAGCAGAATTTGTCGGTTGAAAAGATTGAGAAATGTTTGAGTCAGTTGAGGGTGGTTCATAAGGAAGATAGAAAGAGGGAGACTGAGTGGAGATAGATGTCACGACAAAAGTGGTTGCAGGAGGGGGACAACAATACATAGTTTTTCCATTCGTATGCATCTGGCAGAAGGCAAAGGAATTATATCCATGTTCATGGAAGGGAATTTGGGATTCAGGTGACTAAATAAGGCTCTACTATTTCTATTGCCTAAGAGGGAGGTGGCTACACATGTGGATGATTTCAGACCGATAGCTCTGTCCAACGCAATTTATCTGATTATAGCAAAAAGGCTGACCAATTGACTTAAGAAGATCTTAAACAAGATTATCTCTCCAGAGCAAACTACGGTTGTGCGAGGAAGGCATATGGCAGATAGGTGGGTCCTAGCAGCTGAGATGGTTCTGGATTGGAAACGTAGGCCTGAGAAAGGTCTGATGCGAAAGGTGGATTTCTTCAGGGTGTATGATTGTACTGACTGGAAGTTCCTTTGGGCTTCTCTGCAGTTGGCGTGGGTTCCCAGATATGTGGATTGCTTGGATGAAAAGATGCATTACAACCGCCTCATATACAGTGCTTGTCAATGGTCATTCTGAAGGAGGTTTCTTCCAACCACAGAGGGGGGTCCGTCAGGGTTGCCCTTTGGCCCCTCTCTTATTTGTGATTGCAACGGATGCACAAAATATCTAGATGAGACTGGCGATTGAAGGTAGATGGTGCTCTGGTTACAGTAATGAAGACATTTTTATACATATCCTTCAGTATGCGGATGATACGATGATCTTTCTCAAAGGTGAGGCATCGTAATTATGACACATGACACATATTTTAGGAGATTTTTGGAGATATTTTGGGTTTGTGATTGAATAGGGAGAAATCTGTGTTTGTGCTGTTTGGGCTCTCTAAAGAGGAAATCACCGAGGCCGGTTCTATTCTTCTTGCAACCCGTGGTTTGCTCCCAGTGACATATCTTGGGTTGCTGTTGGTGGCGGGGCGACTACGATCTATGGACTAGAAACATATACTGGACAAAATTGAGAGTAGGTTGGCTGGTTGAGTCACACTATGAAAATTTGGGAACATGCGATTGAAAGAAGGTTGGGGCAAGTTTCCAAAGTAAAAGAAATTCAATTCGGATTCATGACAGGTCGCTCAATTATTGAAGCCATCCACTTGCAAAGGAGAACGATGGAGATTTATAGAGCTAAAAGGAAGAGTCTCCATATGATTCTTATTGATTTGGAGAAGGCTTATGATTTTGTTCCACGAGAGATATTGTAGAGAGTTTTGGAGAAGAGATAAGTACTTGTCCTATACATTAACCTCATAAAGGATATATATGATAGGGCTTCATCTTGTGTAGGGATCCAGTCTGGGAAGACTGATTATTTTGACATCAACATAGGTTGGCATCAAGGTTCAACTGAGTCCATTCTTTTTTACGTTGATTATGAATGAATTTACAAGTCATATTAAGAATGGGATACCTTGGTGTATGTTATTCGCTGATGATATTATGTTGATTGATGAGACTAGAGATGGAGTAAATTAGAAGCTTGAGGTCTGGAGACATGCATTGGAGGCTAAAGGATTTCGTATAAGCAGGGTTAAGGCTGAATATATGGAGTGTACTTTTGATGAAAGCAATGGTGAAGGAATCGAGGTGAAGATTGGCGACGATAACATTCAGAAGAGAGATTCTTTTAGATACTTGGGATCTATTTTGCAACATGATGGGGAAATTGATGGAGATGTTACTAATAGAATAAATGCAGGTTGGCTAAAGTGGAGATGAGCCTTTACTGTTTTCTGTGATAAGAAAATTTCTTTGAAAATCAAATGAAAGTTTTACAAAGCAGCGTGAGACCTACTATGCTCTATGGATATGAATGTTGGCCTATGAACCATATACATGTGCAGAGAATGGCAGTAACAAAAATGAAAATGCTAAGATGGATGTATGGACACACACATATAAAGATCGGATTCAAAATGATGCAATCAGAAGGAAAGTTGTAGCTTCGATCGAGGATAAGATGCGGGAAAACCACTTAAGATGGTTTGGCCATTTGCAAAGGAGGTCGACTGATGTACCTGTTAGGAGATGCGAGTTTTGGAATGTTAAGTTGGCTAAGAGAAGGAGAGGAATGCCCAATAAGTGTTGGAATGAGACTATACAAAGGGATTTTAGTTTTTTAGATCTTAAGATTGACCCAAGATATATATGAATGAAGGCAACGAATCCATGTAGTCTGTGACGCCCTCGGATCCGGGCACCTGTTTACGCTGCATTCGCGACATTACATTTACAAGTGATCGCATTAATTTAATGAAAATCAGGGGAAATTTTTCGCGTTTGCTATTTGCATATGACGTTCACATTCTAGTAATAACCACAGAACCAACAACAACTAGTGCCACCAACATTGCATTTTATTAATTTCCATTTTTTTATACATGTATAAGAAAGGCTCATAGTACATATATGTATTTCCAAACTATTCAGAAGAGAAAGAAAAGACATTTTATATCATAACTGAACAAAAACTGAGACAAATGAAACTGTACCGTCTGGTATAAACGCGGATGCCAGAAAACATCAACCAGTTACTGCAGTACATGCTGCTTGCCTGCCACACATGAAAGGTAGAAGAGGTGCCAGCGAGCGTCGGTACTTCCCAAAAAATTATTAAAATAAACATGCATTTATAGTGGTTACAAAAGAAGCAAGTAGAAATGCATGATATTTAATTTTTAGCTAATGTATTGAGAATGTTTTTCAAACTACTCTGGATGTATTTCCCGTGATTTTCCATTGACCCAACATTTTCCAAATATAACATTTGAAAATAGTAGTTGTGAGCCCATACTTATATGTTATTCTTTTGTCATTTAGATCTCATGTTTGTTGATCTTGATGATGGGATGATGATATTCAATCTGGTTCTCAATTCTATCTAAATTTTCGTGTCTAGTGGATACTCTGTGGTCTTGGTCTGTATGTGACCTCACACTATGACTCTAAGGCGTGAAGAGTGCCTTAGGGTTGGGGTGCCTCCGTAGGCAATGCGGTGTTGTGTAATGCATCCTAACTAAGTTCCCAACACGTCCACTAACTTAAAATGATTCTGCATACAACCTAATTATAGTCAACTCTAACCAACACTACTTATAATTGCTTTAATCTCTTAGCCAAGATCCATTATACTTCATTTCGAGTTTAACTGTAACTCCTCCAAATATGACCCTAGATGATTCAGATGTAGACATAAATGATTCAGATGCAGCCTCGCCAAGCCTGTTGGCGGAAAGTAACAAAAACTCAAGCGGTGAGGTAGTCTCCTAAGGAAACTCTTCCGTCTCGCCCTCTAATTGGAAGTGCGGTCCATTAGAGAGATAGGTCTACTCCAAAACTATGCCAGAGAGATGGGTGAGAGACTCTCCGGAAAAGTCACTCTAGAAAACGACCCGACTAGTACAGGCTAACGAGCTCGTACGAAAACTAAAACTGAGGATCCGTCGCATGGGTATCCTAAAACAAGGGTCATCGGAGATGGTCAAAAGTCGGGATCCCAACGAGACGTAAAAACACTGCGAGCTCGCATAAAAATCGTGAAAAGGATTGGGATCCTAGACCGTCACACTTGGCGGCTGCAGCCCTAACTGGGCTTCCTATCTCCCGCCCAATTGAGGGTTACCGCGCCCTCGCACGGTCAGGTGTGGGGATCACCATGGCCAGCACAAATAATCCACACTGATGTTCACCAACTATATGAATGCTCTTGATTATAGATTCAATTTATGTTGTCTTGTATAGTTAGCTTTACAGATTAAAAATTGATCCTTTCATGAGTAAGTTATCAATTTAAGGTAGTTCTTTATTGCGTATTATCAAAATCCTGAGGATCATTGTGTATGAGGCTCTCAATCTATGAATCACTATTTATCGTTTCATTATGATAAGGACATTGTTAATACTGTTGAAGTGTAATGTACGGTCGAGTTCTTATTTAAGCCATTTGCTTATCAAAATCCTGAGGATCATTGTGTATGAGGCTCCCAATCTATGACTCATTATTTATCGTTTCATTATGATAAGGACATTGTTATTACTGTTGAAGTGTAATATACGATCGGGTTCTCATTTAAGCCATCAAATTTTGCTTAGTGTAGTTGGAAGAAACGATCCAAATATCATTATATGAAATTCTAAGTATGTACTTCCTGTTTGATCAAATAAATCTTAATAGAGTCATCTACTTGGACTCTTTATCTAGTTACAAGGTTTGTATATTGTTATTATAGATTCATATATAATTCTTATTTAAGAATAGAGTCATCCTTTGAGAATAAAACCTAAATCATACAATTTTCAAATTATAAATTGAAACAGAGACAGATGTTCAAATCCTAAATTGGAGTAGACTGATCTAAATTTTCCATTTTTTAAAGCAGACAACAGTCCTTCAGTTTCTAAAATTTTAAATCACGAATTTGGGTAAAAAAACCAATCCTAAATATATATATATATATTGAAGTAAAGGGAATATATATTTCAAATTCTAAATTTGAGCAGAGTATTGATCTTAGAAATTCAAAAAATATGAGAAGAGAACACAGAGCATATCTTACTGTTTAAAAATTCTTTAAATAATTTTTTATCAGCAGAGATCAGATCTTATATTAAAAATATTTCTGATTCATAATTTAATCAGAGATTCAAATTTTGAACAGTGAGCAAACAACCGATCTTGCTATTTAGCAATTTTTTAAATTTTAAAAATATATATCATGAGAGATCAGATCTTAGATTAAAAATATTTCTAATTCAAAGTTTAACTAGAGCTTTACATTTTGGGCAGAGAACAGCGATTAGATTTCAGAATTTGAAATTCTTCAAAACCAAATTTTTAGTAAGATCAAATCTCAAAATTGGGCACAACACTTGCATGCAAACTGTCATCAATTTCAACAATTCAATTTGGGATTTTATAGTGTAAACAATACAAATGGCAGCAAAAGTATGGTCTGATGGTACATGCTTGGCAGCAAGAAGGAGAGGAGGGATTGTACCTTTTGATCTATCTAATTTGGAGATTAAAAGCCTTTGCATGCAGTAGTGGTGTGTTGAAGCAACAGAAACTTGGTGTGAATAAGGAGCAACAATAGCTGAAATTGATGCTTCTCCAGAACTCCGAGATGTCCTGGAGATTAGTCTCCAGCCGTAGCAAGAGTAGAGGAGAAAAAAAAAAGAAAAGGCTTCGTTGGGGAATTTGGGCAGATTTGGGTATAAAAGAAAGGGAATTTGGAGAGAAGCCTTCTCGGTGGAGACTTGGGATAAATGGGAAAAGGGGAAAAAGAAGGATTGTCACGTTAGAATAAAGGCTACTCCCTTAGGATGACATCATTAGTGACATCAGCATGCTGATGTCAGCATGCTGATGTTATTATTACCGTTTATATTATCATTTATATATATATATATATATGTTTACAGTCTGCGGTCTGCTGCTGCTATTAGATATTTTTTTTATTTTTTTATTTAAGATGTTAAAATTATCCGTATGCGCACATCGAGCCTCCGATTTTGACGCGCAATATCTCTTTTTGATCGTCTCTGAACTACGATCTATATGAGTAAATATTGATATACTTTTGATCAGGTTTGGATGCCCGAAATTTTCGAGATACGGTTTCGATTTAGGATTAAATTGTGATTTCAAAATGCCAAACGATCTCCGATTGACGAACGACCGATCCCTAGGTCTTGTTTCATCGAATCAGATTTAGTGACGGTCTCGGTTTGTTTCACGGTTTCCAATTTTGCGTAGCGGCTTTTCTAGGCACGCGTTACAATGGGATTGATTGTTGATCGATTTCGCCTGAACGACTTTTGACTCCCGATCAATTGATCGATTTAGGTTATTTAATATTGACTGATAACTTTATTGGTTTAAACGGATCCTAATCGGGTCGGGTTTGGGTTTAATTGGAACCTGAATGTTACATATTCGATCCTACTTAATGTGGGAAAAATCTTTGTTGTTGTTGTTGCAATACATATTTTGAAGATCACAACAATATTGTATAGTCATTCAGGTTGTACACATTGATCTGAAGTTGTTCTTGCATATCGAGAAGTTGTTGGGCAATTAACGAGGAACTAATATACCTTAGTCGTTGGTTGACAGTTACTGCCTTGCTGGCACCAAAGGAGGCGTTGGTGTCTAGAGCGCAACCATTGGTGCCTGAAGATAGCAGTGCAAGATGTGCTGGAGATCACGATCTTGGTGAAGTGGGAGATTGCGATGGAGATCGCTACGCCGGAGGCGAGGAGGCAATGATGATGGGGCCATGGAGTTGCTGGAGGTGAGATGGTGAGGCAGCATCGAATGATGATGGATGGAGGAGATAAGGTTCTGAGGGGTGATGGTGTTAGAGTCGTGGGTTGCTAGAGGCGAGGTGGCAAGATGACACCGAACGATGATGGTTGGATGTGATGTCGAATGGTGATGGCTGGTGGCAGAGAAGTTGGTCGACAATGGGTGCGAAGGCGTGGGGTTGGGGTTGTGATAGTTGAGGTCAGGGTCTCCTCTTTTTTTAGTTTACATGACCCAAGAGGAAAAATACCTCTAGGTCGCTGATACCATCTTGAGAAAAAGAAAATAAGAAAATAGTTTCTTAATGTTCGGTTGGTAGTGCAATGTGCCAGATCAGGTTTTAAATCTTGGGGTGGGCTCCTGTGCATGTTTCCCTCTTTCGTTTCAAAAAAATTCTGAGTGGGGGTCCCTCCCATATATATGCAGAAGAAAATATTGTTGGTGTTGGTAATTATTAGTAATATTTAAACATTTGGTTCTTATTTTATCATTGTAACCCCCACTTGGGACACTCATGTATTTTTCCCTTTTTTGAGCTCTCTATCGTTTTGTCCTATATAAGGACCCCTAGACCTCTAGAATAAAGTATGCTCTTTCATTTTCTTATCGCTTTCAACATGGTGTCAGAGCAGTGGTTCTAGATCGGTGTTCCGACCTAATTGCCTCCCCTCCCCACCAGCCAGCCTCCATGTCGCCAAGACTTGGGTTGCTAAGTTTTGGGTCGCCAAACTCGCGACCCCGTGCCGCCTCTCCCACCTTTCCTCGCGCAAGAACATCCTGCCTCTCCCCGTGAGCGTGAAGCCCCTCTCCTCCCCGGGTGCTTCCTCCCGTGTGTAGGGACTCCATCGCGCGAAGCTCTAGCACGTGTGAGGCTTCATCGCGCGTGCCCTAGCCTCAGTGCCTCTCTAGCTCCGATGTCTCTCCAGCCCTGGTGCCTTATGCGTGGGGCTCCCTCTCGATCGTGCGTAAGGCCCTCCACCTAGCGGTCCATCTCCCTGTTTCAGGTCTACACAAGGAGTTGGTCAGGTCCTGCCACCCTAGTGGGTCATCTACCTCCCGCCTAGCGGCCTTCCGCCTAACGGGCCATCTGCCTAACGGTGCCTTAAGTGTGGGGATCCCTTGACTGCGCACTCCCCTGCGGGCCATCACCAGAGGATCGTGCTCCCTGCCGCCGTAGCAGGCCTCCCGTTCTTGCTTCAGGTCCTGCCGCTTACTTCAGGTCCTGCCGCCCTAGCGGCATTATGTCTACGTGCAACGACAACAATTTGTTTTTTGCCGCTCTTGTGCGTTGTTCTTTCTATTTCTGTCGCACCATATCTTCCGTGCACTCTGTCTACTTCTTTGTCAGATTATTGATTTGATATCTTGCTAGGTCTACAAGATACGTGAGACTACAAGGACTATCTAGGTCATTTTGTTCTTGACTTTTGCTACCATCATGGTATCTACGGAACCTAAGGCACTGTACCCTACTTCGTCTATGATGATACATGGTACCTCTATAAAACTCAAGGGCTCCGAGAACTATGTTTTATGGTCTAGGTCCTTCAAAGTGTTTATCGGTGGTCAACGAAAGATCTATGTTCTTACCAAAGATCCGCCCAAGGAGACCGAAAAAGACTACGAAACCTGGTACGTTGACAACGGCCAAGTGATTACTTGGTTGACCAATAGTGTCGACCCGAATATAACCTCCAACCTTCTTTACAAGGAAACTGCAAAAGCGATGTGGGAGAGCCTCGAGAATAGCTACTCCCAAAAGACAACCAAATCCAGACTCTCAGACATCTACACAAGGATTTGGCCAGCAAATCAGGGCGACACATCTTTAGTCTTGTACTACATACTCCTCACAAGCCTGTTTGAGGAGCTCCTTATTTTCCAGCCTACATGTGATGAACAGATTGGTGAACGAGCAGAATGACAAGTATATCGTTTTATCAGGACTCCATCCGCAATACAAGTATGTAAAGACCACTTTCTGACTGTTGCTGCACTACCTACTCTTGAGACCATACATGGTCGACTGCAGGAAATTGATTCTCTCTCTCTGCAGTTATATACAGAGACTACTGCCCATATTGTTAGAGGACGACCCAACTGCCAGGGAGGACGCGGTCGTGACTTTGCTCGTGGTCGTGGCCAGGAGGCTGGACTGCATGTAGACACGGACGGGATCCTGCCACCGCTCGCTATCCGGCATGCACTCACTGTGGCCGCTGGAATCATCCCTCTGAACAACGTTGAGCAAAATTTGGTATGCCTACCAATGCCAACAGTGCCTATGAGACTACTTCATACGAGGGTTCATGTGATATTGTAGAAACCTTGCCAAATCAGCCATCTGGTGATGCCAAACATCCTTCACTGCATTTGAGTATGCTCGTCTACGCCAGCTATTACATAATTCTGCTAATGATACTAGTACCTCTGCGCCGACTGCAAATCTAGCCACTACTTCAGTACTCTTGCCAATGTTGCCTCTGCATCCAGCCCTGCATGGATCATTGATTCTGGTGCATCCACTCATCTGACAGGAGAAGGCAGTCTTCTCACCTCTGCACACCCTTCCTCTGTTGTGAGGACTGCCCGGGTTGCTAATGGAGCACATTCCCCTATCACTACTGTGGGGACTATGAAGTTCTCCAATCTCTGCCTCACTGATGTGTACTACGCTCTTGATTTTCCGCTTATTCTCTTATCTGTTCACAAGTTATGCCAGAAACTTAACTGTCATGTGATATTTGACGAATTCTTTTGTTATTTAAAGGACATCCGGACGAAAAAGATTTTTGGTGGGGGACATGAGAAGTATGACCTATATTATCTTGATATCCCATCTGATTCTACTTTTGCTAGTGTTGTATCTATATCTACTGATCATGTTCTTTGGCATCTTCGCCTCGGTCATCCATCCACCAAAGCTCTCTCTTTAATGTTCCCCGAACTTTCTACACTCAAGCCCTTTGAGTGTGAGGCGTGTCAGTTCAGGAAACATCATCGAGCGTCCTTCCCTGCTCGCTCAGAACCTCACCGCAAAATTCCTTTTTTCATTAGTCCATTATGATATTTGGGGACCCTGTTCGGTCCGTACTCAGAGTGGACATAAGTACTTTGTTGTTTTTGTCGATGATTCATGGGTCTATCTGTTAAAAGAACGATCGGAGATTAACAATATTATTAAGAATTTCTTTCATTATGTCAGGAATATCTTTTCCTCCAATATTCATATTTTTTCGATCATATCTTTTCCATATCTTCCGTGCACTCTGTCTACTTCTTTGTCAGATTATTGATTTGATATCTTGCTAGGTCTACAAGATACGTGAGACTACAAGGACTATCTAGGTCATTTTGTTCTTGACTTTTGCTACCATCATGGTATCTACGGAACCTAAGGCACTGTACCCTACTTCGTCTATGATGATACATGGTACCTCTATAAAACTCAAGGGCTCCGAGAACTATGTTTTATGGTCTAGGTCCTTCAAAGTGTTTATCGGTGGTCAACGAAAGATCTATGTTCTTACCAAAGATCCGCCCAAGGAGACCGAAAAAGACTACGAAACCTGGTACGTTGACAACTGCCAAGTGATTACTTGGTTGACCAACAGTGTCGACCCGAATATAACCTCCAACCTTCTTTACAAGGAAACTTCAAAAGCGATGTGGGAGAGCCTCGAGAATAGCTACTCCCAAAAGACAACCAAATCCAGACTCTCAGACATCTACACAAGGATTTGGCCAGCAAATCAGGGCGACACATCTTTAGTCTTGTACTACATACTCCTCACAAGCCTGTTTGAGGAGCTCCTTATTTTCCAGCCTACATGTTGTGATGAACAGATTGGTGAACGAGCAGAATGACAAGTATATCGTTTTATCAGGACTCCATCCGCAATACAAGTATGTAAAGACCACTTTCTGACTGTTGCTGCACTACTTACTCTTGAGACCATACATGGTCGACTGCAGGAAATTGATTCTCTCTCTCTGCAGTTATATACAGAGACTACTGCCCATATTGTTAGAGGACGACCCAACTGCCAGGGAGGACGCGGTCGTGACTTTGCTCGTGGTCGTGGCCAGGAGGCTGGACCGCATGTAGACACGGACGGGATCCTGCCACCGCTCGCTATCCGGCATGCACTCACTGTGGCCGCTGGAATCATCCCTCTGAACAATGTTGAGCAAAATTTGGTATGCCTACCAATGCCAACAGTGCCTATGAGACTACTTCATACGAGGGTTCATGTGATATTGTAGAAACCTTGCCAAATCAGCCATCTGGTGATGCCAAACATCCTTCACTGCATTTGAGTATGCTCGTCTACGCCAGCTATTACATAATTCTGCTAATGATACTAGTACCTCTGCGCCGACTGCAAATCTAGCCACTACTTCAGTACTCTTGCCAATGTTGCCTCTGCATCCAGCCCTGCATGGATCATTGATTCTGGTGCATCCACTCATCTGACAGGAGAAGGCAGTCTTCTCACCTCTGCACACCCTTCCTCTGTTGTGAGGACTGCCCGGGTTGCTAATGGAGCACATTCCCCTATCACTACTGTGGGGACTATGAAGTTCTCCAATCTCTGCCTCACTGATGTGTACTACGCTCTTGATTTTCCGCTTATTCTCTTATCTGTTCACAAGTTATGCCAGAAACTTAACTGTCATGTGATATTTGACGAATTCTTTTGTTATTTAAAGGACATCCGGACGAAAAAGATTTTTGGTGGGGGACATGAGAAGTATGACCTATATTATCTTGATATCCCATCTGATTCTACTTTTGCTAGTGTTGTATCTATATCTACTGATCATGTTCTTTGGCATCTTCGCCTCGGTCATCCATCCACCAAAGCTCTCTCTTTAATGTTCCCCGAACTTTCTACACTCAAGCCCTTTGAGTGTGAGGCGTGTCAGTTCAGGAAACATCATCGAGCGTCCTTCCCTGCTCGCTCAGAACCTCACCGCAAAATTCCTTTTTTCATTAGTCCATTATGATATTTGGGGACCCTGTTCGGTCCGTACTCAGAGTGGACATAAGTACTTTGTTGTTTTTGTCGATGATTCATGGGTCTATCTGTTAAAAGAACGATCGGAGATTAACAATATTATTAAGAATTTCTTTCATTATGTCAGGAATATCTTTTCCTCCAATATTCATATTTTTTCGATCATATCTTTTCCATATCTTCCGTGCACTCTGTCTACTTCTTTGTCAGATTATTGATTTGATATCTTGCTAGGTCTACAAGATACGTGAGACTACAAGGACTATCTAGGTCATTTTGTTCTTGACTTTTGCTACCATCATGGTATCTACGGAACCTAAGGCACTGTACCCTACTTCGTCTATGATGATACATGGTACCTCTATAAAACTCAAGGGCTCCGAGAACTATGTTTTATGGTCTAGGTCCTTCAAAGTGTTTATCGGTGGTCAACGAAAGATCTATGTTCTTACCAAAGATCCGCCCAAGGAGACCGAAAAAGACTACGAAACCTGGTACGTTGACAACTGCCAAGTGATTACTTGGTTGACCAACAGTGTCGACCCGAATATAACCTCCAACCTTCTTTACAAGGAAACTGCAAAAGCGATGTGGGAGAGCCTCGAGAATAGCTACTCCCAAAAGACAACCAAATCCAGACTCTCAGACATCTACACAAGGATTTGGCCAGCAAATCAGGGCGACACATCTTTAGTCTTGTACTACATACTCCTCACAAGCCTGTTTGAGGAGCTCCTTATTTTCCAGCCTACATGTTGTGATGAACAGATTGGTGAACGAGCAGAATGACAAGTATATCGTTTTATCAGGACTCCATCCGCAATACAAGTATGTAAAGACCACTTTCTGACTGTTGCTGCACTACTTACTCTTGAGACCATACATGGTCGACTGCAGGAAATTGATTCTCTCTCTCTGCAGTTATATACAGAGACTACTGCCCATATTGTTAGAGGACGACCCAACTGCCAGGGAGGACGCGGTCGTGACTTTGCTCGTGGTCGTGGCCAGGAGGCTGGACCGCATGTAGACACGGACGGGATCCTGCCACCGCTCGCTATCCGGCATGCACTCACTGTGGCCGCTGGAATCATCCCTCTGAACAATGTTGAGCAAAATTTGGTATGCCTACCAATGCCAACAGTGCCTATGAGACTACTTCATACGAGGGTTCATGTGATATTGTAGAAACCTTGCCAAATCAGCCATCTGGTGATGCCAAACATCCTTCACTGCATTTGAGTATGCTCGTCTACGCCAGCTATTACATAATTCTGCTAATGATACTAGTACCTCTGCGCCGACTGCAAATCTAGCCACTACTTCAGTACTCTTGCCAATGTTGCCTCTGCATCCAGCCCTGCATGGATCATTGATTCTGGTGCATCCACTCATCTGACAGGAGAAGGCAGTCTTCTCACCTCTGCACACCCTTCCTCTGTTGTGAGGACTGCCCGGGTTGCTAATGGAGCACATTCCCCTATCACTACTGTGGGGACTATGAAGTTCTCCAATCTCTGCCTCACTGATGTGTACTACGCTCTTGATTTTCCGCTTATTCTCTTATCTGTTCACAAGTTATGCCAGAAACTTAACTGTCATGTGATATTTGACGAATTCTTTTGTTATTTAAAGGACATCCGGACGAAAAAGATTTTTGGTGGGGGACATGAGAAGTATGACCTATATTATCTTGATATCCCATCTGATTCTACTTTTGCTAGTGTTGTATCTATATCTACTGATCATGTTCTTTGGCATCTTCGCCTCGGTCATCCATCCACCAAAGCTCTCTCTTTAATGTTCCCCGAACTTTCTGCACTCAAGCCCTTTGAGTGTGAGGCGTGTCAGTTCAGGAAACATCATCGAGCGTCCTTCCCTGCTCGCTCAGAACCTCACCGCAAAATTCCTTTTTTCATTAGTCCATTATGATATTTGGGGACCCTGTTCGGTCCGTACTCAGAGTGGACATAAGTACTTTGTTGTTTTTGTCGATGATTCATGGGTCTATCTGTTAAAAGAACGATCGGAGATTAACAATATTATTAAGAATTTCTTTCATTATGTCAGGAATATCTTTTCCTCCAATATTCATATTTTTTCGATCATATCTTTTCCATATCTTCCGTGCACTCTGTCTACTTCTTTGTCAGATTATTGATTTGATATCTTGCTAGGTCTACAAGATACGTGAGACTACAAGGACTATCTAGGTCATTTTGTTCTTGACTTTTGCTACCATCATGGTATCTACGGAACCTAAGGCACTGTACCCTACTTCGTCTATGATGATACATGGTACCTCTATAAAACTCAAGGGCTCCGAGAACTATGTTTTATGGTCTAGGTCCTTCAAAGTGTTTATCGGTGGTCAACGAAAGATCTATGTTCTTACCAAAGATCCGCCCAAGGAGACCGAAAAAGACTACGAAACCTGGTACGTTGACAACTGCCAAGTGATTACTTGGTTGACCAACAGTGTCGACCCGAATATAACCTCCAACCTTCTTTACAAGGAAACTGCAAAAGCGATGTGGGAGAGCCTCGAGAATAGCTACTCCCAAAAGACAACCAAATCCAGACTCTCAGACATCTACACAAGGATTTGGCCAGCAAATCAGGGCGACACATCTTTAGTCTTGTACTACATACTCCTCACAAGCCTGTTTGAGGAGCTCCTTATTTTCCAGCCTACATGTTGTGATGAACAGATTGGTGAACGAGCAGAATGACAAGTATATCGTTTTATCAGGACTCCATCCGCAATACAAGTATGTAAAGACCACTTTCTGACTGTTGCTGCACTACCTACTCTTGAGACCATACATGGTCGACTGCAGGAAATTGATTCTTTCTCTCTGCAGTTATATACAGAGACTACTGCCCATATTGTTAGAGGACGACCCAACTGCCAGGGAGGACGCGGTCGTGACTTTGCTCGTGGTCGTGGCCAGGAGGCTGGACCGCATGTAGACGCGGACGGGATCCTGCCACCGCTCGCTATCCGGCATGCACTCACTGTGGCCGCTGGAATCATCCCTCTGAACAATGTTGAGCAAAATTTGGTATGCCTACCAATGCCAACAGTGCCTATGAGACTACCTCATACGAGGGTTCATGTGATATTGTAGAAACCTTGCCAAATCAGCCATCTGGTGATGCCAAACATCCTTCACTGCATTTGAGTATGCTCGTCTACGCCAGCTATTACATAATTCTGCTAATGATACTAGTACCTCTGCGCCGACTGCAAATCTAGCCACTACTTCAGTACTCTTGCCAATGTTGCCTCTGCATTCAGCCCTGCATGGATCATTGATTCTGGTGCATCCACTCATCTGACAAGAGAAGGCAGTCTTCTCATGTCTGCACACCCTTCCTCTGTTGTGAGGACTGCCCGGGTTGCTAATGGAGCACATTCCCCTATCACTACTGTGGGGACTATGAAGTTCTCCAATCTCTGCCTCACTGATGTGTACTACGCTCTTGATTTTCCGCTTATTCTCTTATCTGTTCACAAGTTATGCCAGAAACTTAACTGTCATGTGATATTTGACGAATTCTTTTGTTATTTAAAGGACATCCGGACGAAAAAGATTTTTGGTGGGGGACATGAGAAGTATGACCTATATTATCTTGATATCCCATCTGATTCTACTTTTGCTAGTGTTGTATCTATATCTACTGATCATGTTCTTTGGCATCTTCGCCTCGGTCATCCATCCACCAAAGCTCTCTCTTTAATGTTCCCCGAACTTTCTACACTCAAGCCCTTTGAGTGTGAGGCGTGTCAGTTCAGGAAACATCATCGAGCGTCCTTCCCTGCTCGCTCAGAACCTCACCGCAAAATTCCTTTTTTCATTAGTCCATTATGATATTTGGGGACCCTGTTCGGTCCGTACTCAGAGTGGACATAAGTACTTTGTTGTTTTTGTCGATGATTCATGGGTCTATCTGTTAAAAGAACGATCGGAGATTAACAATATTATTAAGAATTTCTTTCATTATGTCAGGAATATCTTTTCCTCCAATATTCATATTTTTTCGATCATATCTTTTCCATATCTTCCGTGCACTCTGTCTACTTCTTTGTCAGATTATTGATTTGATATCTTGCTAGGTCTACAAGATACGTGAGACTACAAGGACTATCTAGGTCATTTTGTTCTTGACTTTTGCTACCATCATGGTATCTACGGAACCTAAGGCACTGTACCCTACTTCGTCTATGATGATACATGGTACCTCTATAAAACTCAAGGGCTCCGAGAACTATGTTTTATGGTCTAGGTCCTTCAAAGTGTTTATCGGTGGTCAACGAAAGATCTATGTTCTTACCAAAGATCCGCCCAAGGAGACCGAAAAAGACTACGAAACCTGGTACGTTGACAACTGCCAAGTGATTACTTGGTTGACCAACAGTGTCGACCCGAATATAACCTCCAACCTTCTTTACAAGGAAACTGCAAAAGCGATGTGGGAGAGCCTCGAGAATAGCTACTCCCAAAAGACAACCAAATCCAGACTCTCAGACATCTACACAAGGATTTGGCCAGCAAATCAGGGCGACACATCTTTAGTCTTGTACTACATACTCCTCACAAGCCTGTTTGAGGAGCTCCTTATTTTCCAGCCTACATGTTGTGATGAACAGATTGGTGAACGAGCAGAATGACAAGTATATCGTTTTATCAGGACTCCATCCGCAATACAAGTATGTAAAGACCACTTTCTGACTGTTGCTGCACTACTTACTCTTGAGACCATACATGGTCGACTGCAGGAAATTGATTCTCTCTCTCTGCAGTTATATACAGAGACTACTGCCCATATTGTTAGAGGACGACCCAACTGCCAGGGAGGACGCGGTCGTGACTTTGCTCGTGGTCGTGGCCAGGAGGCTGGACCGCATGTAGACACGGACGGGATCCTGCCACCGCTCGCTATCCGGCATGCACTCACTGTGGCCGCTGGAATCATCCCTCTGAACAATGTTGAGCAAAATTTGGTATGCCTACCAATGCCAACAGTGCCTATGAGACTACTTCATACGAGGGTTCATGTGATATTGTAGAAACCTTGCCAAATCAGCCATCTGGTGATGCCAAACATCCTTCACTGCATTTGAGTATGCTCGTCTACGCCAGCTATTACATAATTCTGCTAATGATACTAGTACCTCTGCGCCGACTGCAAATCTAGCCACTACTTCAGTACTCTTGCCAATGTTGCCTCTGCATCCAGCCCTGCATGGATCATTGATTCTGGTGCATCCACTCATCTGACAGGAGAAGGCAGTCTTCTCACCTCTGCACACCCTTCCTCTGTTGTGAGGACTGCCCGGGTTGCTAATGGAGCACATTCCCCTATCACTACTGTGGGGACTATGAAGTTCTCCAATCTCTGCCTCACTGATGTGTACTACGCTCTTGATTTTCCGCTTATTCTCTTATCTGTTCACAAGTTATGCCAGAAACTTAACTGTCATGTGATATTTGACGAATTCTTTTGTTATTTAAAGGACATCCGGACGAAAAAGATTTTTGGTGGGGGACATGAGAAGTATGACCTATATTATCTTGATATCCCATCTGATTCTACTTTTGCTAGTGTTGTATCTATATCTACTGATCATGTTCTTTGGCATCTTCGCCTCGGTCATCCATCCACCAAAGCTCTCTCTTTAATGTTCCCCGAACTTTCTACACTCAAGCCCTTTGAGTGTGAGGCGTGTCAGTTCAGGAAACATCATCGAGCGTCCTTCCCTGCTCGCTCAGAACCTCACCGCAAAATTCCTTTTTTCATTAGTCCATTATGATATTTGGGGACCCTGTTCGGTCCGTACTCAGAGTGGACATAAGTACTTTGTTGTTTTTGTCGATGATTCATGGGTCTATCTGTTAAAAGAACGATCGGAGATTAACAATATTATTAAGAATTTCTTTCATTATGTCAGGAATATCTTTTCCTCCAATATTCATATTTTTTCGATCATATCTTTTCCATATCTTCCGTGCACTCTGTCTACTTCTTTGTCAGATTATTGATTTGATATCTTGCTAGGTCTACAAGATACGTGAGACTACAAGGACTATCTAGGTCATTTTGTTCTTGACTTTTGCTACCATCATGGTATCTACGGAACCTAAGGCACTGTACCCTACTTCGTCTATGATGATACATGGTACCTCTATAAAACTCAAGGGCTCCGAGAACTATGTTTTATGGTCTAGGTCCTTCAAAGTGTTTATCGGTGGTCAACGAAAGATCTATGTTCTTACCAAAGATCCGCCCAAGGAGACCGAAAAAGACTACGAAACCTGGTACGTTGACAACTGCCAAGTGATTACTTGGTTGACCAACAGTGTCGACCCGAATATAACCTCCAACCTTCTTTACAAGGAAACTGCAAAAGCGATGTGGGAGAGCCTCGAGAATAGCTACTCCCAAAAGACAACCAAATCCAGACTCTCAGACATCTACACAAGGATTTGGCCAGCAAATCAGGGCGACACATCTTTAGTCTTGTACTACATACTCCTCACAAGCCTGTTTGAGGAGCTCCTTATTTTCCAGCCTACATGTTGTGATGAACAGATTGGTGAACGAGCAGAATGACAAGTATATCGTTTTATCAGGACTCCATCCGCAATACAAGTATGTAAAGACCACTTTCTGACTGTTGCTGCACTACTTACTCTTGAGACCATACATGGTCGACTGCAGGAAATTGATTCTCTCTCTCTGCAGTTATATACAGAGACTACTGCCCATATTGTTAGAGGACGACCCAACTGCCAGGGAGGATGCGGTCGTGACTTTGCTCGTGGTCGTGGCCAGGAGGCTGGACCGCATGTAGACACGGACGGGATCCTGCCACCGCTCGCTATCCGGCATGCACTCACTGTGGCCGCTGGAATCATCCCTCTGAACAATGTTGAGCAAAATTTGGTATGCCTACCAATGCCAACAGTGCCTATGAGACTACCTCATACGAGGGTTCATGTGATATTGTAGAAACCTTGCCAAATCAGCCATCTGGTGATGCCAAACATCCTTCACTGCATTTGAGTATGCTCGTCTACGCCAGCTATTACATAATTCTGCTAATGATACTAGTACCTCTGCGCCGACTGCAAATCTAGCCACTACTTCAGTACTCTTGCCAATGTTGCCTCTGCATTCAGCCCTGCATGGATCATTGATTCTGGTGCATCCACTCATCTGACAAGAGAAGGCAGTCTTCTCATGTCTGCACACCCTTCCTCTGTTGTGAGGACTGCCCGGGTTGCTAATGGAGCACATTCCCCTATCACTACTGTGGGGACTATGAAGTTCTCCAATCTCTGCCTCACTGATGTGTACTACGCTCTTGATTTTCCGCTTATTCTCTTATCTGTTCACAAGTTATGCCAGAAACTTAACTGTCATGTGATATTTGACGAATTCTTTTGTTATTTAAAGGACATCCGGACGAAAAAGATTTTTGGTGGGGGACATGAGAAGTATGATCTATATTATCTTGATATCCCATCTGATTCTACTTTTGCTAGTGTTGTATCTATATCTACTGATCATGTTCTTTGGCATCTTCGCCTCGGTCATCCATCCACCAAAGCTCTCTCTTTAATGTTCCCCGAACTTTCTACACTCAAGCCCTTTGAGTGTGAGGCGTGTCAGTTCAGGAAACTTCATCGAGCGTCCTTCCCTGCTCGCTCAGAACCTCACCGCAAAATTCCTTTTTTCATTAGTCCATTATGATATTTGGGGACCCTGTTCGGTCCGTACTCTGAGTGGACATAAGTACTTTGTTGTTTTTGTCGATGATTCATGGGTCTATCTGTTAAAAGAACGATCGGAGATTAACAATATTATTAAGAATTTCTTTCATTATGTCAGGAATATCTTTTCCTCCAATATTCATATTTTTTCGATCAGATAATGCGTTAGAATTTACTCAACACGATCTCTCCACTTTCTTTGCATCCCAAGGCACCATTCACCAAACTTCATGCCCTTACACTTCACAACAAAACGGGATCACAGAAAGAAAGCTCAGACACCTGTTAAATATTTCCCGATCCCTCACCTAGATGAAAGTTCCTAAAACCTATTGGGGGGATGCTGTTTTGACCGTTGTCCATCTTATCAACAGGGTTCCATCCATATCCCTAAATGGATCCACCCCATTCTCACTACTCTACCAAAATGAGTTGCCTTTTCCACTACAACTACGAATTTTTGGATGTATTGCATTTGTTCATAACTTTCATCCCACCGACAAACTTCCCCTCTTGCAATAAAATGTGTTTTCTTGGTTATTCTCTTACTCAAAAAGGTTACATGTGCTATGATCCAACCAATCATTACTATTATATATCTGTAGATGTAACCTTTTTTGAGTAGACAACTTTCTTCGCACAACCTGTTACCAATATTCCTCTTGATCTTCCTGCTCTACCCATTGTATATAAGCGAAAACAAAAATCCAATCCACCAGGTGTTCCCTTACCTATGCCTTTATCGCAGGATGATATGCTTACTTCAAGTGTCCCCTACACTGCTGTTCTAGATGATCATGAAGAACTTCCCATTGCTCTACGCAGAAGCAAGAAGCAGTGTACACTTCATCCTATGTCTCATTTCACTTCTACTGCTACTACTAGCTTATCATCATCTGATAGAAGGTTTGCAGATGCTCTCTTAACCATTTCTATTCCGAGAGACCATCACAATGCTTTGCAGGATTCAAGTTGGCGCCAGGCCATGAATGAAGAGATGGAGGCTCTTGTCTCAAGAGGGACATGGGATCTAGTACAATGTCCTAAAGGGATTAGACCTATGGTATGCAGATGGGTCTTCACGATCAAACAAACACCCGACGGGACAATTGAAAGATTAAAAGCTCGCCTTGTGGTTAAAGGCTTTATGCAGACATATGGCGTGGATTACTTTGAGACATTCTCACCTGTTGCACGAATGGGCTCTATCAGAACTATCCTTTCTATAGCCACTAACAAAGCATGGCTTATTTTCCAACTAGATGTGAAAAATGCCTTTCTATATGGAGATCTTGATGAAGTGTTGAGATAAATGTATCTCTCGGTATCATTATGTTTTATGTTTTCTTGATGTACTTATCATGTAATTAACCCAAGGGCTTTTCTCCTATATAAGAGAGCCCTCGGGTCTCTTCTATAAGCATGATTCATTTTTCTCCCAATATGGTATCAGAGCAACGGTCCTAGTCGTGTTCCTGATCATCAGAGGCATCGTTTTTATATAGTTGATGTGGATGATTATTTTGGACTATCTTGGGTATTCTTGTTAAAACATAAGTCTGAAGCATGTGCTATCATTAAATCTTTTCTTATTGAAGTCAAAAATATCTTCTCTGCTAATGTGAAATTCATTCGTACAGATAATGCTTTGGAGTTTTCCACATTACATTTATCTGAATTTCTCAGGTCTCTCGGTATAATTCATCAGACCTCTTGCAATTATACTTCACAGCAGAATGGTGTGGCTGAACGTAAACATCGTCACCTTTTTGATGTCACAAGAATACTGTTGATCCAGAGTCATACCCCTCATTCTTTCTGGGGGATGCGGTTCTCACTGCTTGCTAGGTAAATTGCATGACATTCACTATTCCTGGAGAGAAGGTTCCCTTCTTGATTGCGTTTCCCGAGAAGGAACTATTCTCTCTCACGCCCAGAGTCTTTGGATCTGCGGCCTTTGTCCACAATTTCACTCCTGGCCGTGACAAGCTCTTACCTAAAGCTGTCAAATGTGTTTTTGTTGGTTATTCTCGTACCCAGGGTATAGATGTTTTGATCATGTAGGAGGAAGATATTATGTAAGTGTTGTGGAGATATAATTTATGTTATTTGTACTGTTTCATATTTTCTATATTCTTATGGACTATTGGTGTAATTTACCCATAGGCTACTCCCCTATATAAAAGAGCCATGGCTTTATGGAATAAACAACTCTTTTGATTTTCCCAACATGGTATCAGAGCGGAGGTCCTAGATCGGAGCTCCTATACCCTAACCCTAACCCCACTGCACGCCACCTCCTCTTCGCGTCACCCCTTCCTTCTCCGCGCGTCGTCTCCTCCGTGCGCCGTCAACCCCGTGCGTGTATCTCCCTCCCTGCGCACAGCCTACGCGCACAACCACCCCCTTCTCCGCGCGCCAACTCCGTGCACCCCCTCCTTCAGCGCATAGCACCACCGTGCGCCGCCCCTAACTGTGCGTCGCCCCTAACCTCTGCGTGCACCGCATCTCTGCGGTCTCCTCCGCACGCTCATCTTTTCCGAGCGCCGCCTCTACCTCGGACCGCCCTGTTTCGCCTAGGCCATCACCGTCTAGGCCCTCTCTTGCTGGGGCCGTTACATAGGTTCTCGCCGAACCTTCTTCCTTATGGGTTTGGTTGCTTGAGTCTACACATGCAACCGACCTCGTGAATGTCAGTGTAGACAACCATATCTTCAGTCTACAACCCTAGTCTTCTATTATCATCATGTCAGAAAGCAAGGCAGATATTCCATCTACAGGCGCCTTCAGAGGTCCTGCGCCTATTGTGAAGATGGACGGGTCAAATTATGAACTCTGGGCAATGCAGTTCATGAGTATGATGAAGTCGATTGGTAAGAAGCACATTCTTACTGAGGAAGAGCTTGCTTCATGGGAGGCGAATGATGCATACGCCAAGGTTTGGCTATCAGGAACGTTAGCAATTGGGATTGCAAATGATATTCTCCATCAGCCCACTGCAAAAGCAATGTCGGATATTCTGCTGCTGCCTATTCGCAGGCAAAGAATGAGACGAAGATTCTGCAACTCCAGCATGACATCTTTACAATCAAGCAGAATGGACGGCCTCTACACTCATTATACACGTCTTTACGTGGAATGTTTGAGAAGCTCTATTGGTTCATGCCTCTCACAACCACTCCTGAGCAGCAGAAGACCTACAGGAATGACACTATGGTTGGTGTATTCCTGGCAGCCCTTGATCCAGAGTACGAGGCTACACGTTCCCAGATCTTGGAAGATTCCACTATTCCTCCGATGGAGGAAGCCTTTCACAGATTGAGTCGTATTACTGTTTGTAGAGAGATATTATTCACTTCTGTACTTTTCTTATAATTTTATTTTCTGTTGGACTCTATGTATTTTACCCATAGGCTGCTCTCCTATATAAGAGAGCCTAGGGCTGATGGAATAAACAAGACTTCTTATTTTCCCAACATGGTATCAGAGCGACGGTCCTAGACCGGAGTTCTCGAGCCACACCCTAACCCTAGCCCTACCTTCGAGCCCTTCGTGCCTTCCTGTATCGCACGCCTCCTCCGCGCATCTCCTCCGCGCCTCCGCGCATCTCCTCCGCGCCTCCGCGCACCTCCACGCCCCCGCGCCTCCAGTCTCGCACCTCCGCGCGCCTCCTCCGCACCTCCGATCTCGCGCCTCCGCGCGCCTCCTCCACGCGGCGTGCGCTGTGTGCGCTGAGCGTCGTGCTTGGCCTGTGCGCACTACGCGCTTGCGCGAGATCTTCGCGCGTGACCTGTGCGTGATATCCCTGCGCGTGCCCTAGTGCACGTGATCTTCGTGTGCCCCAGCACGCGCCCCCTGCGCGTGACCTTCCTGCATGCAACTGTGTGTGTAAAGGGCTTGACTTCCGTGCACGTGCAACCCTAAGTCAAGCGCGTGTGTGACCTCAGAACTCGTTCCGCGTGTGCTTCTCCAAAGTAATGGGTTTAGTTGCTTGAGTCTACACATGCAACTAAGCCTGTTAATGTCCGTGTAGACGATCATATCTTCAGTCTACTACCCCAGTCTTCCGTTCTCACTATGTCAGAGAGCAAGGCAGATATCCCATCTATAGGCGCTTTCAGAGGTCCAGCGCCGATTGTGAATATGGATGGTTCAAATTATGAACTGTGGGCAATGCAGTTCATGAGTATGATGAAGTCGACCGGTAAGAAACACATTCTTACTGAAGAAGAGCCTGCTGAGAAGACTGGGGTCAATGCCTCATAGGAGGCAGATGAAGCATATGCCAAAGTTTGGCTATCTGGAACCCTGACAATTGAGATTGCCAATGATATTTGTTGGGAAAAATGAGCAAGTTGTTTATTCCATAAGCCCTAGGCTCTCTTATATAGGAGAGTAGCCTATGGGTAAATTACATAAAGCATACAATTGGAAATAAAAATAACAGAGAGACACATAAACTACTATATGCGTTAACACTCCCCCTCAAGATGGAGCATAGATATCACTCATGCTCAGCTTGAACGCACACTTCTGGAATGGGCCTCGTAGTAATGCCTTGGTGAATATATCCGCAGTTTGATTCTCCGAGGCAACATGAGATGTAGCAATGAACCCCTTCTGAATCATGTCACGTATGAAGTGACAGTCAACCTCAATGTGCTTGGTCCGCTCATGGAATGCTGGGTTGTTTGCAATGAACAAGGCTGCCTGATTATCACATTCCAAGTTCATAGGAAGTACATTTAGACATAGGTCTGTAAGTACAGCTTTCACCCACATCATCTCTGTAGTAGCCTGGGCCGTAGCCCTATATTCGGATTCAGCACTAGATCTAGCTACCACCGTCTGTTTCTTGCTCCTCCATGAGACTAGGGCATCTCCAACATAGACTGCAAACCCTGAGGTGGACTTCCTGTCCTTGGGACATCCTGCATAGTCTGCATCCGCACATGCTGAGATAGAAATCCCCTTTCCTTTCTTGAATAGCAGACCTGTACCTGGAGATGATTTGAGATATCTAAGAATCATATGTATTGCATCCATATGAACCTGACGTGGTTGCTCCATGAACTGGCTCACACGACTCACTGCAAATGATATATCTGGTCTAGTGATCGTGACATACAATAGTTTGCCTACCAGTTCTCTGTATCTTCTCCTGTCCACCTCCTCTGTGTCATCATCATAGAGCTTCATACTGTGATCCATTGGTGTCGTAGCAGGTCGACACCCAAGCATACCTGTTTCACTCAACAGATCTGTAACATATTTCCTTTGCGACATTATTAATCCATATGGATTTCAGGCAAATTCCAGCCCCAGAAAATATCTAAGAACACCTAGATCCTTAGTGACAAATTCGCTTCCCAGCTTTTCTTTCGCCTGCTTTATGCCCTGCTCATCATCTCCTGTAATCAAGATATCATCTACATAAACCATAATTGCAATAATACCTCTAGCAGTCTTCTGTACAAACAAGGAATGATCAGCATTGGAGCGTTTGTATCCTTGTTTTTCAAAGAGGTCTGAGAGCTTCTGAAACCATGCTCTGGGGCTCTGCTTAAGGCCATAGATAGCTTTATGAAGTCTGCATACCTTGGAACACTCCCCCTCAACAACAAAACCAGGTGGCTGTTGCATATAGACTTCCTCCTGCAAATCTCCATATAAGAACGCGTTCTTCACATCCAACTGATACAGCGGCCAGTCCCGAGCAACTGCAACTGACAACAAGATCCGGAGAGTGGAATGACAGGCTACTGGCGAGAATGTATCAAGATAATCCACCCCGTATGTCTGTATAAAACCACGTGCAACAAGACGTGCCTTGTATCTATCAATAGAACCATCTGCATTGTGCTTCACCGTGAAGACCCACTTGCAGCTCACCGAGGTCACATATGGAGGTATAGGAACTAGACTCCAAGTTCCTCTAGATTGAAGTGCCGCCATTTCTTCCTCCATTGCTAGCCGCCATCTATTGTCCTGTAGAGCATCCTGATAATTCCGTGGAATATCTACAGCTGACAGGGCCACCACAAATTTCCTGAAATCCCCAGATAATCTCTCAAAAGACACAGAAGCTGACAAGGGATATGTAACACAGCTCCTCTTCGATTTGCGTATAGCAATGGGAACATCTAAATCGGCTGTAGCCTCATCTGGCCCCTGCAACATATCCTGCTCAGAAATATCATTAGATCTATCAATAGAAGTATCTTCATTACATACCATAGGCGAGCTAGCAGACGAGTCATGACCATGAGCGGGAGGAGGCCTGCGGGTATAATGGAACGGTAGTGGTGAGACGGGTATTTGTGGTGGTGGCGGCGACGGTGGTGGTGACGGTGGTGGTGGTGGTGACGGCGCTGGAGGTGGTGGTGTCATGTATATGGCATCGGTAGGCAGTGGGAATAGCTGCTGATCTCCTGAGGCTGAGAAATACATTATAGATTCAAAAAATGTAACATCTGCACTGACCATATACCGCCGACGCAGAGGATCAAACACTTGTACCCATTTTAAGTTCTGGAGTACCCAACGAAAACACACTTGACAGCCCTAGGAGAGAGCTTGTCAGTACCAGGCGACAACTGATGGACAAATGCTACTGAACCAAACACGCGGGGAGTAAAAGTGAACAGATCCTTCCCAAGATAGATAAGGGAGAACGGAATCTGTTCATCCAAGACAGAAGAAGGCATACGATTGATTAGGTAACATGCAGTGAGAACTGCATCACCCCAGTAAGAGTACAGAACATGACTCTGTATAAGAAGTGATCTTGTGACATCAAGAAGGTGGCGATGTTTCCTTTCAGCAATTCCATTTTGTTGAGAGGTATGAGCACATGATGTTTGGTGAATGATCCCTTTTGAGGAATAATAGTTGGCAAGAACATGAGTGCACAGTTCTAGGGCATTATCACTTCTCACAAACTTCACAGAGGTGGAGAAAACATTTGAATTTCATTAAGAAAATGGATAATAATATTGCCAGCTTCAGATTTATTTTTCATCAAAAATACCCATGACACACGAGAGAAATCATCCACAAAAACTATATAAAATCTGTCCCTGATGATCAGGTACACGACTCGGACCCCAGACATCAATATGAAATAACTCGAACTTGGAGGTACTACTCCGACCTAGACGACTGGGAAAGGTCGACCTGTGATGCTTTCCCAACTGACACGCCTCACATTGGATAGATGTGTGAGGAAGACCCTGGGGTAACACACGGCGCAACTTCTGAAGCGATAGATGTCCAAGGCGCAGATGCCACAATAAAGGAGATACTGGTCCAGTGGGAAGGGATGAGGTTCCAGCGAATGGAGTCTGATTCAGGCGGTAGAGACCTCCTTGCTCATAGCCACGACCAATCACGTTGCCCGTATGGATGTCCTGAAAAATAAGAGAAGATGGATCAAAAATTGCCCGACAATGTAGATCCTTCGTAATCTGACTAATTGACAACAAATTCATTGAAATGTCAGGTGCATGTAACACATTCTTGAGCTGCATAGAAGATGTCAACCTAATCTCCCCCTGACCAGTGATGGGGGAATGTGTACCATTGGCAATGACTATTGTTCGGCCTGGAGGAATCTGAGAGTATCCTGTAAGTAAACTCTGATCGCCACATAGGTGATGAGTAGCACCCGAGTCCATAATCCATGGTAACGAATCTGATCTACTACTGGTAAATGCAAGTACGCTACCTGAGGCACTGGTCGTCGCAGAGGCAGAAGCAACAGCATCAGATTGACTCTCAGTAGTAGGTGCTGGGCCAGATGGGGGAATAATGCCTCTCAGACGGGCAACTAGATCATCGAACCGCTGATCCAAAGTAGCAGCAGATGGAGGCTCTATCTGCTCAGCGACTCGTGCAGATGCAGGAAATCCATGCTTTGAGTAGCATGTGTCTTCATTGTGTCCAACACGATGACAGTAAGTACAAGTTGGCCTAGTGCGGCCTCCTCTTCCACGGGGTTCACGTCCACGGCTCTGATGATGAAATCCGTGACCCCTGTTAGCTGCCATAGCTGAAGTATTCTGATTCATGGCTGTGGAAGGAACTGTGATCCGACTCAGTCTATGGAAAGCTTCCTCCATGGGAGGAATAGTAGAGTCGGCCAAGATCTGGGATCATGCCGCCTCATACTCTGGATCGAGTGCAGCAAGGAACACACCCACCATAGTCGCGTTCCTATATGTCTTCTGCTGTTCTGGCGTGGCTGTCAGGGGCATGAAGCTGTAAAGCTTCTCGAACATCCCTCTCAGTGATGTATAGAGAGAATGTAGAGGGCGACCATTCTGCTTTATTGTGAATATATCATGCTGAAGTTGCAGAATCTTTGTCTCGTTCTTCGCCTGCGAATATGTAGCCGCCAGAATGTCCCACATATCCTTGGCTGTGGGTTGATATAGAATGTCATTGGCAATCTCGATTGCCAATGTACCAGATAGCCAAACTTTGGCATATGCATCATCAGCCTCCCAAAAGGCATTGGCTCCAGTCTTCTCAGCAGGCTCTGGTTCGGTAAGAATGTGCTTCTTGCCTGTTGACTTCATCATGCTCATGAACTGCATTGCCCACAGTTCATAGTTTGTACCGTTCATCTTTACAATTGGCGCTGGACCACGAAAGGCGCCAATAGATGGGATATCCGCCTTGCTTTCTGACATACTGGAGAATGAAGACTGGAGCGATTGACCAAGGATGAAATTCATCTACAATGACATTGACGGATTTAGTTGCACGTGTAGACCTCAGGCAACTAAACCCATGTAGGTGACGGTGTGCGCTTTAGGGCTTTAGCACACGCGCACGCGTAGGAAGAACGCGTACACTCAACCGGGAGAACGCACAGTCACAGGGGCGCTGGAGTGCGTTGCGCGCACTGGTAGCACGCTGTTGCGTGCACTGGTAGCACGCTGGGGTCGCGCGGTTATGCGTGAAGCTTCACGCGCAGCCGTACAAGGAACAGGAGCAACCACACAGGGGATGCTACAACGCGTGAATGATCGGTGCACAGGGGATGCTACAACCGCACAGGAGCAACCTCACAGGGGATCGGTGCGCGAAAGTGCTTCTCACTCGCGCGGAGCGCTAGCGCAGGAGCAGCGGGGGCGCAGCCGCGCGTGCGGCAGAAGAGGAGGCGGCGCCGATCGGAGAGAGAGAGAGGAAGAGAGGCCGGCGGGTGGGGTAGGGTAAGGGTTAGGGTTTCGAGAACTCCGGTCTAGGACCGTCGCTCTGATACCATGTTGGGAAAAACGAGCAAGTTGTTTATTCCATAAGCCCTAGGCTCTCTTATATAGGAGAGTAGCCTATGGGTAAATTACATAAAGCATACAACTGGAAATAAAAATAACAGAGAGACACATAAACTACTATATGCGTTTGCAATATTCTTCATCAGCCCACTGCAAAAGCTATGTGGGATATTCTGGCTGCTACATATTCTCAGAAAAAGAATGAGACGAAGATTCTGCAACTCCAGCATGACATATTTACTATCAAGCAGAATGGACGGCCTCTACACTCTTTGTACACATCTTTACGTGGAATGTTTGAGAAGCTTTATAGCTTCATGCCTCTCACAGCCACTCCAGAGCAACAGAAAACCTATCTGAATGCCACTATGGTGGGTGTTTTTCTTGCTGCCCTTGATCCTGAGTACGAGGCAGCGCGTTCCCAGATCTTGGCGGATTCTACTATTCCTCCTTTGGAGGAAGCTTTTCATAGGATGAGTCGTATTACTGTTCCCTCATCTGCTACGAATCCAACAGCCTCAGCCATGGTAGCAAATTGAGGTCGAGGAGGTCATCATCATTCAGTTCCGTGGCCGTGGACTTCGCGGTAGAGGAGGCCGTGTTTGGCCGTCATGTACTTTTTGCCATCGTTCTGGACATACCGAAGACACATGCTATTCTAAGCATGGATTTCCAGCTTCTGCACAAGTCCCTGAACAGATCGAGCCCCCATCCGCATCATCTATGGATCAACGCTTTGATGATCTTGTAGCCCGTCTGAGGGGCATCATTCCTCCATCTGGTCCCGTAACATCAACATCTACTTCTGAGAGTCACACCGACGTTGCCGCATCTGCATCTGCATCCACCAGTACATCAGGTAGCGCCTATGCATTCACTAGCAGTAGTGGATCAGATACTTTAGAGTGGATTATGGACTATGGTGCCACACATCATCTGTGTGGTGATCAAGGTCTACTTACAGGATACAGACATGTTTCTCCAGGCCGTACAGTGGTTATTGCTAATGGAACACATTCCTCGATTACTGGTCAGGGGAATATTAGATTTACACCATCCATGCATCTCAAGAACATGTTACATGTACCTGATTTTTTGATGAATATGTTGTCCATTAGCCAACTTACAAAGGATTTACATTGTCAAGCAATTTTTGATCCATCCTCTTGTTTTTCAAGACATCCTTACGGGCAACATGATTGGGCGTGGCTATGAGCAAGGCAGCCTCTATTGCCTTAGTCAGACTCCTTATGCTGGAGCCTCATCTCTACTTGTTGGATCCATCTCCCCATTACTGTGGCACCTGCGTTTTGGACATCTACCGCTTCAGAAGCTATGTCATGTGTTACCTCAGGTTTCACCTCACGCGTCCATTCAATGTGAGGCTTGTCAATTGGGAAAACATCACAGGTCTACTTTTCCCAGTCGTCGGTGTCGGAGTAGTACCTCCAAGTTTGAGTTATTTCATATCGATATCTGGGGTCCTAGTCGTGTTCCTGATCATCAGGGACACATGTTTTATATAGTTATTGTGGATGATTTCTCTTGTGTGTCGTGGGTATTTTTGTTAAAGAATAAATCTGAAGCGGGGAATATTATCATCAATTTCATTAATGAAGTTCGTAATGTTTATTCTGTATCTGTTAAGATTGTGAGAAGTGATAACGCACTAGAACTATGTACTCATACCCTATCCAATTATTTTTCATCTCAAGGTATTATCCACCAAACATCATGTGCCTATACTTCCCAACAGAATGGGGTTGCTGAAAGGAAACACCGTCACTTACTCGATGTCACCAGGTCGCTTCTTATACAGAGTAATACCCCTCATTCTTTCTGGGGTGATGCTGTTCTTACGACGTGTTATCTTATTAATCGAATGTTGTCATCCGTCTTAGGTGAGAAGATTCCATTCTCTCTTATTTTCCCTGACAAAGAATTGTTCTCCCTTACTCCTCGCGTGTTTGGCTCGGTAGCCTTTGTTCACCAGTTGTCTCCCGGGACTGACAAGCTCTCTCCTAGGGCTGTCAAGTGTGTCTTTGTCGGGTACTCCAGAACACAGAAGGGGTACAAGTGTTATGATCCATTGCACGAGAGGTATTTAGTCAGTGTTGACATCACCTTTTTCGAACCGTTATGTACTTCTCGTCTACAGGTGATCAGCTAGTTCCCTCTGACACTACTGATGCTATATACATGCCACCACCACCACCACCACCAGAACAGTTACCATCTCCTACACCTCCTGTCACGGTGCCTGTTTCACCACTGCCATTCCACTATACCCGTAGGCCTGCTTCTGCTCATGGTCACCGCTCATCATTCAGCTCGCCTGAGGTATGTTATGAAAATATTACTATTGATGGATCTGATGATTTTCCTGAGAAGGATGTGTTACAGAGGCCAGCTGAGGAGACAGATGATTTACATGCAAGGAAGGAAATATCGATATCGATATCGTTTCGATACAATGTCGATACCGATATATCGCTGATATATCGGCGATATATCGACACATATCACCGAAACCCGGTATCCATTAGGCATTTTCTCCTGTCGATACCCGATATCGTCCATATCGGCGATATATCGGTGACCTGTCGATACCGATATATCGCCGATATATCGACGATATATCACGATATGGCGATCCCTGTTTACATGTACCTATTGCTCTACGAAAGCAGAAGCAGAGCTGTGCGTCATATCCTATAGCATCTTCTGTGTCGTTTGACCGTCTCACTGGCGAATTCAGGAACTTTGTCATTACATTGTCTGCAGTGGATATTCCACGGAATTATCAAGATGCAGTAAAGGATAATCGATGGCACTTGGCCATGGAAGAAGAAATGACAACTCTTCAGTCCAGAGGCACCTGGAGCCTTATTCCTGCACCTACTGATGTATCTACAATTAGCTGCAAGTGGGTCTTTACAGTTAAGCAGATTGCATATGGCAACATTGACAGATACAAGGCTCGCCTTGTTGCTCGTGGCTTCACACAGATATATGGGGTGGATTATCTTGATACATTCTCGCCGGTTGCTCGCCATTCCACCCTACGGATCCTCCTTTCTGTTGCAGTTACTCGTGACTGGCTGCTCTACCAGTTAGATGTGAAGAATGCATTCCTATACGGTGACCTATAGGAGGAAGTCTACATGCAACAACCACCTGGTTTTGCTGTTGAGGGGGAGTGTCCTACGGTGTGCAGACTTCATAAGGCTATCTATAGCCTTAAGCAGAGCCCCAGAGCTTGGTTCCAGAAGCTCTCAGACCTGTTTGAGAAACAGGGGTACAAACGTTCTAATGCTGATTGTTGGAGTATTTGTTATGTGCGCCTATTGTGTTGTAGGAGGGTAAATGGATCCCTCCAGGATCCATTTGCCCCATCCAGTGTTTAGTCCCACATCGTCCAGGGGTGGGACTTGGAGGCTCTGGAGAGGCTATATAAGGAGCCCCAGACCTCATGTATCCATTGAGAAAGTCAATAGACAAACACGACCCTTAGAGGCCTTCTCCCGTGGTTTCATCCCGCTCCTCACGGAGTAGGGTTCCACGTAAAATCCCGTTGTTCATATTTCTTTATTTTATCCATGTTTTCGCTTCCGCTTCCTATTTTCTAACATGGTATCAGAGCGGGTCGATTCTCGAGGAGTTTTTGTATTCTTTATTTTTGTTGGAGATTCGAGTTTTCGATCTGTCTTCTTGAAGATTATGTTTAAGATCTGTTCGTCGTTGCTGTTATCATCAAACATATCGAGTTCAGATCATCTCCAGTTCCTGGAGCATGTTACACAAGAGAAGGAGAAGATGGTGGGTTTCTTAAGAACCCTAGCCTCCGCCCATTCGATCTGAACCCTAGCCTCCACGAAGTCGGCACCTTCAGATCCCATCAAGGGTTGCAGGCGATTTCAGGAAAAAAAATATATCCTAAGTGCAGATCCAGTTCTGGTGGCAAGTTCAATCCTTCCAGCGGTTGCGATCAGCCTCCTGTTCCCATGCGCGATTCATCCTCCAGGCGACATCAAGCGCATGTCCTGGCGATCAGCACCGTTCGTGATTGCGGCGAGCCAGACACGTCGCTCTAGATATCAAAGTCCAGATCGCTTCTCCAGAATCTCCAGAACGCGACTTCGTAGGCGTGCCTCTCCTCCAGACCTCCAGTCCGATAGCCGCACCTCCTAGGCGGCGACGCCTCCCCGTGCGGTGCAGCAACATCACCTCGCCCTCCAGCCCCTGCCGCACGCGCACAGGCTGCGCGCGGCGCTCTCCCACAACTCCAAAACATGCCGCGCAGCTTCCCAGATCTAGGCGGCACTCCTGCCACGTCTTCTCAAAAAGAAATCAGAAGGGCGCACGATCCCCGCAGTTCCTTTCTCTAGTCATCCATTGCCGCAAGGCGGCGAGATCCCCACAGCCCGATACTCCTCCAGCAAGCACCTCTCCTCAAGGGCGGCGAAGAGCTCCCAGTCAACCCCCTGAGATCCACTAGCGTGGCCTCCCATCTCGCGCGCACTACCTCCAGGCGAAGGCGGCGCCTCCTTCACTGATCACCAACGGCCCCGATGGTCGGGTTTCCCCGATGGGGAACCCTAGCGGCACAAGATCCATTTTTTTCCCATTGTTGGGAGAAACGTTCTTCATACGATAGAAGAGACCCTAGGGCTCTCTTATATAGGAGAAAAGCCCTGGGTTAATTACATAAGAAAGACATACCAAAAATAGAAAACTAACATAATTATCTCAACAACTACCATAATTATCTCAACAATCTCAACAGTTATTAACCGTACGGTAGAGGATTCCAAGGCATTATCCGTACGAATAATTTTAACATTAGCGGAGAAAATGTTTTTGACCTCAATAAGGAAAGACTTGATTAGAGCACCAGCTTCATACTTATGTTTTAACAAAAACACCCAAGATAGTCTAGAGTAATCATCAACAACAACCAAATAAAAACGACTAGGACCCCAAATTAAAAAAAATGATTTCAAAAAAATGATTCAAAAGTCGTTAAAAAATGGAACGGCTTACGAAAAAAATGTGACGGCTTATAAAAAAATGAAAAGCCGCATATTCATGTTTTTCCCCATTATTGTTGTCTTCTCCCAACATTGTCGATGCCCATGTTTTCCGACAAGTATGTGAGAAAGGTGGAAGTATATGTAGAGTCACAAGTCTTCTTCCAGCCATATTCAGATGTTCTAGATTCACATGCAGAGACCATTCAGATTTCAGACTCTACAGGTGTTCAGACTCAATGATATTTCCGAGTCTCCAGTTTCAGACACGCATATGATTGCGATCATTTTCAGATGAGCATATGTTGCCATCATTTGTTCGAGGTCCCCATCATTCTTGTGGTTGTTTCGACCAGAGTTTTCATGTGAGCCATAGGGACTCCAGAGCAGAGGACCATTCCCTATGCCATTAAGGGCAAGGGTTTTCATGTGGTATCATAGGTACTCCAGAGTAAAGTATCATTCTCTGAGCCAGCTGGGAGAGACCCAGTTCTCCGATGATGAGATTCAGGCGCAGTTTCAGACTCGATGACCAGATTCCGAGTCTTCAGTTGACTCACACTCCAGCCCGTTCGTCCTCCTCACCTGCACTGCATGAGAAGCAACATCCTCGGCTGCAGCAATGTACGCGTTGGTTTGATATTGTCCGTAGTGTCCTGTAGCGTTGAGTTGAGTATTAGTCTGTTTGTCCAAGCTGAGCATTGCATGCTCCAGCTTGAGGGGGAGTGTTGGAATATTTGTTATGTGCGCCTATTGTGATGTAGGAGGGTAAATGGATCCCTCCAAGATCCATTTACCCCATCCAGTGTTTAGTCCCACATCGCCCAGTGGTGGGACTTGGAGGCTTTGGAGAGGCTATATAAGGAGCCCCAGACCTCATGTATCCATTGAGAAAGTCAATAGACAAATACAACCCTTAGAGGCCTTCTCCCGTGGTTTCATCCCGCTCCTCACGGAGTAGGGTTCTACGTAAAATCCCGCTGTTCATATTTCTTTATTTTATCCCTGTTTTCGCTTCCGCTTCCTATTTTCTAACATGGTATCAGAGCGGGTCGATTCTCGAGGAGTTTTTGTATTCTTTATTTTTGTTGGACATTCGAGTTTTCGATCTGTCTTCTTGAAGATTATGTTTAAGATCTGTTCGTCGTTGCTGTTATCATCAAACATATCGAGTTCAGATCATCTCCAGTTCCTGGAGCATGTTACACAAGAGGAGAAGATGGTGGGTTTCTTAAGAACCCTAGCCTCCGCCCATTCGATCTGAACCCTAGCCTCCGCGAAGTCGGCACCTTCAGATCCCATCAAGGGTTGCAGGCGATTTCAGGAAAAAAATATATCCTAAGTGCAGATCCAGTTCTGGTGGCAAGTTCAATCCTTCCAGCGGTTGCGATCAGCCTCCTGTTCCCATGCGCGATTCATCCTCCAGGCGACATCAAGCGCATGTCCTGGCGATAAGCACCGCTCGTGACTGCGGCGAGCCGGACACGTCGCTCTAGATATCAAAGTCCAGATCGCTTCTCCAGAATCTCCAGAACGCGACTTCGTAGGCATGCCTCTCCTCCAGACCTCCAGTCCGATAGCCGCACCTCCCAGGCGGCGATGCCTCCCCGTGCGGTGCAGCAGCATCACCTCGCCCTCCAGCCTTCCCTGTTCCAGCCCCTGTCGCACGCGCACAGGCTGCGCGGCGCTCTCCCGCGACTCCAAAACGTGCCGCGCAGCTTCCCAGATCTAGGCGGCACTCCTGCCACGTCTTCTCAAAAGGAAATCAGAAGGGGACACGATCTCCGCAGTTCCTTTCTCTAGTCATCCATCGCCGCAAGGCGGCGAGATCCCCGCAGCCCGATACTCCTCCAGCAAGCACCTCTCCTCAAGGGCGGCGAAGAGCTCCCAGTCAACCCTCTGAGATCCCCTAGCGCGGCCTCCCATCTCGCGCGCGCTACCTCCAGGCGAAGGCGGCGCCTCCTTCACTGATCACCAACGGCCCCGATGGTCGGGTTTCCCCGATGGGGAACCCTAGGGGCACAAGATCCATTTTTTTCCCATTGTTGGGAGAAACGTTTTTCATACGATAGAAGAGACCCTAGGGCTCTCTTATATAGGAGAAAAGCCCTGGGTTAATTACATAAGAGAGACATACCAAAAATAGAAAACTAACATAATTATCTCAACAACTACCATAATTATCTCAACAATCTCAACAGCTATTAACCGTACGGTAGAGGATTCCAAGGCATTATCCGTACGAATAATTTTAACATTAGCGGAGAAAATGTTTTTGACCTCAATAAGGAAAGACTTGATTAGAGCACCAGCTTCAGACTTATGTTTTAACAAAAACACCCAAGATAGTCTAGAGTAATCATCAACAACAACCAAATAAAAACGACTAGGACCCCAAATTAAAAAAAATGATTTCAAAAAAATGATGCAAAAGCCGTTAAAAAAATGGAACAGCTTACGAAAAAAAATGTGACGGCTTATAAAAAAAAATGAAAAGCCGCATATTCATGTTTTTTCCCCATTATTGTTGTCTTCTCCCAACATTGTCGATGTCCATGTTTTCTGACAAGTATGGGAGAAAGGAGGAAGTATATGTAGAGTCACAAGTCTTCTTCCAGCCATATTCAGATGTTCTAGATTCACATGCAGAGACCATTCAGATTCCAGACTCTACAGGTGTTCAGACTCAACGATATTTCCGAGTCTCCAGTTTCAGACACGCATATGATTGCGATCATTTTCAGATGAGCATATGTTGCCATCATTTGTTCGTGGTCCCCATCATTCTTGTGGTTGTTTCGACCAGAGTTTTCATGTGAGCCATAGGGACTCCAGAGCAGAGGACCATTCCCTATGCCATTAAGGGCAAGGGTTTTCATGTGGTATCATAGGTACTCCAGAGTAGAGTATCATTCTCTGAGCCAGATGGGAGAGTCCCAGTTCTCCGACGAGGAGACTTCAGGCGCAGTTTCAGACTCGATGATCAGATTCCGAGTCTTCAGTTGACTCACACTCCAGCCCGTTCATCCTCCTCACCTGCACTGCATGAGAAGCAACATCCTCGACTGCAGCAATGTGCGCGTTGGGTTCATATTGTCCGTAGTGTCCTGTAGCGTTGAGTTGAGTATTTTTCTGTTTGTCCAAGCTGAGCATTGCATGCTCCAGCTTGAGGGGGAGTGTTGGAGTATTTGTTATGTGCGCCTATTTACCCCATCCAGTGTTTAGTCCCACATCGTCCAGTGGTGGGACTTGGAGGCTCTGGAGAGGCTATATAAGGAGCCCCAGACCTCATGTATCCATTGAGAAAGTCAATAGACAAACACGACCCTTAGAGGCCTTCTCCCGTGGTTTCATCCCACTCCTCACGGAGTAGGGTTCCATGTAAAATCCCGCTGTTCATATTTTCTTTATTTTATCCATATTTTCACTTCCGCTTCCTATTTTCTAACACTGATCATTCCCTGTTTGTACAGAAGACACCTAGAGGTATTATAGCTATTATGGTGTATGTAGACGATATTCTGATTACATGTGATGATGAACAGGGAATCCATGGGGCAAAAGAGATGCTGGGACGTGAATTCGTCACCAAGGACCTTGGGGTTCTTAGATATTTTCTGGGACTAGAGTTTGCCAGAAATCCTCGTGGGTTGGTAATGACCCAGAGGAAATATGTCACCGACTTGTTGAGTGAAACATGAATGCTTGGTTGTCGACCTGCCACTACACCTATGGATTCCAGTATGAAATTATATGATGATGACACTGATGAGGTGGATAAGAGAAGATACAGAGAACTGGTGGGCAAACTTCTCTATGTTACTATTACCTGGCCCGATATCTCCTTTGTTGTGAGTCGAGTGAGCCAGTTTATGGAGCAACCACGTCAGTACACATGGATGCTATACATATGACACTCAGGTATCTTAAGTCATCTCCATGTGCGGGTCTGCTGTTTAAGAAAGGCAAGGAGGTTACTATATCAGCTTGTGCAGATGCAGATTATGGAGGGTGCCCCAAAGATAGGAAGTCCACCACTGGGTTTGATGTGTATGTTGGAGATTCTCTAGTCTCATGGAGAAGCAAGAAGCAAACGGTTGTAGCAAGGTTCAATGCTGAGTCTGAATATAGGGCTATGGCTCAAGTCATGAAGAAATGATGTGGATAAAGGTTGTGCTTGCAGATCTATATATAGAAGTCCCCGCTTCCTATGGCTCTGGAATGTGACAATCAGGCGGCTCTATTCATTGCAAATAATCCAGCATTTCAGGAACGGACCAAGCACATCGAGGTTGATTGTCACTTCATACGTGACATGATTCAGAAGGGGTTTATTGTTACATCCCATGTTAGCTCAGAGGATCAAACTGCAGACATTTTTACCAAGGCGTTACTTCGAGGGCCGTTCCAGAAATGTTCGTCCAAGCTGAGCATGATTGATATCTATGCTCTACCTTGAGGGGGAGTGTAGAGAGATATTATTCACTTCTGTACTTTTCTTATAATTTTATTTTCTGTTGGACTCTTTGTGTATTTTACCCATAGGTTGCTTTCCTATATAAGAGAGCCTGGGGCTGATGGAATAAACAAGACTTCTTATTTTCCCAACACTGTTCCTTCATCTACTGCCAATCAGACCGCCTCAGCTATGGCAGCATCTCGAGGTCGTGGGGGTCATCATCAGTTTCGTGGTTGTGGACCTCGAGGCAGAGGGAGTCGTGTTCGGCAACCATGCACTTTCTGCCATCGTTTTGGACATACCGAGGACACATGCTATTCCATACATGGATTTCCTACTTCTGCACGAGTAGCTGAACAGATTGAACATCCATCTGCTTCTTCTTTGGATCAACAATTTGATGATCTTGTAGCTCGTCTGAGGGGTATTATCCCTCCATCCGGTCCTGTTACATCATCGCCAACCTCTGAGAGTCATTCTGATGTTGCTGCTTCTGCATCCACCAATACCTCAGGTAGTACTTATGCATTCACTAGAAGTAGTGGATCTGATACTTATGCATTCACTAGAAGTAATGCACCGTGCCACACATCATCTGTGTGGTGATCAAGGTCTACTTACAACCTACCGATAGGTTCCTCCAGGACGCACTGTGGTTATTGCTAATAGGACGCACTCCCCGATTACTGGTCAGGGGGAGATTATCCTGACACCATCCATGCACCTCAAGAATGTGTTGCACGCACCTGATTTTTCTATGAATTTGTTATCCATTAGCCAATTTACAAAGGATTTACATTGTCAAGCAATTTTTGATCCATCTTCTCTCATTTTTCAGGACATCCTTACGGGCAACGTGTTTGGGCATGGCTATGAGAAGGGTGTACTATATCGCCTCAGTCGGACTCCATATGCCGGAATCTCCTCTCTTCCTGTTGGACCTGTCTCTCCATTCATGTGGCACTTGCGCTTCGGCCATCTACCGCTTCATAAATTGTGTCGTGTTTTACCCCAGGTTTCGCCTTATACGTCCATTCAATGTGAGGCTTGTTAGTTGGGAAAGCATCATCGGTCTACCTTTCCTAGTCGTCAGAGTCGGAGCAGTAGCTCCAAGTTTGAGTTGTTTCATGTTGACATTTGGGGTCCTAGTCGTGTTCCTGATCATCAGAGACACATGTTTTATATTGTCATTGTGGATGATTTTTCTCATCTATCTTGGGTCTTTTTATTAAAGAATAAATATGAAGCTGGGAATATTATCATAAATTTCATAAATGAAGTTCGTAATGTTTTTTCCACGTCTGTGAAAATTGTGAGAAGTGATAATGCCTTGGAATTTTGTACTCATACTCTCTCAAATTATTTTTCAACACAAGGAATTATCCACCAAGCATCCTGTGCCTATACTTCCCAACAAAATGGAGTTGCAGAAAGGAAACATCGTCATTTGGTTGATGTCACCATGATGCTTCTCATACAGAGTCGTGCTCCTCATTCTTTCTGGGGCGATGCTGTCTTAACGGCATGTTATCTCATTAATCGCATGCCGTTGTCTGTCTTAGGTGAGAAGATTCCTTTCTCCTTGGTTTTTCCTGAAAAAGAATTGTTCTCACTTACCCCACGCGTGTTTGGCTCAGTTGCCTTTGTCCACCAGCTGTCTACAGGTATTGACAAGCTCTCTCCTAGGGTTGTCAAGTGTGTTTTCGTCTGCACTAATATAGTATTTCCTGTACACTGGATCATAACATCTAACCTTTTGAGTCCTAGAATCCCACAAACACATACTTGACAGCTCTAGGACAGAGCTTGTCAACTCGAGGAGATAAGTTGTGGACAAAGGCAACACATCCAAACACACGAGGACTAATAGTAAACAACTCCTTCTTTGGGAATACAATTGAGAAGGGAACTTTTTCTCCCTAGATAGAAGACGACATTCGATTAATAAGGTAGCATGCTGTAAGAACGGCATCTCCTTAGAACGAGTGAGTATGGCTCTATATAAGAAGGGTACGAGCAACATCAAGGATATGGCGATACTTTTTTTAGCGACCTCATTTTGTTGAGACGTGTAAGCATATGTTTTTTTATGAATGATACCATGAGAAGAGAAGTACTGCATACGATCATGAGTATAGAATTCTAGAGCATTGTCTGTCCTCACAATCTCGACATTGAAAGAAAAAACATTACAAACTTCATTAAGAAAGGTTTTGATCAAGTACCCAATCTCAAATTTATTTTCATAAAAAACACCCATGATAAATAAGAAAAATCATCCATAGCAACTAAATAAAAATGGTGTCCCTGATGATCAGGAACCCGACTTGGACCCCAAGTGTCAACATGGAACAACTTAAAAGGTGAACAGCTGCTCCGACTCTAATGACCAGGAAATACATATCAATGATGCTTCCCAAACTGACATGCCTCACAATCAAATGATGCTCGAGGGGAAATCTGAGGAAGGACATGACATAACTTCTGGAGGGGAAGATGACCAAAACACAGATGCCATGTAAACGGAGACACAGAGGTAGCAGATTGAGTTGATAATCTAACACAAGAAGTTTGAACCAATTTGTAGAGGCATCCCTGCTCACGACCACAATTCAAATATAGAATGTCCCACAATTCAAATCTCTAGTAATTTGACTGATAAACAACATGCTCATAGAGAAATCTGGGGCATGTAACACATTCTGGAGACGTATGGATGGTGTCAAACAACTCTCCCACTGTCCTGTGATTAGAAAATGAGTCCCATCTGCTATGATAACAATTTTTCCAGATGGAATCTGCCTATATGTAGTAAGCATATCTCTATTACCACACAAGTGATGTGTTACCTCGGAATCCATAATCCACTATGTAAAATTAGGGCCATGACAAGAAGTAGATGCAATAATACTACCTGAGGTGCTGGCTCCAGCGGAGGCTGCCACGTCATGACTTGTTGTATCATCGGAACTAACGTGTGGCATAATATCCCTCGGACGGGAAACGAGATCATCATATCGTTGTTCAGAGGAAGACACAGATGCTGGAGCTGAACCCTGTTCTGCAACACGTGTATATGCTGGAAATCCATGCTTGGAATAGCATGTGTCCTTTATATGTCCAGATCGATGACAAAAGATGCAGGATAATGGGCGACCACGACCTCCTCTACCACATGGTCCACGACCTCGGAACTGAGAAGAACCACACCTTCCATGGGAGGCCGCCATAGTAGATGAATTCGTCATTGGAGCAGGGGATGAAACACTGATCCGGCTCAATCTGCAAAGGCGTACTCCATGGGAGGAATAATAGCATTTGCCAAGATCTATGAAGATGATGCAACGTATTGTGAGTTGATGCCAAGAAAACACCAACCATTGTGGCATTTCGATATGTCTTCTGTTATTCAGGAGTCGTTGTGAGGCATAAAATTGTGAAGCCTTTCAAACATCCCTCATAGGGTCGTGTAATGTGCATGCCGTCCATGCTGTTTTATTGTAAAAATGTCATGTAGAAGTTGTAGGATCTTCATCTCATTCTTTGCTTGTGAATAGGTTGCGGCAAGAATATCCCATATTGCCTCGCAGTGGGTTGATGCAGAACACCATTGGTTATCTTTGGTGTCAATGTACTAGATAGCCAGGCACGTGCATAAGCATCGTCTACCTCCCAGGAGGCATGTGTCCATGTCTTCTCCACCGGCTCTTCTTCGGTAAGAGTATGCTTCTTACCCATAGACTTCATAAGGCTCATAAACTGCATGGCCCATAGCTCGTAATTTGACCCGTCCATCTTGACTATCGGTGCTGGACTGGACCACAGAAGGCGTTTGTGGTGGGGATATCAATTTTACTTTCTGACATGAAGCTGGCTAGAGAAGACAAGGATGGATACTAGGAAATTTTTGTCTATACATACATAATGGGATTTGGTTGCATGTGTAGATTCAAGCAACCAATCCCATCAACTACGAGTTGACGGCTGCGGTAGAAAGAGAGATGCGGCAAGGCACCCCTAAGAAGAGAGGTGCGATGACGACACCCTAAGGAGAGGGGTGCGGCGACACCCTAAGAAGAGGGGTGCAGCGGCACCCCAAGGGCTATAGACCTATGGGTAAATTACACAAGACTGAGGAGGAAAAGAAGAATAGAAAATAAACATAAAACATAAACATATCTCTACAAATATAAATATATCCTCAGAGATATAAAACCCTAGAATAATAATAATAAAAGATTATTACAAACATTAATAAATAGCTTGTATGATTACTCGAACTTTGCTGGCAACGTTTTTCTTCTGGAAAGCAATTGGCAAAATATTTTGATATCAACATCGGTTTGTATAATGACTAAGATATTCTTAGTGATTAAGAAGGAATCTTATTTGGTAACAATTATCACGGTCAACATTTTGGTATAGAAATTCACAGGAACGCTGAAATTCTTATTATTAATATTGTTGACAGATTTCAAGGTTGATTTTGCAGCACAGATCAAAATCTCAATTTCTGGATGCAAACAGATGTTCCATTTTTCTTTTCTTTTTACCTTTCAAGATGGAAAATTGGTTGCCGAGTTTACCGAGAAAGTCAAGCATATGTTCTTTTATTCAATTGGAATTTTTATATTACGTTTAATAGCCGGGGGCCAATTCACTCTTTCCTGTTTAACTCATTCCTTTCCTGAAGGAAATAGTCTCTCTTTGATACCATGCAAAATAATACTGTGCGGTTCTTTATCTCTTCATCTATGAAGAAACGATTACAGTCGTTTTAGCTAAACTGCAACCACATTTGCTGTACTAAAGCCGTTACATGTTCTGCTTCTGCAGGTTTTTCTCGTTCGCTCGAAGATCTTCAACAAGCCTTGGGCATTCTGCGGAAAGCAGAAACATGGGAATCGTCTGCTTGAAGGTGTAAAACAAATATCCCTTTTCCCATGTATGAAATTAATTGTAAGATCGGAATGAGGATGTTGTTGTGTAGATATCTGATTATATCAGGAAAGAACTTGTGAGTGATCTTATTTAGTTGCAAATTGCTGAATTCAGGTTATCTTCAAGTATGGCGTTGAATAAAAATGAACTAATATAGTTTTTATCTTGTAAATAAGTCCTAAAGCGGTAAAAATAAGGAGCCGAAATCTTTATATATTCACGTGTACTTAATTACTTGGTTTTTAATAAATTCATGTTAACTGCACCTGACATGAAATCAATTCCATTGTGTATATATTACTAACCAAAAAAATTTTAAAATACTAAAAAAATACTAACTTCTACATGTGAAATAATCCAGACCCTAGTTTGAAGACAAAAGGTTGTAAATGTAGATAGCTTCTTCATACAGTCTCTTATGAACTTGTACTCACATTTGAATTAATATTCATTGCACAACTTAAAACAAATCTGTGTTCATATGTGAAACTTGGATTTTGTGATTGTTGGGAAAAATGAATGGCTTGTTTATTCCATAAGCCCTAGGATCTCTTATATAGGAGAGTAGCCTATGGGTAAAGTACATAAAGTAGACAACTGAAAAATAAAATAACGAAGAGGTACAAGCACTACTCTATATGCGTCAACACTCCCCCTCAAGATGGAGCATAGATATCAATCATGCTCAGCTTGGACGCACACTTCTGGAATGGGCCTCGAAGTAATGCCTTGGTGAATATATCAGCAGTCTGATTCTCTGATGTGATGTGAGATGTAGCAATGAACCCCTTCTGATTCATGTCACGTATGTAGTGACAGTCAACCTCAATATGCTTGGTCCTCTCATGGAAGGCTGGGTTGTTTGCAATGAACAAGGCGGCATGATTGTCACATTCCAACATCATAGGAAGCGGTATATCAAGACATAGATCTGTAAGTAAAGATTTCACCCACATCATTTCCGTGCTAGCCTGGGCCATAGCCCTGTATTCGGATTCAGCACTGGATCTAGCTACTACTGTCTGTTTCTTGCTCCTCCACGAGACTAGGGCATCTCCAACATAGACTGCAAATCCTGAGGTGGACTTCCTATCCTTGGGGCATCCAGCATAGTCTGCATCAGCACACGCTGTGATAGAGATCTCCTTTCCCTTCTTAAATAGCAAGCCTGCACCTGGAGATGATTTTAGATATCTCAGAATCATGTGTATTGCATCCATATGGACCTGACGTGGTTGCTCCATGAACTGGCTCACACGACTCACTGCAAATGATATATCAGGTCTAGTGATTGTGACATACAGTAGTTTGCCTACCAGTTCTCTGTACCTTCTCCTGTCCACCTCTTCCGTGTCATCATCATAGAGCTTCATGTTGGGATCCATTGGTGTCGTAGCAGGCAGGGATCGCCATATCGCGATATATCGTCGATATATCGGCGATATATCGGTATCGACATGTCACCGATATATCGCCGATATGGACGATATCGGATATCGACAAAAGAAAATGCCTTGGTGGATACCGGGTTTCGGCGATATGCGTCGATATATCGGCGATATATCGGCGATATATCGGTATCGACATTGTATCGAAACGATATCGATACCGATATTTCCTTCCTTGGTAGCAGGTCGACACCCTAGCATACTTGTCTCACTCAATAGATCTGTAACATATTTCCTCTGCGACATTACTAATCCATATGGATTTCTAGCAAACTCCAGCCCCAGAAAATATCTAAGAACTCCCAAGTCCTTGGTGACAAATTCGGTTCCCAGCCTTTCTTTCGCCTGCTTAATGCCCTGCTCATCATCTCCTGTAATCAAGATATCATCAACATAAACTATGATTACAATGATACCTCTAGCCGTCTTCTGTACAAACAAGGAATGATCAGCATTGGAGCGTTTATATCCTTGTTTCTCAAAAAGATCTCAGAGCTTCTGAAACCACGCTCTGGGGCTCTGCTTAAGGCCATAGATGGCCTTATGTAACCTGCATACCTTGGAACACTCCCCCTCAACAGCAAAACCAGGTGGCTGTTGCATATAGACTTCCTCCTGCAAATCGCCATATAGGAATGCATTCTTCACATCCAGCTGATAAAGCGGCCAGTCTCTAGCAACTGCAACTGACAACAAGATCCGAAGAGTGGAATGACGTGCCATAGGCGAGAATGTGTCAAGGTAATCCACCCCGTATGTCTGTGTTAAAGCCACGTGCAACAAGACGCGCCTTGTACCTGTCAATGGAGCCATCTGCATTGTGATTCACTGTAAACACCCACTTGCAGCTCACCGGGTTCACATCTGGAGGTATAGGAAAACTCCAAGTTCCTCTGGACTGAAGTGCCGCCATTTCTTCTTCCATTGCTAGCCGTCATCTACTATCCTGCAGAGCATCATGATGATTCCGTGGAATGTCTATAGCTGAAAGTGCCATATCCAGATAGCCTCTCAAAAGACACGGCTGCTGATAATGGATATTTAGCACAGCTCCTCTTCGACTTCCGTAGAGCAATGGGAACATCCAAATCAGTTGTATTCTCATCTGGCTCCTGCACCATATCCTGCTCAGAAATGTCGTCAGATCCATCAACATTAATATTTTCATTACATACCATAGGCGAGCTAGTTGACGAGTCATGACCATGAGCTGGAGGAGGCCTGCGGGTATAATGAAACGGTAGCGGTGAGATAGGCGACGGCGGTGGTGGTGGTGGTGTGATGGCATATGAGGTGGTGGTGGTGGTGACGGCATCTCAGGTGGTGGTGTCATGTATATGGCATCAGGAGGTATAGATGGTAGCTGCTTGTCTCCTGATGCTGAAAAATACATAACAGATTCAAAAAATGTAACATCTGCACTGATCATATACCGCCGACGCACAGGATCAAAGCACTTGTACCCCTTTTGAGTTCTGGAGTGCCCAACAAAGACACACTTGACAGCCTTAGGAGAGCTTGTCAGTACCAGGCGACAACTGATGGACAAAAGCAACCGACCCAAACACACGAGGAGTAAGAGTGAACAGATCCTTGCCACGATGAATAAGTGAAAACGGAATCTGTTCATTCAAGACAGACGAAGGCATACGGTTGATTAGGTAACATGCAGTGAGAACTGCATCACCCCAGTAGGAGTAGGGAACATGACTCTGTATAAGAAGTGATCTTGTGACATCAAGAAGGTGACGGTGTTTTCTTTCAGCAATCCCATTCTGTTGAGATGTATGAGCACAAGATGTTTGGTGAATAATCCCTTTTGAGGAGTAGTAATTGGCCAGAATATTGGTGCACAACTCTAAAGCATTATCACTTCTCACAAGCTTGACAGATGTGGAGAAAATATTTTGTATTTCATTCAGAAAATGGATAATGATATTTCGTGCTTCAGATTTATTTTTCATCAGAAACACCCATGATACTCTAGAGAAATCATCCACAAATACAATATAAAATCTGTGTCCCTGATGATCGGGTACACGACTCGGACCCCAGACATCGATATGAAATAACTCAAACTTGGAGGTACTACTCCGACCTGGACGACTGGGAAAGGACGACCTGTGATGCTTTCCCAACTGACACGCCTCACACTGAATAGGTGTGTGAGGGAGACCATAGGGTACAACTTGACGCAACTTCTGAAGCGGTAAATGACCAAAACGCAGATGCCATAATAAGGTTGATACTTGTCCAGAAGAAGAGGATGAGGATCCCGCAAAAGGAGTCTGATTCAGGCGGTAGAGGCCTCCTTGCTCATAGCCACGACCAATCACGTTGCCCGTATGGATCTCCTGAAAAATCAAAGAAGATGGATCAAAAATTCCCCGACAATGTAGATCCTTCGTAATCTGACTAATTGACAATAGATTCATTGAAAAATCAGGTACATGTAGCACGTTCTTGAGCTGCATAGAAGATGTCAATCTAATCTCCCCCTGACCAGTGATGGGGGAATGAGTGCCATTGGCAATCACTACTGTCCGACCTGGAGGGATCTGAGTGTATCCTGGAAGTAGACTCTGGTCGCCACATAGGTGATGTGTAGCGCCCGAGTCCATAATCCATGGTAAAGTATCTGATCTACTACTGTTCAGTGCAAGTATACTACCTGAGGTACTGGTAGACGCAGAGGCAGAAGCAGCGGCATCAAAATGACTCTCTGTAGTCGGTGCTGGTCCAGATGGTGGAATAATGCCCCTCAGACGGGCAACAAGATTGTCGAACCGTTGATCCAAAGTAGCAACAGATGGGGGCTCTATCTGCTCAGCAGCTCGTGCGGATGCAGGAAATCCGTGCTTCGAGTAGCATGTATCTTCATTGTGTCCAACTTGGTGACAGTAGGTGCATGTTGGCCTCGTGCGGCCACCCCTTCCACGAGGTCCACGTCTACGGCCCTGATGATGAAATCCGCGACCTCTGTTTGCTGCCATGGCTGAAGAATTCTGACTGGTAGCTGTTGAAGGAACTGTGATCTGACTCAATCTATGAAAAGCTTCCTCCATGGGAGGAATAGTCGAGTCTGTCAAAATCTGTGATCGTGCCGCCTCATACTCTGGATCAAGTGCAGCTAGGAACACACCCACCATGGTCGCATTTCTGTATGTCTTCTGCTGGTCTGGCGTGGCAGTAAGAGGCATGAAGCTATAGACTTCTCGAACATCCCTCTCAGTGATGTGTAGAGAGAATGTAAAGGACGACCATTCTGCTTTATTGTGAATATATCATGTTGAAGTTGCAGAATCTTCGTCTCGTTCTTCGCCTGAGAGTAGGTTGCCGCCAGAATATCCCACATATCCTTGGTTGTGGGTTGATGTAGGATGTCATTGGCAATTTCAATAGCCAACGTACCAGATAGCCAAACCTTGGCATATGCATCATCGGCCTCCCATGAGGCATTGACTCCAGTCTTCTCTGCAGGCTCAGGTTCGGTAAGAATGTGCTTCTTACCTGTTGACTTCATCATACTCATGAACTGCATTGCCCACAGTTCATAGTTTGTACCGTCCATCTTGACAATGGGCGCTGGACCACGAAAGGCGCCAATAGATGGGATATCAACCTTGCTTTCTGACATACTGGAGATGGAAGACTGGAGCGATTGACAGAAAATGAGCTTTGTCTACAATGACATAGACGGGATTAGTTGCATGTGTAGACCTCAAGCAACTATCCCCATGAAGATGTGCGTGCTAAGCCCTACACGCGCGCTGGAATCACGCGCAGGCACAGATGCGCTACTGGTGCACACAGATGATGCACGCACAGGGTATGCGTGCACTGGAGATGCGCTACTGGTGCGCACAGATAATCGCGCACAGGTGATGGTGCACAGGAGCTACAGCGCGCGCAAGGATGCTACAACGCACGCAAGGGGGGCGCACAGAGGCACTGGAGATGTGCGTGCAAGGCGCAGGCGCAAGGATGCTACAGCGCGCGCACTGGAGATGCGCTACAGATGCACGCGCAAGGGTGCACGCACAGGCACTGCAACACGCGCAAGGATGCACGCACAGGCGCTGTAAGGAGGCGCGCAGGCATGCACGGAGGAGATGCGCACAGGCGCACAGCACGCGAGTGCTGCACTCGGAGGCGCGGCGGCGATGGAGCAGAGCTCGGGCGGCGCCGATTGAGCGAGAAGAAGAAGGCCGGCGGGTGTGGTGGGGTTAGGGTTAGGGTTTCGAGAACTCCGGTCTAGGACCGTCGCTCTGATACCATGTTGGGAAAAATGAATGGCTTGTTTATTCCATAAGCCCTAGGCTCTCTTATATAGGAGAGTAGCCTATGGGTAAATTACATAAAGTAGACAACTGAAAAATAAAATAACGAAGAGGTACATGCACTACTCTATATGCGTCAACAGTGATCAAACTGTACATTACAATTATTAAATAATTTTACAGTAGTATGTTATCAACAACAACAAAGCCTTTTCCCACATTAAGTAGGGTCGACTACATGGTTTCTTTGCCTCCATTCATATCTATCTTGGGTTAATCTCGAACTTAGATCTAGAAAACTAAGATCCCTTCGTATAGTCTCATTCCAACACTTCTTGGGCTTTTATAGGCTTCTCTTAGCCGGATCAACATCTCAAAACTCGTATCTCCTAATTGGTGCATCAGCGAACCTCCTTTACAAATGGTCAAACCACCTTAAGCGGTTTTCTCGCATCTTATCCTCAGTCGGAGCTACACCAACTTTCCTTTCGATTGGATCATTTCGAATTCGGTCTTTACGTGTGTGTCCATACATCCATCTTAGTACTTTCATTTATGCTACTGTCAATTCTCTGCATATGTCTATGGTTTATAGGCCAACATTCATGTTCGTAAAGCATAGCAGATCTCTCGGTTGCTCTGTAAAACTTTCTTTTGATTTTCAAAGGAATTTTCTCATTATAGAGAACAGTTGATGCTCCTCTCTACTTTAGTCAACCTGCATTTATCCTATTAGTAACATTTCCATCAATTTCCCCATCATGTTGCAAAATAGATCCCAAATATCTAAAAAAACTCTCTTCTGAATGTTATCATCACCAATTTTTCATCTTTATTCCTTCACCATTGCTTATATCAAAAGTACACTCCATATAAAAAGTACACTCCATATATTCAGTCTTAACCCTACTTATAGAAAATCCTTTAGTCTCCAATGCATGTCTCCAGACTTCAAGCTTCTGATTTACTCCATCTCTAGTCTCAGCAATCAACACAATATCATCAATGAATAACATACATCAATGTATCATCCTGAATGTGACTTGTCAACTCGTCCATAATCAAAGTAAAAAGGAATGAACTCCAAGTTGAACTTTGATGTAGATCGATGTTGATGTCAAAATAGTCAGTCTTCCTAGTCTGGATCCTTACACAAGATGAAGCCCTATCATACATATCCTTTATGAGGTCAATGCATAAGAAAGGTACGTGTTTCTTCTTCAAAACACTCCACATATCTCCCATGGGACAAAATCATAAGCCTTCTCCAAATCAATAAAATAATATGGAGGTATTTCCTTTTAGCTTTATAAATCTCCATTGTTCTCCTTAGCAAGTGGATAGCTTCAATAGTTGAGCGACATGTCATGAATACGAATTGGTTTTCTTTTACTTTGAAAACTAATCTCAACCTCCTTCCGATCACGCGTTCCTAAATTTTCATAGTATGACTCATCAAAATTGATACCTCTGTAATTTGAACAGTTTTTAATGTCTCCTTTGTTCTTATAAAGAGGCACCATGATGCTTCTCCTCCATTCTTTAGGTATTTTCTTGCTTCGTCAAATAACATTGAATAAATTTGTAAGCCAAGTCAAACAACGATCACCTAAAACTCTTCAAACTTTTACAGCAATGTCATCAAGTCCTACCCCTTTCCTAGGTCTCATAACCTTCAAAGCTCCCTCTACTTCCTTCCTTTGTATTCGTCTATATCTTGCATGATTCAAGTAAATTTCACTCATAGCTAGATCTCCAAAAGCAACCTCTCTATTTCCTCCTCAATGAAAAGCGTATGGAAATACTGTTTCCATCTTGTCTCTAAATCCTTTTGAGTAACAAGATGGCCTTCCTCATCCTTAATACATCTCAATTGAGAAAGGTGTTTTGTCTTTCTTCCTCTTGCTTTGGCCAACCTGAGTATATCTTTCAGTCCCTCCTTAGAATCGAGATTTTTGTTACAAAGCTTTGTAAGCTTTTGACTTAACTTCGCTTACATCCTTCTTTGCTTCCTTCTTCACTATTTTATAGTTTGTTACAGTTTCTTCTATTCTATTTTTAGACATAACTTTAAAGCATGCTCTTTAATTTTGAGCTTCTCTTGCACCCATCCACTCTACCACCAAGCCTCCTTTTGGCCTGGAGCTACTCACTTTGTCTCACCTAGCATCTCTTTGGTTAACCTTCAGATACAATATGCTACCGCCTCCCACATCTTGTTTGCACTTCCATTACAATCTCAAGATAAGTCTTGTAAAACCTTCTCTATGAAGCTTGATTGCTTCAAATAAAGATTCCACCATCTTGTTTTAGTGATCTTTGAATCCCTCTTCTTTATCAACCCTTATATTTGCATATCCTTGACTAACAAGTGATGTTGGGTGGTCAAATTCTCTCATGAGATTACTTTGCAGTCTTTGCAACACAACCGATCTCTTCTCCTCAACGCAATATATTCTATCTGTGTTCTAGTCGGGCCACTCTTATAAGTAACTAAATGCTTCTTCCCCTTCTTGAAGAGAGTTTTTGCTATGAAAAGATCACACGCTGGCTTCAAAATCCAGGATGACTTTTCCCTCTTCGTTTTTATCTCCGAAGCCATGTCCTTCATGAACACTAGCATACTCCAAAGCATCATTTCCCACATGTCCACCTAGGCAATTCATCTCTCTTTGTGGGATTCCTTGCAATATCTTATCCAAATCCTACCAAAAAGCTTGTGTAATCCTTTTACCTAAATCAATTTACGATGCATAAACCAATATGATTAGAATCCCAAATATAGAAAATTTTCCCTCTTAAATAATATGGCCAGTCATAGTTTATTTTCAAATAAAATAATGCAGCCGTAGTGTAAATGCAACTCTAAGAATTTTCATTTTCAAAGATATATCAATTTTAGACCGTATACAATGTTAAAATTTCAGAATTGATCCTATATTATAAAAATTAGAATCAATCCTCCAACAAAATTATACCGGATAATATATTTTTGTTCTAAATATTTATCGTCATGAATAATAACCTCTACTTTGATAACTTGAATGAAAATTTTGTTTTAAAATCACGTTAGGTTCCAAAGAACTTATCTCAAACTTTTATTTCAAATAAAAAAATCTCAAACTTTTTATTTTCAAATTTTGTCGTAGTGAATTAAACTTGATATAGTTCTTTGCATGAATACTCTCAATATTTTAAATGTTATACTAAATCACTAAGTTAAACATGAATATGTTTGAAAGTTTATTTATCCAAAATAATAATTATTTCAAAATTTATCGCAGTGACGGTTATTTTGAAATATGTCAACGTATTGTCTATGCTAAATATATCACGACGATATTATTCAGTGAGAAATCATTTTTATACTTAAAATTAGTGACAATTGTCATATATATTATTATATCATTAGTGACGATCCATAGATGCTTATCCATTGTTATTTTCATAATTTGGGCTAATTGTTGCAAATTTTTAACTAAAATTTAATGAGAATTTGTTAAAATTTTGAAAAATAGCAACAAATAAATATTGTTATATACATTGTCACTAGTAATATAGCAATAGACATGATTTCCGTTTACCATGAAGCACAACTCGAATAGTCATATGCAAATGGTGCAAGTACCACTTTAGTCTAACCATATGGCATTTTTTGTAATGCAGTCTAAAACTAAAAGTGACCATCAAATCATCCATACAAGGGAGATTGCACTCGCGCTCCACTGCAGTATGTATGACTACTAATAAGAATTATTAAATTTATTCTTATAAATTTTAGATTTCCGCAATTAGTTATATTATAAGATTTGTAGGAAAGTATTGCAAAATTCTAAGCACATATTTAAATTTTGCATGTGTCACATTTAGAGATGTATGTTATATATACATAATCTCCCTTATCAAAAGATATGATAAGGCCAACATATACTTACAAAAAAAAATTTTGGAGGAAGATATCATTTTTTTACTAAATATTTACGAAAATATCATGCAGATATTTTCAATACAAAGGAATAAATGTCTTCTGATGTCTTATGTGACTATTTATCCAACAATGTTCTACAATTGTGATACAACAAAAAAGTAGCTATAGTAGCCAGCAATTCATCTTTACTCATAACTAAATTAAGAAAAATGATGTGCTAGAAATTTGTTCTTACATCTTTCTTGATCCTCTTGAGGTTGCACCAATTCTTGCAGGTTATCTTTTTCACTTGTTTTTCTCTTCAATTTGACATCACCTTCTTTTCTTATTCTACTTTTTATAGAGTAAATTACAATTATAAAGTAGACGTGAGTCTTTGTCACTACAGAGGAACTTTTAGTATCAAACACTAAGTGAAAACAAGTTTCACTTACTCTTTTTCTGGTTTAGCTGTTGGAAAAGAATTCTTCTGATCTACTTTAGTTTCGATTGTAGAGCAAATAATTTTCCCTCGACTCTAATTGGAGGATCTTCTTCACGAGTATCTAAAATCCCTAACAATTAATTCAGCAATCTCTAATATTATAGGAAGATTATATTGTGAATCATTTCGACCTCTGCTCCCACTTAGCCTCAAATGAATTGTCTCACAAGGCGACGTAGTAAAGTGATCTCTTGACATGCGGAATACCTTAAAAACATCTCCATGAATTTGCGACAATATCCAATACAATGATAATTTTGACCACATATACTAAACACATATGGACTCGATCTATTAGAAATGGATCAAATAATCATACTTTCTCTCATTGCCAATGTTTCTCGACACAATTAATTATACTTTGTCTTCTAGTTCCTTTTTCCTTGAGTACATGTGGTCGATGAAGCCTTTTCTATCTACAGAGCTCCACTTTATCCATGGAAATATGATAGTTACCTAGATATAAAAAAAATACAGCCTAAGGAAAAATAATGTTGGTCATATAGACAACATGCGTATGTGTTAAAAATGTCCTATTGAATGTGACCATTATTATTATTCAAGGATAAAAACTTCATAGAAGAAGACATGTAGTAGTTAATTTGTATCTAATCACACGTAGCATATAGACGACAGGAATGATGTCATGTTCATTACAATAATAGCATCATGTGAAATATATGTTTTTCATGTAAGCAAATAGTGAATTGAGAAACATAGTTGCCACCTCCTGGTCTGTTTGGTAATTAGGTTGGGTTGGAGTAACCTCATTAAAATAATAACTGTTTGGATGGTTACGAGGGTTGAAATGAGAAATGTGATTTGATGTCATAATGGTTTGTGATGGAATCCTATCTCAGGAATGCACGGGGTTAAACCAGGTTACCCCGAGATAACTTGGTAACCAAACGAGCCCTAAGTCTAATACCACTCACCACCTCCATAGTCATAACAATGAGGTTGAGACTATAGGATATCCATGGCACTACCTCCCACACATAGAATGTGTAATCTCACCCAATCCTATTCTTCTACCAAAAAGAGAAATGACCTCTATTTCCTCGTCTACTCCAAAAAAATGCAGCAATTAGTATGCTAACCATTCCTTTAATGATGTCGTTATGATGATTCGCAAATAAGGAAATAGTTAGTGATTGTTGAATTGATTCTCTCTATTGCCTTAGGAAAAGAAAGCCATCTATGCGTAAGAGTAACAATCTCTTCCGAATAATTATCCCAATACCCACTTGAATCTAAAAGTATTATTCCACGTACATGATTATCATTCCAATATTTATCATAATACTTATTCATTTATCACAAACCATTATTATCAACTTTGTCATTGGCTACATATAATAACGGCAATTTTTTGCCACAATACTCGAAGCAATAACATATATGTTAATAATAACGACTATAATCATTCACTTTTAATAATAATGTATAAACAAATAGGAAAATAAGTTGTTAACGGCTACATAATAATGTTATACTTGAAGCTACATTTTCATTACTAATAACAAATATACTCGTTAATAAAAAGGGAAAAATTATAACCACTACACTTTAAAAATGACCATAGTACTTCTATGATAATATTGTCGTGCTATATGTTATAATAAAATGGGTAAAATGGGCATGTCCCTTCGAGAGCTAACTTGGCTCCGTCCTATTTTTCCTTAAATTTTTAAAAAATGAATATGTGGAAATTCATCACTATATCCTTATATTATGTCATTCAAGTTTCCAGCGAAACAGAGACTCCTTCGACCTCCATCTAGACATCAATTTTTTAACCATTGCAGAATTGTTGAAATTGACACACTCTGGATGGAAGTCGTATGAGTCTCGATTTCACACGAAACTTGAATGACATACTATAAGGATATAATGATGAAAATCTACAGAAGTATCTTTAAAAAAACTAAAAAATAAGAAAAATGAAACATGAAGAGCCAAGTTAGCTCCCTAGAGAACAACCCCATTTTACCCCCAACAAAATTGATACGTACATCGTTACGGCATAAATATACACGTTATCATTATTCCTTACTATTGTAGTTAGTTATCACTATTGATGTGTAATGAATGCGGCAACTGTTAATATATCTTTATTAGTAATTATTGTTCTGTATCAAGGTACCAATTTAACCGACCATTCTTACTGTGAGAAAAAACTTTATTATTTGTATCAATCGTCTTAAGAGTAAATCATCATGTTCACTATACTCAATAGCAACAGGAACCATGACAGAATAATGATACAACAATCTAACAAAACCAAGTTACTGCTTCGTGGAATTTCTTTTAATCGAAGGAAAAAATAGGCATTCGAAATAATGTCACATGTTTCATATATCTCATATGACGGAAGTTGATCAAATATCTCTACTTCACTAAAGTAGATATCGTTGCATCTTTCATAACAACATGCTATCAACACCAAGGTTTTAAAAATCGGATTAGACATTGAACCGGTCAGTCTTTGGTTTGGTCCAATCGAGTCGGGTCGTCGGTCCAAACCGGTCGAACCGATGATGATATCAGCATGACGTCATCATTCCTACCAACTTGGGAAAAAATCGGACCGGACTCAATTTACTGGTATGATCGGTCGAATCGGTTTTTTGAACCAATAAAACCAGATACATATATGTAAATATTATTGTATTAAGAATTATAATTAGATTTTAATTGGAAAATCTATGTAATTACAATTGATGTTAATTTGGTTTCAATTGGGAAACCAAATGGCTTGGAGGGAAAGTTGGGAATACCCAAATTTGAAATATGGAAAAATTTGAGTGGAAGTTTAGTACCATACCTTGGAGCTCTAAACTTTTGGTGGACTTATATATGAGCTCACACCCCAATCTCTTGTAGCAATAGTGGAGAGGAGGAATGGAGGACCACACATGCGTGCGCGTTCCGCTCTGTCTCCGTCTCCGGCTCGGGAGAGTCAATTCGGATCTTGATACTTTTGCTGTGGGTTTCATTTGGTAAGTCGATTAAATTAATCACACGATTAATTTGGTAAGCCGACTAAAATGAGAATTCAACCCGGCGTTATGGACGCGATTCTGACCGTGATTTCGGGATCCGAAATGACGCGCCCGTTGAGGGGCGTTTTCGAAAATCGAAGGGTACCGCGCTAGGGCACGCCACGTTGATTTCTACATTCGCAAGAAAAACTCTCCCGCCGTCTTGGCTTTGTTCTGGTTCTTCCTCTCACGGATGAACATGCCTCTCTTTCTCTCGGCTGCAGTTCTCTGAGGTACATTCGAGGATGATCTTGTCGGTGTACGCAGACGAAGATCGTGAGCCGTCGTATCCTTGGAGCGGATCGCCAGTACCCTACACACCGGTATTGTGGGGGCGATATCATCTCTAAGAACAGTCCATTTCATGGATGCTTCGGTGATTTCTAATCTAATCTCTCTCTTATTTTGTTTGCCGCAATTCGTTTATTGCTTTACCTTTCCTGGATCTCGCCCGGTTTTATGTTTCCGTTCGTTTAATCGGTTCATGTTTGCATTCTGTAATCGGATAATGGATTGGAACTGCATGATATTAATATTGATAATCTGTAATGATTTTCTGTCAATCCATTTGGATCTGTGTAATTACTATTTATTATATGAATGTTTGATCCTGTTTTCAACAATCTTAGAGAGGATATCCGAAACCATTTTTAAAATAATATCGGAAACGATGTTTAAATCAAGGGTAGATATGACGAGTATGCCTGAAAAAATCGGTGGTCAGAATTTCAAGTGTTGGCAACAACGCATGAAGACCTGATTAACCACCATAGGATTAATCTCTATACATGAAATCGATTGTCCTACGGTGGAAATAGAAAACCCCACACCCAATAGCCAGAAGGCGCAATCCGCATGGAAAGAACACGATCGTATGTGTCATGGTTGCATCATGTTGGCTCTGTCCAACACGTTGTTTGACGTGTACTGTTCGTCCACGCAGACTGCGGAGGGGCTATGGGAAGATTTGCATCGGAAGTATAATAATGAAGACCTCGGTATTGAGAAATACACCGTGACCAATTTTTGAAGTTTTCCATGGCCGAAGGGAAGTCGGTTTCTGAACAGACACACGAGTTTTTACTCCTGCTCCATGGTTTAGAGGATGTCGAAATGAAACTTCTAGAGAAGTTTCAGGTCATGTGCATCATAGAAAAATTCTCCAAGTCGTGGGAAGACTTCGGTATGAACCTGAAACACATGAAGGGGAAAATTTTTATGGATGACTTGATGGTGGCAATTGCCATAGAGGAGGAACACAGGAAACAAAAGCATGTGCTTCCTGTCGATATTCAGGCTAAGGTCAATCTCATGACCTCGAAAGGCAAAGATAAGAAGGGAAAGGGTGCTAATAATAATAAAATGAAACCTGTGACGCCCCGCCCCTCCGGCTACCGAAACCGACGGGACAAGAGCGTCGGACCTACGGTCCAAATACGCCCATGATCTATGATACTCAGCAAACCATCTTATGCACAATAGATTAACATTTGAAATATAAATAACAACGGGAGAATAGCATAAAATGGAAAGAAAAATGCAACATCCATTCTCATTAATACTCATCAAGTCCATGTCCATGATATGAGATACATCAGAAAATCTCAAACTTTGTAGAAAAACTCTCCACATATCTCACTACAATGTCTCTCGGTAATAACATAAAATAAAGCGGAAGTAAGTAAATTACTCTAAGCAGGAGCACCCTGTCTGATGCAAATATGACAAAAAGAAGTCTGATCTCCGTAAAAGAGCACTACTGTAGCGGTTGTTGCTCAGGTACACCTGTTGGGTTCACACGAGGGTAACGTTATGAGCAATTGCCCAATAACGAGACAATTTTTATAACGACTAAAGTAGGGGTAAGAAAAGAATGTATACCCAATTTTATTTAATGGAATATGCATGTATTGAAATAATTCAGAAAGAACGCCAAGTCATTTAAAATCACATTCGATCACATTGGTTTTATAAAAAAAAATAATCGATTAAGTTCTACCACAATGATCATTGATATTTTGACAAGTTGGTTAGAGCCCACAATGATATACAATATCTGGCATCCGATCATAAATTATTTATCCTTTCTCGTATTATTTTAGCACACGCAAGTACGCGACTCGCAGGCCTCCGCTACGCGGGAACTTTTTTGTCATCTTGGATAAACCTCCAAGTATTTCGACCTCAAATTCTCCAACTTCAAAACATATCCCGGAACACCTCTCACAATAATAATATTCGAAGTAAAATTTGATGCGGCCACATCTAATTTTAAACCGAATCTTAAAATCGTGTATAAGTGAGAAACCAAGAATGCCAACCGTGTCACCTGCCTACTCCGTCGAGCGACTCCGGATGCTACCGGGCTGCTAGGTGCAACACGTCACCCAACTCGTCCGTTGGGGTTGCGGCCTTCATGGCATCTACCGGGATATCGTGAGGTCTCATACAAGAACGATTAATTTCACAAGCATATGAGTTTTTAAAAGCGTATTTAGGAATCGTGGAAATGAAACCCTCATATCTCATTCACCTAATCGATGATACTGTCAAGAAACATGTACATGTTGTTAAAGAATAAGAGAAGCGTTGGATTACTTACAGGAGGAAAAATATTGAAACAAAGTGAAGTGGCCCTACTAATATATATCGCTAGAATTTATGGATTGGGAGCAGGATTTATCGTTACAAATTTAGGAGCAAGAAAGAAAGACAATATTGCCCCATCATCCTTATAAAAAAATCGACTTTAATTATTAGGTTCGTGCTATCATCCGCTGTCATAACTTTACATAATTTAATCCAACAAGAATTTATTGTGTCAAATAATATAAAACGACTGTCCATAGCATTTAACCTAACTTGAATAAAAAATATAATTATGTTTGATAAATAATGTGTAACTTAATCCGTACTACACATTATAATATAATATGTAATGTACTAATGCATAATGATATTTAAGTTGTAATAACGTCTAATAGCTTTCAAAAGGTATGATTTTTTTTAAAAAAAAACTTTTCTTTTGCTCATGTAATAAAGCAAATTATAAATGATGTTGCATGCTATCAATACTACATAATCACGTTACATGCAAATGCAAATCGTAAAGTGATCAATGTTGTAATAAACATGATGTAATGTCTTCCTATCATGGTAACGTATGGTTTGACAAGTAACGTGCAAATTTGATCCCAAAAAAAAAATCTCTACAGCATGATTTGGTATTTATGTTAGCTTGTCCGATTTCAAAATATAAACAATTTCTTGTTGTATATGCCACCCCATAGATCTGGACATACAATTTCATATCCCGCGAGTAACTAAAATTGTAATACAATATTAGCGTATAGGTGATGATGAGACGTCATGTACAAAACAAAACGGCATCCCTTAATTGATGAGAATTAATCTGATGGACGATTCTTTCAATATAACGTGCCAAGGAAAATGTACCGTCCCCATTCATGTCTCATATATACATGTAATCTTTCATAATCAACAAAAAAAAAAAACCAAAGTCATACGCATCCAACTTATACTAAGTTTGTGAATCAACATTGGTTCATTAATGAACACAAAAATCCATCATGTTGATCCAAATCAACGGATAATCAGAACTGGATATTTTTCGTCGGTATTACGATCAAGACAAGGGTATATGTTATGCATAATATGAAGTCTACAAGTACGTAGAAATCGTCCCACCAATCCCTTGAGATCCTAAGAATGTATAATCACATGGAACATATAAATACGTGGAATTCAACAACAAGAAGGGAATGGAAAAAGCGCTACTAGTATATGAAGCACATCATAGAAAAATCCAAGATTCTAGACATGTTCAAGCATTTGGGTACAAAAGTCGTATGAAACCAACAGCAAGAGGGGTTTTATCGTTACCTCCGAGGATGTTCCCTCGGGATCTCCTCTCACACGGAATGGTATTTCCGTCGCTCGATCGCAGCGCGGAGGCGTACACCACGGTGACCTTGAGCTTTCCTACGTGATGGTGGTCGCGGATCTTCGATCGGAGCTCCTTCTCCGACGTCAACGGCGGCCCTCCGATGACTTCACTAACCAAGATGGTGGTGCTCCAATGAGAGGGAAGGATGGTGGTGGCTAGGGCTTTTAGAGAGCAGCCTACCATCTCCTATTTATAGAAGGAGAGGTGAATTTGGATCTCGATTCGGATCCGGTTCGGATCCATATATGGGTCCCGACTATGATTCTTAAAACAACGATAACTTGAGCTAGGAATATCTGAATTAGGTGTTCTTGGGCTCGTTGGAAAGATCTCGACGAGATCTACGTAATGGTGTGATTATTTGAATTTTTTTGGATGTCAAAAATACTCCAGATTTTTGAAAAAAAAAATCGAGGTTTCACAAAACCAAAGGGCAAGATCCAGAAAAAGACAAAGAATAAACCCTATTTGCACTGTAATCAGCTTGGCCATTGGAAGAAGAATCCGTCCTTAAATGCTCAACCTAAGGCTGCAGACGGGAGTCTGCAAGTGAATATGACCAGTATGGGACTCGGGGCTAGCGAGGGATATGTCTCTGTAAAACTTGAACTATACCATATCCATGATCCAAATGAGTGATTCGTGGATACGTGAGCAAATGTAAATATTTGTTCTGACAGAACTTTGTTTTCTTCTTATCAGACCTGCAGTGGTGGGACTGTGAAGATGGGGAAGGATTCTGCAGTCAAGGTGCTAGGGTCGTGATGAATCTGTGATTCATCACTCTAAAAGTTGAAAATAGAGCTTTGTTCCCGAGTAAATAGCAGCATATTTCCACTTATATTGCATAAATAGCATTCATGCACGCAAGCATAATATCTGCATTTTAGCATTCATATTTGCATTAAATAAGAAGCCAATTTCACTTGTAAATATCCACCTGTATATTAGATAAAATACCTTATTTGTATATATTTTATACTAACTCCAAAGCTAATAAAACTAACTCTATAGTGTATATATTACTAACACTAATTAAAGAAAAATATCTAAAAAATACCAACTTGTAAAATTACCCAATAAAACCCCAAACCCAATTGGATACCTTAAACCTTAAAATGTGCATATCTCTCTCACACAACCTCCGAATTAGGTCTACTCACTTTTAAAGTGATATACATTCCAAGACCTTCGAAACAAGACCAATTTCATTAAAATCGGAGCTCGTATGCAAAACTTGAGTTTTGGGCCCCTTTTGTATATTGTACATATTGACCGAAATGCCCTTGCATTTTATCCTTTTATTTTCTTAATTATTAAAAATCCAAAAAAAAATAGATTATGTTGTAAATATCCTTCTCATATTTTCTCTATTTTTATTTCGATTTTTCTTTCATTAAAAAATGACAAAAAATTACAAAAGATAAAATGCGGTATTTCATATCTATAAGGTACCACCCAAAAATATATTTTTGTATAGATGATTTACTTTGATTTTCGGCCCTTCACGAAAGTTGTAGATCTTATCGAGACGAGCAACTTTCATGTTGACCACTTTTTGATTTAATCTCTTTTATTATTTCTTTTTGATTTTTGTTTACATTTAATTTTTGATTTTTCTAGGAGCGACATGTGGCAGCTCCTGGAGCTGCCACATGTCACCCCATTATTTTATTAATTTCGGATTTAATTTATTATTTTCGGATTTATTTTTATTATTATTATTATTATTTTCGGATTTTATTATTTTAATTATTATTATTTTAATTATTATTATTTTTAGTAGCCTACTTATTTTATTATATTATTTTTATCTCTCTTTTACCACTTCCTTTCTTTTCCCCCACTCCAAGCCACATTAACCCCACTTCCTCCACCATTTTCTCCACTCTCTCCATCACTTCTCTAACTCCATCCATCATCTTTATAATCACCTCCACTCCTCCATTCATCCCCATCCGCCGTTTTCGAGAGAAGTGAGGTCGAGCCCCTTTAACCTGCAGGTGACAGCTGTAGGAGACGAGTCGAGCGACGACAACCTCAAGGCGAGATCCGCGGCTTCACCATTGCCGTGTCGCGAGATCCAATTGGACTCGCTCAGCTTCGAAGGACTCCGCCATCCTTCTCGAGGCCACGACCGGAAGCCGCACAACGCGGCTCCATTCTCGGCGAATCGCAGGTAAGTATACTCTATCTTTATCTTGTCACTTCATTTTTTATCTAACGATTTTTTTCCTTGTTCTTAATCACAATCACACAACATCACATACCACCACCACAACCACCACAATCACAATCAACTCTTTCATCATCATCTCCATCATAAGCCATACATCATCACCACCATTCGTTTCACCTTATATTACTATTAAAAAAATTACAACCAAAAAAAATTTGCAAAAAAAAAAGAAACAAAAAAAAAAAGAAATTCCAGGGAAGAAGCAGCCGTAGCCGCCCCCTCCCTGGCTCCCCACCGCCGTCGCAGTCCTCCAGCGGGCGCGCGCCCGATCTCCGCCAGCCCGCCTTCACAGTTCCAGACACCGCCCCGCACAGCAACCCCCTGACCGCGGGCCCAGTCCCCGCACCTGCAACCGACGCCGCGCCCCCAGGCGCGCCGGCCACCGCGCGTGAGGCGGTCCTGCTCCTTCTTCCCCGACGTATTCACCACCTCCAGGAGCGCCGCCGTGAGCCCCATCGCCAGGCTGTGCGCAGCACAGCGCCGCCTCGTCGGTGTCACGCCTCCAGCCCCAGCAACCGACCTCCAGTGCCGCTCCTCGCAGTTGGCAGCCCCACGGGCTACACCGCTCGTGCTCCTCACGGCCGACGTCGAAGCCGTGCCAACCGTCATCAGCCCCTGGCCGTCGCCCTCCCGCCGAGAGCTAGCCGCACCGCCCCTGTGCAACCGCACGTCGGCCACCCCGCACGAGACCTCCACACGCGCACCTCCTCCGCGCGGCGGCAGCCGCCCTCCATCCAGCGGCCCGCAGCCGCCAGCCCTCGCCACTCGCCACCAGCAGCGGCTGGGCGCCACCCCTCACGATCCACCTGCGGTGGACGCCCAGCGCGCCACGAACCCCTCCTTCCTCGGCGGCAGCCCAGCGCCCCTGGCCGCGCGCCCCCATCGCGATCCAGCAGCCGCCAGCCCTCCTGCCCGCGCTCATCGCGGCGCTGCGCCGCCCCGCACGTAGCCGCCGAGGCCAGCTGCCGCTCGCCGCCGCCTCCAAGGACTAGCCGCCACGTGTCTCCCCATTTTTCTATTATTTTATTAATTTCGTATTTATTTAATTATTTTCAGATTTATTATTATTATTATTTTACTATTATTATTTTAATTAATTTTAATAGCCTACTATATTACTATATTTAATATTTATTTTTATTACCCTTTTACTTCTTCTTCCCTTTCTTTTCTTCCACTCCAAGCCAATAACTCCCCACTATCTCCACTTCCTCCATCTTCTCCATCCATTCTCCAACTTCCCTCTCCTCTCTTTTTATTCACCACCATCTCCTTCATTTTTCCTCATCCGCCGTTTTTCGAGAGAATAGAGGTTCGAGCCCCGTTTTAAGTTGAGAGGTGACAGCTCCCCCTTAGACGTTGAGCGACGACGACCTGCAGGCGAGATCCGCGGCATCACCATTGCCGCGTCGCGAGATTCCCATCGAACTCGCTCAGCTTCGAAGGATTCCGTCATCCTTCTTGAGGCCACGACGGAAGCCGCACACTGCAGCTCCAAAAATTCGGCGATTCTCACAGGTAATTTCTCTATCTCCATCTTCTACATTTTTTTTATCTAACATATTTTCTTCCTTGTTCTTAATCACAATCATTTCTATCAAAAACATCATTAACCATCACCACCACTATCATCATCACATTCACATAAAAACCACTCCATTTTTTATCCATCACCACATCATCATCTTGCTCATCACACAAACATCATCTCATTTTTCACCACACAAATCATTACACAAAAATCACACACCAACATCACTCATCCATTGCATTTTCATTCATTTTCATTCCCTGCTTACAAAAATACAAAAAAATTTGCAAAAAAAAAAGAAAATACAAAAAAAATAAAACAGGAGCTTCTGGTCGACCGCCCACGGCCGTCCCCACCGCCGCACACCTGCAGCACGCCAGGGCCTCCAGCCCCGCGCCCTCCGCCCGCCTCCAGATCGACCCCCAGCCGCCTACCACCCTCACCGACACGCGGCCAAGCGTGGCCGTCCTCTGCTCCACGCGCCAGCAGCACGCGCCTCCTTAGCCGCGTTGCTGCCTTCCTCGTGCTCCCGGCCATCCCCGCCACGCTTCTCGCCGCGTCCCGCGGCCTCCACCAGAACAACCGTGCCCCTCCTTCTCGCCTGACGCCGGCACCGCCCCGCGCCACAGCGCCCTTCTCCGCCAACCAACGCAACAGCGCGCCGCCGCGCGCCCGTGTAGCACCCAGCTCGCCGCCCCACCGCCCTTCGCGCGGTGCTGCCTGCTCCAGCAGCGCGCGTGCTCGCCGACGTCGCGCCGCTGCGCGCGGGAGCCTTCGCGCCCTTCCGCGCTGCCTGCCGACCTCCACCCGCATCGCCCTCCTTCGCCTCCACAACCGTGCGCAGCCGCCAGGCGCGTCGCGTGCTCCGTCGACGCCACCGCCCTCCTCGTGCGCTCCGCTCGCCAGTAGCCACCCGGCCGGCTCCCTCGGCGCACCACCTCGCGCGCCCCTCCAAGGCCCACCGTCACAACCTTCGTGCCCTAGGCGCCCCTTCCGTGGGCGTGAAGAAAAGGTCTTGGTTTATTTGTTTTGTAACTTTTGCAAGTTTTTCCCAGTCATTTTTATTATTTGCAAAAGTGCCCTTAGGCACAATTGTCATTTTTATTTCATTTTAGTTTCTGCATTGCACTTATACCCCTGACTTTGTATGTTAATTTGGACAGCCAAATAGCATCATTTTATTTAATGAAAAATATCATATTGATGAGCATTCAATTCTTTGTCTCGTGATTATTTATTTACATTTTTTAGAGCATCCCATTATTTATTAAAATTCGGAGATTGAAAATCAGTGATATTTTACCCATTTACGCTCTAAAATTCGCACAGGCCTATTCTTTACTCTCTAAATTGCGAAAAAAATTGTGAATGATGCCTGTAAGTTTGCTTTAATTACAGTCCAAATTTCGTCCAATTAGGAGTTGTCTTGTGCATGAAATAAATTCTTGAGTGATTTCTGTAATTGATTTTTATTTAATTCCACGAATCATATTTTGGGAAATTTCAACTCTCCTGGATTCATCATTAAAATATCTTTTTGAGATAAATCAATCTCTGGATAGTTTGATTTCGTGGATTTATTAGAAATTAAATACTCGTTATTGCTCTGTTTTCAGTAAAATATTCATAAAAAATCAAAAAGTATCAGAAAATTCCAAAAAAATTACTGTAGCTTAATTTCATCATATTTAACTTTCAGTAAATTTTTTCATAATTTTTGCATTTCATTTGCAAGAAAATTTGCATAAAAACCCCAAAAGGATTGCATTTTTCATTTGCGCGTTTTAAAGTCAAAAATTACAAAAAAATACATTTTGCATTCATCATTGGATTAGGTTCTTAGAAAAAAATATCACTTGGCTTATTTGAATTAATTTCACATTAAAAGTAAATTCGGCTAAGTTGTTGATTTTCTTAATAACCTAGTTCAATTGCATTTGTGCATTGGCATTTTTATCGCATAAAAAAGTACCAAAAAACCCACTTGGAACACCGCAATCTAATCTATCTAACTTGATCCTGAGTTGTTCCTTTGCCTCCTTGAGTCGACCCTGGGGCTTGCCCAGGCTAAATAAACATAAACCGCATCTTAATTTTATTCGACTATTAATCGAGTTGTGCGGTTATTTTTGACCGACGCGGATCTGTCCGACTGCAACGCACTAGTCTAATCAGACCACATCCAAAGGGTATTTCCGTGCTCGTCAAATGGCGCCGTTGCCGGGGAGGAAAACGGCTTAGGATCACTTTAGAAAGTTAGGTTTATATTTTCCATTCACTGTCGGGTAGTCTGATCCCCGAACCATTTTGTAATTATTCCATTTTTTCTTCAATTTTTTTATTTAGTTTTTATCTCTCTGACATTTTTATATCTTTTTGTGCGAGGGCCCGGTAGACTTGGAGCGGCTTTCTTGAAGTCGACGCATCTCGAAGTGCATCGGAGGCCGACGATTCGTGGATCAAGTCGGCTGTTGAGACGCCAGAAGGATTCTTCATTTTTTTAACTTGTAAAAAGTGTCCGCATTATTTCCAGTGGTTCTCGTTTGGGTTCTCGTGCGTGTAAATATAGTGAAACTGTGTCCCCGTGTGCTGTGTGGGTGAATTGTAACTTAGCTTGCACTAGCGGCTCCTCGAGCCAGTTTAGGATTTGCTTGTGCTCGTAACTTTTAGGACCACACATTGCACTTAAAAGACGCACTTAGACCGCAGAACTTAGCCAAAAATAATCTGTTCTTCACTCGATAATAGAACTGCCTGTCTAGGAGCGGCTTTTCTCATTTGCATTTGCATATAGTGTAAAATTTCAATTCAGTACTGCATCCTGCATTGTAGAGAGCTGGAGGCACTGTAAGTCTTCTTACCCAAGCATTCATCATCGTTTTCTCGATCGCATCGGCTTTTTCCGATTCTCTCTCTCGATTTTCTAACCTAGGATAAAGGAATTGGGACTGGACGGTAGACGTGATTGCTTGTGTGGATTAATATCAGTGATAACTAATCTCTAAAATCAAGGCTGCTAATTGAATTGGACACAAAAAAATTAACTAAAATTAACCCTTGTTTGCGGAGAGTAACCTCGACTTGTTTTCAGGCTGAGTGAGGGTACTTGAGTGTGTGTGAACACCTTAAGGTAGAGCCCAAATCCCCGCCTTCCATATCACGTTCCGACTAATCCTAGCAAATATCACAAGTCGAATTTTTAAGGTTCATTGACTAGTACCAAGTAGCCTCCGCCTGTCTCAGGTAGATAGGGGCGAAATTGCGGTACTTTGCGACAAGTTGCCAGTAACCCCCCGGGGTGAAGTTCCGGCCTTGTCAGCCTCCACCTGCTTGCAGGTAGATAGGGGTGTGGTCATTGAATCCATCGACTTGGGATAGGAGCGAAGAAAGGAAGGAGTGGCGGTATCTTAGGCGACAGGTTAAACAGGGAAGATGCATCCGGCTCTGAGCCGACTTCCCTTTAGGCCGCGTAATCCTTGCTATCTTGCTTGAAAACCACACTTAAAATTTACAAAATTAATTGGACTCGGTTTCGGGTCCTTCACCGTGTTGAGTGTGAACTCGGGGTTTTGCTCTTGCGTTTGTCTTTGTGTCTGTCCGTGTGCGTTATCCTGTGTAATTACACGTTTTCTACATCAATCTTCTTCCTTTCCTCTCCAATATGTCAGGATATTGGTCCCCATACCCCGTGACCTTTGGTCACTCCTCCTCGACTATATACCGTTCATCTCCACCTTCCTCTTCTTCCATGTATCCTCCGCCATCCACGGGAGACCCTTACCCGTGGTCGGCTCCTCCTCAACCCGATCATGAAGTCAGAACTCCGTCTGACTTCTCCACTTCTTCACATCTCTCACCTACTCCATATTCTGACATTCCGGATCCACTTCCATCTTGGGCTGAGTGTACCTATTCTCGCGAGCTTGCAGGAATTAAAGAATCGAATGCAGAGCAAGCCACTGCTGAGACAGATGATTGGCAGAATTATATGCCCCCGTTTACTTCATTCTCACCTCAAGTAGGGACCATACAACAATTTACATATACACCTCCCGACTTGACCTTAGGGCATCATTTGATCGATCAAACAACCCAAATTGAGGGGCCTGAATATCATGATTTTCCAGACTTGATTGACTTTAGTGATCAAGCCTCCATTAACCAGCCTTCATTCGGAGAGCCTATACATTCACAGGAGTGGACTAATGAGCTAGACTTACTAGTCCCTCGTTCATTGACTCCATCATATGAGGCTCTGACCAATATCTGCCATTCGGATGATCCATACTCGACCCAGGAATACATGCCAGAGTATAGGTATGTGGAGTATGAGACCTCAACATCTCAGCAGTCTCCTCCAATTGAGCAGAACTCTCCCATGAATTGTCATGGGAATTTTGGGGAGGATGACATTTCCAGACTTATTGAGAAAAGTGAATCATTCGGTAATGAGTTGAGAAATGTCATGGAAATATTGAACTCAATTTCTGCCAGCTTGAGAATGAAAGTGGAAAAGGATATGAGTAATTTTGAGGTTGAAAGCCAAGCAAACATTAGGAAACCCACACCGTCTGTACAGCTGGAGTCCATTCTATCTCTCTCTTCTACTAACCACTTGCCCTCCAATCCAGAGTCCGATCATTCATTTATCCAAAATACCAAAAAAATTGAAAAACCAAAAAACCACATAAAAATTGAAAATGAAAATGACCTAAAAAAATTGGATCCTGCTCTAAGGGAAGCACTCGATGAAGAAGTGATTTTCAAACTTCCCTTAATAAAGGCCATAGATCACTTTCCCGACCTCAAACGATTTGTGAGAAGTAAATTGATGCCCAAGAGGTCGGGTAATAAGAGGACAAGGACTGAAAGATACATAGTGTCTATGGCCACCTCCTTGGTGATGGGGAGAAAGACCAAGAGCCGCAGAGTGAAGCGGTTGCCCCGAGTTGAATATGAAATCAAAGACATCATCTTTACCCATGCAAGAATCGATGATGACTCACCGATAAATATCCTCCCGACCTCTGTGTTTGACAAGCTCAAACTTAGGCCAATCAGAAAATCGAGAGAGATCGTTCAGCTGGCTGATCGATCCATCAAACGGTCGAGAGGAAACATTTCAGTCATCGTTACTTTCCAAGGTGCTCTACTCCAGGTGGACTTCACGATCATTGATATCGAGCACCGAGGAGAGTTTTCCCAGTCTCCGATTATTCTCGGGAAGCCGTTCTTAGCCTTGGCTAAGGCGACTATAGATTGCGAGACTCGAGAAATCGATTTTTCAGCATTGGGAGCGCTTCGACCTCATCCATTCTTTGATAAACTTTACTCTAAGGTGACCCGCACATCCGCTGACAATCATGACCATCGAGAGGTAGATGAGTCCCACCTCTCTGCTACACCTGAGAAACCGACTGTCCGGACGATCGTTGGATCAGAGACTCCCCACACCTCCACTTCATCAACTGCTTGCACCACCATCGTGACAGCTTCTAAGGAGGACTCACGACCGGAAGCTATCATTGAGTCGGACACGATATTTGAGGATTGCCTTGATCATTTCAATGATCCGACACAAGAGCCCAATAATGCCAAGCCGACTGAGACCACTAGAACCTTCCCGAGACATGTGCTGACCCTTCAAGAATATTACAATCTTTATGGTGACTCGTCTGATGAGGAACCCATAGTCAGCACCACACCACGACCCGGACCTTCTAAGGAAACAACCCAGACAAAATTGACTCCACTTAAAAACACAGTTGCTCCCTCTCCTAGTCGGTTATCTAGTGAGAGGAAGTCGAGAATTGATTCCTCGAGGTGTTCTCCCGAACCTCTCAAGGCGCGTCGCTCTTCACTCCCTTTCAATGATTCAGGTTCTAGAAAACCGACTAAGAAAATTTCCTTCAACACACCGGAGAAGGAATTTTCGGAAGAGTCCTCATCTGGTCCAGATAAGGTGATTTATATGAGTGAGCTCAGTTCGGCTGTTCTTAAGCCTTATCTAAGCAAGCAGCCATGTGTCGACCCGCGTTGGACGATCCCTACACCTAACTATTATTCATCTGAGGACGATTCTGACAGCGACACATATGTATATTATCCACCTCCTCGCGTCCGCAAGAAGGTTCGTCACAAACCTTCTTAATCCTTGTATATTCTAACTCTTTCTTGTACATACATTCTCTCCCTCCCTACCCAGTGATTTGAATCACTCGCCCCGATTCCATATCATCTCATGACTATACTTAGGATAATCAGATCCTAAGTATAGGGGGGAGAGTGACCCGCATCTATTCATTGTACATCCTCCAGATCACATCGGTTCTCATACTCACTCCTGTCCTATACTTAGGCTGAGCAGAGCCTAAGTATAGGGGGGACCGATGCCCGCCGTGTATATATTCATCCATTTCCCATCTTTCCCTCGTCCGCCCCATTTCTGATCTTCTTCTACACTTAGGCTGCCAGAGCCTAAGTATAGGGGGGCGAGACGACTTCTATACTTTTGTAATTTTAGCTCTCCTACGCTTAGCCCGAGCTATGTCTTTTTAGTCGCTTTCGTGCTCTGAGGACATAGCACACGCTAAGTATAGGGGGCGTGTATATATTACATATATACTTTACCCATAACTCGTACTTTCGCGTATTTTCGCGTAGTTTTGTATATATTTTACAATAATTATGGGTGGGTAAAAATCGAAAAAAAAATTGTATACTTGTATAATATGTACTATATGTATAATACTTGTATAAAAAGTTGTAAAATTCTTGTAAAACATACTTTTGTAAAATTTGTTGTATATCAAAAAAAATTATTGTATACCAAAAAAAATAAATAAAACAAAAAGGCTTCTTATTTACTCTTGCATATTATCCTGCATTTTCAAACAAAAAAAAGAGTCTTGCATTTCATTCATAACATGTCATCTGCACATCATCTGCATATCTTGCATATGCAAAGTGAAAAGCTAGTGGGTTCTGAACCAAGTTATGAGTAGACATTGAGGTTGGACTTGATTTGACCTTAATCCACCTAATTTCAGAGGAACCTTATAAGAATTGAAGTTAAGATTTCTCAGGTCAAGTGACTTAATTCTTTGAGTCCGCAAGTCTATGTTCACATGTCATCTTGATTAGTCTAAGTAAAATATCTCGTGCACACGCATGATTCTTATAGACAGTGACCTAACTTGGACAAGCACTATGCACGTAGCTCTTCATTGATGAGGTGGTGAGGAGGTAGAATCCTTTAGCTTGGAGTAGCACACGGGTGGAAACATCCGTCCTCCTCTAGGGAGGGTAGTGCATCTCAACCTAGTCTGGTGGTGTTGACGTCTAAGGACGGGATGATGTGGGTTGCAATAATGCTTCAAAAGAGGGATAGTCTACTGGCTCAAGAGGAAAAACTCCTGATGTACATGCTGAACCTTGTATATAGTTCCAAAAAGAAAAAGAAAAAAAAAGAAAAAAATGCAAGAAAGAACTCCAAAAAAATCAGACAGGCCAAAACAAAAAAAATACATTATTGCCTGTCGGAGTATGTATATTAGCAAGAAGTCTGCAGCTGGATGACTTGGCTACACTGATCAGGCATCCCGGGATAGGCAGCTACACTGGCTACCGTCCATTCTTTTCTCTACCCCCTCCTCTTGAGTTGGTCGCACTTGAACTTAGAAGGGAATACCCCGCTCCTCGAGGAAAGAGTTACTGGACCGGGTTATTGAGTTACCTTGTTAGAGGAGGCTAGTTCCGAGTCATTTCTGATGTGGAGAGCTATATCTCACTTACACAGTACAAGTAAGAATCATAGTCATCAGAAACTTGCGTTTGAGGATTTATTCTGACCTGACTGTTGAGGCGTCTTGAATAGAAGACTTGTGGAACTTGAAGTCTGTTAGGTCTTAAGTTCATGTCCCAATAAGGTTCCGCCACATAATTAATCCAAAGGTCGAGTCAAACTCCATTTTCAACTTTTGTTCATGACCTTGGTATGGAACCCAAAATCATTTCACTTTTGCATTTCATTTAGTTGCTCGGGGACGAGCAAGGTTTAAGTATAGGGGGTTGATGAATATGTGATTCATCACTCTAAAAGTTGAAAATAGAGCTTTGTTCCCGAGTAAATAGCAGCATATTTCCACTTATATTGCATAAATAGCATTCATGCACGCAAGCATAATATCTGCATTTTAGCATTCATATTTGCATTAAATAAGAAGCCAATTTCACTTGTAAATATCCACCTGTATATTAGATAAAATACCTTATTTGTATATATTTTATACTAACTCCAAAGCTAATAAAACCAACTCTATAGTGTATATATTACTAACACTAATTAAAGAAAAATATCTAAAAAATACCAACTTGTAAAATTACCCAATAAAACCCCAAACCCAATTGGAGACCTTAAACCTTAAAATGTGCATATCTCTCTCATACAGCCTCCGAATTAGGTCTACTCACTTTTAAAGTAATATACATTCCAAGACCTTCGAAATAAGACCAATTTCATTAAAATCGGAGCTCGTATGCAAAACTTGAGTTTTGGGCCCCTTTTGTATATTGTACATATTGACCGAAATGCCCTTGCATTTTATCCTTTTATTTTCTTAATTATTAAAAATCCAAAAAAATTAGATTATGTTGTAAATATCCTTCTCATATTTTCTCTATTTTTATTTTGATTTTTCTTTTATTAAAAAATGACAAAAAAATTACAAAAGATAAAATGCGGTATTTTATATCTATAAGGTACCACCCAAAAATACATTTTTTTATAGATGATTTCCTTTGATTTTTGTCCCTTCACGAAAGTTGTAGATCTTGTCGAGACGAGCAACTTTCATGTTGACCACTTTTTGATTTAATCTCTTTTATTATTTCTTTTTGATTTTTGTTTACATTTAATTTTTGATTTTTCTAGGAGCGACATGTGGCAGCTCCTGAAGCTGCCACATGTCACCCCATTATTTTATTAATTTCGGATTTAATTTATTATTTTCGGATTTATTTTTATTATTATTATTATTTTCGGATTTTATTATTTTAATTATTATTATTTTAATTATTATTATTTTTAGTAGCCTACTTATTTTATTATATTATTTTTATCTCTCTTTTACCACTTCCTTTCTTTTCCCCCACTCCAAGCCACATTAACCCCACTTCCTCCACCATTTTCTCCACTCTCTCCATCTCTTCTCTAACTCCATCCATCCTCTTTATAATCACCTCCACTCCTCCATTCATCCCCATCCGCCGTTTTCGAGAGAAGTGAGGTCGAGCCCCTTTAACCTGCAGGTGACAGCTGCAGGAGACGAGTCGAGCGACGACAACCTCAAGGCGAGATCCGCGGCTTCACCATTGTCGTGTCACGAGATCCAATTGGACTCGCTCAGCTTCGAAGGACTCCGCCATCCTTCTCGACGCCACGACCGGAAGCCGCACAACACGGCTCCATTCTCGGCGAATCGCATGTAAGTATACTCTATCTTTATCTTGTCACTTCATTTTTTATCTAACGATTTTTTTCCTTGTTCTTAATCACAATCACACAACATCACATACCACCACCACAACCACCACAATCACAATCAACACTTTCATCATCATCTCCATCATAAGCCATACATCATCACCACCATTCGTTTCACCTTATATTACTGTTAAAAAAATTACAACCAAAACAAATTTGCAAAAAAAAGGAAACAAAAAAAAAGAAATTCCAGGGAAGAAGCAGCCGTAGCCGCCCCCTCCCTGGCTCCCCACCGCCGTCGCAGTCCTCCAGCGGGCGCGCGCCCGATCTCCGCCAGCCCGCCTTCACAGTTCCAGACACTGCCCCGCACGGCAACCCCCTGACCGCCGGCCCAGTCCCCGCACCTGCAACCAACGCCGCGACCCCAGGCGCGCCGGCCACCGCGCGTGAGGCGGTCCTGCTCCTTCTTCCCCGACGTATTCACCACCTCCAGGAGCGCCGCCGTGAGCCCCATCGCCAGGCTGTGCGCAGCACAGCGCCGCCTCGCCGGTGTCACGCCTCCAGCCCCAGCAACCGACCTCCGGTGCCGCTCCTCGCAGTTGGCAGCCCCACGGGCTACACCGCTCGTGCTCCTCACGGCCGACATCGAAGCCGTGCCAACCGTCATCAGCCCCTGGCCGTCGCCCTCCCGCCGAGAGCTAGCCGCCCCGCCCCTGTGCAACCGCGCGTCGGCCACCCCGCACGAGACCTCCACGCGCGCACCTCCTCTGCGCGGCGGCAGCCGCCCTCCATCCAGCGGCCCGCAGCCGCCAGCCCTCGCCACTCGCTACCAGCAGCGGTTGGGCGCCACCCCTCACGATCCACCTGCGGTGGACGCCTAGCGCGCCACGAACCCCTCCTTCCTCGGCGGCAGCCCAGCGCCCCTGGCCGCGCGCCCCCATCGCGATCCAGCAGCCGCCAGCCCTCCTGCCCGCGCTCATCGCGGCGCTGCGCCGCCCCGCGCGTAGCCGCCGAGGCCAGCTGCCGCTCGCCGCCCCCTCCAAGGACTAGCCGCCACGTGTCTCCCCATTTATTATTATTTTATTAATTTCGTATTTATTTAATTATTTTCAGATTTATTATTATTATTTTACTATTATTATTTTAATTAATTTTAATAGCCTACTATATTACTATATTTAATATTTATTTTTATTACCCTTTTACTTCTTCTTCCCTTTCTTTTCTTCCACTCCAAGCCAATAACTCCCCACTATCTCCACTTCCTCCATCTTCTCCATCCATTCTCCAACTTCCCTCTCCTCTCTTTTTATTCACCACCATCTCCTTCATTTTTCCTCATCCGCCGTTTTTCGAGAGAATAGAGGTTCGAGCCCCGTTTTAAGTTGAGAGGTGACAGCTCCCCCTTAGACGTTGAGCGACGACGACCTGCAGGCGAGATCCGCGGCATCACCATTGCCGCGTCGCGAGATTCCCATCGAACTCGCTCAGCTTCGAAGGATTCCGTTATCCTTCTTGAGGCCACGACGGAAGCCGCACACTGCAGCTCCAAAAATTCGGCGATTCTCACAGGTAATTTCTCTATCTCTATCTTCTACATTTTTTATCTAACATATTTTCTTCCTTGTTCTTAATCACAATCATTTCTATCAAAAACATCATTAACCATCACCACCACTATCATCATCACATTCACATAAAAACCACTCCATTTTTTATCCATCACCACATCATCATCTTGCTCATCACACAAACATCATCTCATTTTTCACCACACAAATCATTACACAAAAATCACACACCAACATCACTCATCCATTGCATTTTCATTCATTTTCATTCCCTGCTTACAAAAATATAAAAAAATTTGCAAAAAAAAGAAAATACAAAAAAATAAAACAGGAGCTTCTGGTCGACTGCCCACGGCCGTCCCCACCGCCGCACACCTGCAGCACGCCAGGGCCTCCAGCCCCGCGCCCTCCGCCCGCCTCCAGATCGACTCCAGCCGCCTACCACCCTCACCGACGCGCGGCCAAGTGTGGCCGTCCTCTGCTCCACGCGCCAGCAGCACGCGCCTCCTTAGCCGCGCTGCTGCCTTCCTCGTGCTCCCGGCCATCCCCGCCACGCTTCTCGCCGCGTCCCGCGGCCTCCACCAGAACAACCGTGCCCCTCCTTCTCGCCTGACGCCGGCACCGCCCCGCGCCACAGCGCCCTCCTCCGCCAACCAACGCAAAAGCGCGCCGCCGCGCGCCCGTGTAGCACCCAGCTCGCCGCCCCACCGCCCTTCGCGCGGTGCTGCCTGCTCCAGTAGCGCGCGTGCTCGCCGACGCCGCGTCGCTGCGCGCGGGAGCCTCCGCGCCCTTCCGCGCTGCCCGCCGACCTCTACCCGCATCGCCCTCCTTCGCCTCCACAACCGTGCGCAGCCGCCAGGCGCGCCGCGTGCTCCGTCGACGCCACCGCCCTCCTCGTGCGCTCCGCTCGCCAGTAGCCACCCGGCCGGCTCCCTCCGCGCACCACCTCGCGCGTCCCTCCAAGGCCCACCGTCACAACCTTCGTGCCCTAGGCGCCCCTTCCGTGGGTGTGAAGAAAAGGTCTTGTTTTATTTGTTTTGTAACTTTTGCAAGTTTTTCCCAGTCATTTTTATTATTTGCAAAAGTGCCCTTAGGCACAATTGTCATTTTTATTTCATTTTAGTTTCTGCATTGCACTTATACCCCTGACTTTGTATGTTAATCTGGACAGCCAAATAGCATCATTTTATTTAATGAAAAATAGCATATTGATGAGCATTCAATTCTTTATCTCGTGATTATTTATTTACATTTTTTAGAGCATCCCATTATTTATTAAAATTCGTAGATTGAAAATCAGTGATATTTTACCCATTTACGCTCTAAAATTCGCACAGGCCTATTCTTTGCTCTCTAAATTGCGAAAAAATTGTGAATGATGCCTGTAAGTTTGCTTTAATTACAGTCCAAATTTCGTCCAATTAGGAGTTGTCTTGTGCATGAAATAAATTCTTGAGTGATTTCTGTAATTGATTTTTATTTAATTCCAAGAATCATATTTTTGGGAAATTTCAACTCTCCCGGATTCATCATTAAAATATCTTTTTGAGATAAATCAATCTCTGGATAGTTTGATTTCGTGGATTTATTAGAAATTAAATACTCGTTATTGCTCTGTTTTCAGTAAAATATTCATAAAAAAATCAAAAAGTATCAGAAAATTCCAAAAAAAATTATGTAGCTTAATTTCATCATATTTAACTTTCAGTAAATTTTTCATAATTTTTGCATATCATTTGCAAGAAAATTTGCATAAAAACCCCAAAAAGGATTGCATTTTTCATTTGCGCGTTTTAAAGTCAAAAATTACAAAAAAATACATTTTGCATTCATCATTGGATTAGGTTCTTAGAAAAAAATATCACTTGGCTTATTTGAATTAATTTCACATTAAAAGTAAATTCGGCTAAGTTGTTGATTTTCTTAATAACCTAGTTCAATTGCATTTGTGCATTGGCATTTTTATCACATAAAAAAATACCAAAAAAACCCACTTGGAACACCGCAATCTAATCTATCTAACTTGATTCCGAGTTGTTCCTTTGCCTCCTTGAGTCGACCCTGGGGCTTGCCCAGGCTAAATAAACATAAAACCGCATCTTAATTTTATTCGACTATTAATCGAGTTGTGCGGTTATTTTTGACCGACGCGGATCTGTCCGACTGCAACGCACTAGTCTAATCAGACCACATCCAAAGGGTATTTCCGCACTCGTCAGGTCGGGACAAGTCAACTTGAGGTTCTCCTCTGGACGTGTCTGGACGTTGCACAGGGTGTTGCATGTTCCTGGCATAAAGAAGAATGTTTTATCTGGCTCTATCTTAGTTAGAAATGGTTTTGAATTGAACTTTAAATGTAATAAAGTTGTCATTATGAGACATGGCATTTTTTATGGAAAAGGCTATTTGGCAGATTTTGATTTGTTATTTAGAATTAGATGTGATTCAGTAAACATTGATGAAATGAATGTTTAAATTCTGAATGTTCTAATTCCGTGTCTCATGTTGTGAATAATCTAGAATCATGTGATATGTGGCATGGTAGATTGGGACATGTGAACTTAAATTCAATTAAGAGAATGATGAATTTAGAGTTGATCCCTAACACACTATTGATAAAACTCAAAAATGTGAAATCTGTGTGCAAGTTAAGACACCTAGGAAGTCTTTTCAGTCTGTCTCTAGAGATAGTGAGATCTCGGATCTAGTGCACACGGATATGTGTGAGTTTAATGGTGTGTTGACCCGAGACAATAAGAAATACTTTATCACATTTATAGATGATGGCAGTAGATACTGCTATGTATATCTAATGAAAACCAAGGATGAAGCCTTAGAGAAATTTCTTATATTTAAGAATGAGGCTGAGACATAAATAGGAAAAATGCTTAGACGTCTTAGGTCAGATAGAGGAGGTGAATATACCTCTAACTTTTTTGATGAACAATGCAAATCATTTGGCATAGTTCATGAAGTTACGGCCCCATATTCACCGCAATCAAATGGGATAGCAGAACGAAAAAATAGAACCTTAACTGACATGATCAATGCTCTCCTACAGAGTTCTGGACTTCCAACCTATATGTGGGGAGAAGCCTTGAATACAGCTTGCCATATTCTGAATAGGGTTCCTCTAAGACATATGGGAAAGTGTCCTTTTGAACTTTAGAGAAATAGGAAACTGAGCTTAAGATATCTCAAAGTATGGGGCTGTCTCACTAAGGTTTTAGTCCCAGAACACAAGAGAAAGAAACTTGCTCCTAAAACTATTGATGCGGTCTTCTTAGGTTACTTGGAAAATAGCTATGCATATAGGTTCTTGGTAATTCGGTCCGAGATACCGGGCATAGAAGTTAACATCATTGTTAAACTCCATGAGACTACCTTCTTTGAGGATGTATTCCCGTTGAAGACTGTGATTCCTCAGAATCTGACCATTGAGGACGCCTCCACATCAGGATCTATTCTAGATCAAGTGGAAAGGATAACGAATGTGGAGGTTGAGACTCAACCTGAACCCAATGACCTTTCACAAGAAATTGATCCAAGAAGGAGTACAAGACCTCAGATAGCCAAGGATCTGGGTAGCGACTTTGTTGTCTACCGAATCGAGGGTGATCCACTAAGTTACAAGGAAGCCATGGCTTCATCTGAAGCAAAACAATGGAAGGAAGCCATCAAATCTGAGATGGATTCCATTATGACGAATGGAACTTGGGAGTTGGTTGATTTACTCAAAGGGTGCTCTATCATTGGGTGCAAGTGGGTGTTTAAGAGAAAGCTTAGGCCTGACGGATCAATTGAAAAGTAAAAAGCCAGATTAGTTGCCAAGGGCTTTAGGCAAAAGGACGGTATCGATTATTTTGATACCTATTCCCCTGTAACTAGGATGACCACAATCCGGATGCTCATAGCATTGACATATGTATATGATCTCTCTATCCACCAGATGGATGTGAAGACCGCCTTCTTGCATGGCGATCTTGAGATCTATATGGATCAACCTGATGAACTTATGACTCCTGGGAATGAGGGAAAGGTTTACAAGCTCGTTAAATCCCTTTACGGATTGAAACAAGCACCAAAGCAGTGGTATGAAAAAATTGACAAAACTATTTTATCATGTGGCTTTAAGGTTCATGAATCTGATAAGTATGTATATTCCAAGGTGAAAGGTGGTGAGTGTATTGTCTTGTGTCTATATGTTGATGACATATTGTTGTTCGGATCACTTATGAGGATTATTAATGAGATCAAGGTATTCTTAAGTAGCAAGTTTGAGATGAAGGACATGGGCGTTGCTGATGTGATCTTGGGTCTCAAACTGACAAGGTTAGTTGATGGATTGCAGTTTCTCAATCTCACTATGTTGAGAAGGTACTTGAGAAATTTGGATATCAAGATTGCAAAGCTGTAAGCACTCCTTTTGATTCATCCAAAACATTGTTTAAGAATAAAAGTAGAGTACATGTAGCTCAGCTAAGGTATTCACAAGTGATAGAAAGTTTAATGTATCTTGCAAATTGCACGAGACCTGATATTTCATTCTCGATTGCAAAGCTGAGTAGATACACTAGCTGTCCTGACTGTACTTACTGGGAGGCTCTGGATCAAGTATTGAAGTACTTGAAGGGAACTATTTTCCTTAGTTTGCATTACGGTACACATCCACCTGTACTAGAAGGATATAGTGATGCAAGCCGAATAGGGAAAATAGAGGAGTCTGGACGTAATGGTGTTACTGGGTATATATTTACCCTTGGAGGCGGTGCAGTCTCCTGGAGGTCTGTGAAGCAGTCCATTCTAGCTCAATCCACTTTTGAGGGTGAACTGTGTGCTTTGGACACCACTGGAATTGAGGTTGAATGGCTAAGGGAACTTTTGTCTGAAATTCCCATGGTAGGTCAGCATGTTCCTACGATCTCGGTACATTGTGATAATATGACCACAATTTCCAAGATCAAGAGTTCAAAGTTCAATCATAAAACAAGGAGACACATACAAATCAGACTTAAGATGTTAAGGGATATGGTGTCTCGAGAGATGTTGGTTGTGGATTTTGTTGGATCCAAAGACAACACGGTAGATCCATTGACTAAGACACTTGATAGATCTTTAGTTCTAAAGTCTAGGCTTGAGATGAGACTGAGACCCATTGGGAGTTCCTCTACAGTAGCAACCCAACATACCTGAGTGGAGATCCCACAAAGGAGGTTCAATGCGGTAATAACAAGCTATTTGGAGAACTGGTTGGGACTCTAATATTAATGTGTATGCATGAGTGTCTTATCCCTAGAAACCTGAGTGTCATTTAAGCTGCAAATTTAAGAAGAGCATAGGCTCTGAATGGGTTCAAGCCTTTGGGCAGGATGTTAGCAGTGCATCCTTGGAGAACGCCACCTATGTGAGTGTTACTGTGGGCCGCAGTTAAAGGAAGAGGGTCTTTCCTGAATACACTCATGAAACAGGATAAGGGTGCATGGCCTTTAAGAGCACCAACCCTGAAGATTGTACCAAGAACAATACTTTGTTATTTCTACTATATACTTTAACGCCAAGGTCTGAAGTTCAAGACGTAGTTCACTTTTTTCTTGTTAAAGTGAAAGTAGTAAACTCAGGTAGATGTTCAAACCGGAAGGTACCTTTACTGAAAGCAAAGTGTGGCAGTCGAAAGTTGTGTTTTAACTATCTTTGAATCGCTTTTTCAAATTGGTGAATTCGTGGGGAATTGTTGTATTAAGAATTGTAATTAGATTTTAATTGAAAATTTTATGTAATTACAATTGAAGTTAATTTGGTTTCAATTGGGAAATCAAATGGCTTGGAGGGAAAGTTAGGAATTCCCAAATTTGAAATATGAAAAAGTTTGGGTGGAAGTTTAGTACCATACCTTGGAGTTCTAAACTTTTGGTGGGCTTATATATGAGCTCACATCCCAAGCTCTCTAGCAATAGTAGAGAGGAGGAATGGAGGACCACACACGCGTGTGCGCGCTCCGTCTTCGTCTCCGTCTCCGTCTCCGTCTCCGGCTCCGGCTCCGGCTCCGGCTCTGGCTCGGGAGAGTCAATTCGGATCTCAATACTTTTGCTACGAGTTTCATTTGGTAAGTCGATTAAATTAATCACACGATTAATTTGGTAAGTCGACTAAAAGGAAAATTAATTTGTCATTATGGACACAATTCTGGCCGTGATTTCGGGATCCTAAATGACATGCCCATTGAGGGACGTTTTCGAAAATCGAAGGGTACCGCGCTAGGGAACGCGACCGTCTTTATATACCCCTTCCCACCACGTTGGTTTCTACACTCGCAAGAAAATCTCTCCTGTCGTCTTGTCTTTGTTCTGGCTCTTCCTCTCACGGACGAACCCGCCTCTCTTTCTCTCGGATGCAATTCGCTGATGTACATTTGAGGACGATTTCGTCGGTGTGTGTAGACGGAGATCGTGTGCCGTCGTATCCTGGGAGCACATCGCCAGTACCCTACGCACCAGTATTGTGGGGGCGATATCCTCTGTAAGGACAGTCCATTTCATGGACGATTCGATGATTTCTAATCTAATCTCGCTCTTATTTTGTTTGCCGCAATTCGTTTATTGCTTTATCTTTCATGTATCTCGTCCGGTTTTATGTTTCCATTCGTTTAATCGGTTCCTATTTGCATTCTGTAATCGGATAATGGATTGGAACTGCATGATATTAATATTGATAATCTGTAATGTTTTACTGTCAATCCATTTGGATCCGTGTAATTACTGTTTATTATATGTATGGTTGATCCTGTTTTCAACAAATATTTATCTATATATCAATGAAATAATCATTTAAAATATCAAATCTTTCAATAGTATAACATGATTGTCCATTTCGAGTAAAACTCTACAAAAGGTAGTCATGTTTTCTAGCATGATATATGAATATAATATTGTAATAATTTATTTATAGTTTTTTCTAGAAGATTACTCTAAGAAAGTAGTGGCACAAGCTATATTCCAAAACAGATAGGGATATAACTAAAATTGCAGAAGTCAGAAAGGGCACAAGTGATAAAAAACATATTATTTCATTATTTAAACCTTTATTTTTTGAAGATGTGCTAAACCATTAAAATTGGGTCAATCCGGGTCAACCCAGTCCAACCGCCCGGGTTAACCCAATCCGACCACTGGTCGGACCCGATTTTTTATTTTTCTTTTTTTTTGAATTAATTACATAAAACCGACCGAATCAACCGGATTGGGACCGATTCACGGTCCAACCGATCTTACCGACCAGGTCCGATTTTTTAAACCCTGATCAACACCATGAATTACTGCGCTGAGGAAAGCAACAAATTATACTACATAATTATTTTAAAGAAAATACAGAATAATAACACATTTAAAGATTTCCAAACCAGTCAAAGAACATTGAGAACAAATAGTCCCACCATATACTCCCATATTCCGCAAATCTCTTCACGACCATACAAATTCACCCTTATTGTCAATCAAATCCACTAATCCAACAGTATATAAACGGAAGCAAACTATACCTTGGACGAAGATGCGTTTAGTTGGTGGGTTATCCAGGATAACTTGGGGAAGGATAATCCATTTTTATGTTTTGTTGTTTGGATAAAGGGTTTTGGATTGAGAGGATTTATTGTGATGTGATTGTATTAAAATCTGAAAAAAAATGAGTAGAAGTTGAGTAGTTTATAATTTTTAAATGATAATGATATAATATTTTATTCTTTAATGGAAGGGATGAAAGAGAAATGATTTATTTAATTTATAAAAAAAAGAGGGAGAGTGGATCCCACGTGAGAGAGAGTGTGGATTTTGAGGGACCCCCTCCAAAAAAAAGGGGAATAACCCCCTACTCGAAGGGGTCTGGGGCTTCTTGGTGTTGTCGACATTTGGAGCGGGGACACCAAGGTAACGACGAGGAGAAAAGGGGCTCGTCTGTTGATTTGGCCGGAGAAAAGAAATCGAGTGCAACAATGATCACCAGAGAAAAGGAACCGAAGCCATTAACCTAGCCATTTACAAAATTAAGGAAAGGATACTTGGAATCCTAGGTTATGTCCTCGCTGGAGCGAGGAAAACTAAGTAACGACGGAGAGAAAATTACTTTATCTACTAGTGAAGACGCAATAGGGCTTCGCTGCGAAACAAAAATCACAACAGAGAAGCAAATCGTGTCGTGATCAGAACCGTCGGATCACGGTGTCCTTCAAAATGATTTGAACCCTCTTAATCAACACCAGGAATTCGATCCCACGTTAGACATCAATCTCATGTAAAACATAATGCATCTGTAGAATCGTCTGTGTAATCGTGGAGAACGTGATATGCAGTATAGAAGTACGGATGAATATGGATATAGATTTACTTCAATACCCTCTTACCATATTCGATAAATTAATCATTGTAGATATCCATTATTCAAATATCTGAATACCAAATAAATTCGAAAAACTACATTATTTTTAGTTAGGTAAACTTATTTCCTCCACCCAAGTGCATGCAGCTCATCGACCTCCGCCGTCCAATATGCATATTTGCCTCGAGAACTTAACAGGAATCCTAATAGGACAATCCTCATTTATACTTCAACCCCTCAAAAATTATCTGTAGAGCAACCCCTTTACCGATTTTGCTAAATATTTTTATCCTTATAATTGTTGTTAACAGGATTACCACCGCATATAAAATATAGTAATTACACGGATCCAAATGAATGGAAATAAACGTATTACAGATTAACATCATTAACGTTATACATTTCCAATCCATTATCCGATTACATCATGTAAGTAGGAACCGATTAAACAAACAGAAACATAAAACCTGGCGAGGATCCAGGAAAGGTAAAGCAATAAACATATTGCGGCAAATAAAATAAAAGAGAGATTAGATTATAAATCACCGAAGCGTCCATGAAATGGACTGTCCACAATATCGGTGCGTAGGGTATGGTGATCCGCTCTCAAGATACAACGGCACACGATCTTCGTCCGCGCACACTGACGAGATCGTCCTCGAATGTACATCAGAGAACTGCAGCCGAGAGAACGAGAAGCAGGTTCGTCCGTGAGAGGAAGAACCAGAACAAAGCCAAGACAGCGTGAGAGAGTTTTTCTTGCAAACGTATCAAACACGACGTGGGAGAAGGGATATATATAGATGGTCGTGTGTCCTGGCGCGCGTTACCATTTTAATTTTCGAAAACGTCCTCAACGGACGCGCCATTTCGGATCCTGAAATCGCGGCCATAATTGCGTCCATAATGGCGAGCTAAATTCCTATTTTAGTCGACTTACCAAATAAATCGTGTGATTAATTTAATCGACTTACCAAATGAAACCCGCAGCAAATGTATTGAGATCCGAATTGACTCTCCTGAGCCGGAGACGGAGCGCATGCGCGTGTGTGGTCCTACATTCCTCCTCTCTATTATTGCTACAAAAGCTTGGGGTGTGAGCTCATATATAAGCCCACCAAAAGTTTAGAGTTCCAAGGTATGGTACTAAACTTCCACCCAAACTTTTCCATGTTTCAAATTTGGGAATTTCCGACTTTCCCTTCAAGGCATTTGATTTTCCAATTAAAACCAAATTAACTTCAATTGTAATTAAATAGATTTTCCCATTAAAATCTAAATACAATTTTTAATACAACAATAATTATTTACTTTAATATGATCTTTTTTCAAATCACTTCATACTTGATTATTGCTACAAAAGCTTGGGGTGTGAGCTCATATATAAGCCCACCAAAAGTTTAGAGTTCCAACGTATGGTACTAAACTTCCACCCATACTTTTCCATATTTCAAATTTGAGAATTCCTAACTTTCCCTCCAAGCCATTTGATTTCCCAATTGATATCAAATTAACTTCAATTGTAATTACATAGATTTTTTCCCATTAAAATCTAAATACAATTTTTAATGCAACAATAATTATTTAGTTTAATATGATCTTTTTTCAAATCACTTCATACTTGATAATAATTCGGTTCAAATTCATAATTTGTCTTTATTCGATACGTATCTGGTCTTGAGTCAATCAATATTCTTATTCACTCTTTATTCAATCCAGATTCACATTCGAATTCTTATATCCCTTGAATCTATATCCCTATCTATATTTGATATACAGATAAAACCGATATGAACAGTTTTTATCCCTACACAGAAGTGTGAATAGGGGAAGGGGGCCGATTCGGAATGTATTTAAGGAAAAATAGCTTTAAAATATATAAAGGAAAAAGGATGATTTACATAAAAAGCAATAAAAAAACGTGGTCGGCAGGATTCGAACCTGCGCGGGCAGAGCCCACAATATCGGTGCGTAGGGTATGGTGATCCGCTCTCAAGATACGACGGCACACGATCTTCGTCCGCGCACACTGACGAGATCGTCCTCGAATGTACCTCAGAGAACTGCAGCTGAGAGAACGAGAAGCAGGTTCGTCCGTGAGAGGAAGAACCAGAACAAAGCCAAGACAGCGTGAGAGAGTTTTTCTTGCAAACGTATCAAACACGACGTGGGGGAAGGGATATATATAGATGGTCGCGTGTCCTGGCGCGCGTTACCATTTTGATTTCCGAAAATGTCCTCAACGGACGCGCCATTTCGGATCCGGAAATCGCGGCCATAATTGCGTCCATAATGGCGAGCTAAATTCCTATTTTAGTCGACTTACCAAATAAATCGTGTGATTAATTTAATCGACTTACCAAATGAAACCCGCAGCAAAAGTATTGAGATCCGAATTGACTCTCCCGAGCCGGAGACGGAGCGCATGCGCGTGTGTGGTCCTCCATTCCTCCTCTCTATTATTGCTACAAAAGCTTGGGGTGTGAGCTCATATATAAGCCCACCAAAAGTTTAGAGTTCCAAGGTATGGTACTAAACTTCCACCCAAACTTTTCCATGTTTCAAATTTGGAAATTTCCGACTTTCCCTTCAAGGCATTTGATTTTCCAATTAAAACCAAATTAACTTCAATTGTAATTAAATAGATTTTCCCATTAAAATCTAAATACAATTTTTAATACAACAATAATTATTTACTTTAATATGATCTTTTTTCAAATCACTTCATACTTGATTATTGCTACAAAAGCTTGGGGTGTGAGCTCATATATAAGCCCACCAAAAGTTTAGAGTTCCAACGTATGGTACTAAACTTCCACCCAAACTTTTCCATATTTCAAATTTGAGAATTCCTAACTTTCCCTCCAAGCCATTTGATTTCCCAATTGATATCAAATTAACTTCAATTGTAATTACATAGATTTTTTCCCATTAAAATCTAAATACAATTTTTAATACAACAATAATTATTTAGTTTAATATGATCTTTTTTCAAATCACTTCATACTTGATAATAATTCGATTCAAATTCATAATGTGTCTTTATTCGATACGTATCAGGTCTTGAGTCAATCAATATTCTTATTCACTCTTTATTCAATCCAGATTCACATTCGAATTCTTATATCCCTTGAATCTATATCCCTATCTATATTTGATATACAGATAAAACCGATATGAACAGTTTTTATCCCTACACAGAAGTGTGAATAGGGGAAGGGGGCCGATTCGGAATGTATTTAAGGAAAAATAGCTTTAAAATATATAAAGGAAAAAGGATGATTTACATAAAAAGCAATAAAAAAACGTGGTCGGCAGGATTCGAACCTGCGCGGGCAGAGCCCACATGATTTCTAGTCATGCCCGATAACCACTCCGGCACGACCACCTGAGCTGCTACCAAATAATATTTATTAATATTATTCAAAGCTGAGTCTTTATACAGAGTCAACGCCCCCCTCCCTTCCCCCTCCCCCCTCTTAGGGGTAACGGTTATGAGTAGCTCTCAGTGTATGTAGAAGGATGTTCACTTCCCTCCCGGCCTCAATGGAAGAGATGGAAGAGAAGGAAAAGCAATCAATAGTCACTGAAGGGGAAAAGGTCAGGTTCGATGCTTCTGGTTTATTGAGTTTTCTTTTTGAAAGTAGTAGTTTCCTTTGAGGGACGTCGAGCATGGAAGATGTGAGATGGGTCCGCAGCAAGAGTGAGTAGCGTAGTAGTTTTCTAGGGTACATGATACGAGACGGAGTGAAATGGTGCCCTAGTATACAGTTGAGAGTAGAGAAGTAGAGAGGCTCTCTCCGAACATCGGGGGGAGGTGACTATGCCAGCACTCTAGTAGTCGGGAAGAATCTATTCTTCTTTTGCCTCAATCTTGTCTCTCAATGGCCTCTCTTGCATTGTCAGAGAATGAGTGGTTTTGTTACAGAATTAGTACGCTTTTTGGAATAATAATTAGTATAAAATCTTTTTAGTGCTAAAAATACTAATTATTCTCGTAATGGCAATTGGAATGTTATTAACTCATTTGTTGTTTATATTGTCAAATGCTCCATAGATAGTCTTGTCTTAATTTGTGGACTATGAGTCATGAGAACTATTTATTTCGATTTGTATCTTTTTTCTGTATTAGCTATTGGTATCTATTCTAATTTTGTTTTCTCGCTAAAGCGAGAAGTAGGGATGGGCATCGGGTTAGGTTTGATTTAGCCCGACCCAAGACCATTTTAGTATATGGGATAATGGGTCGGATCTAGGTGCATTTTTTTCTAAATTCCAGGCCCCAGTCCAAAGCTAGCTCAAACAAAATGGACCAGGTTCGGTCAGCCAAATCTAAGTTGAAATATAAAAATATTTCGACTCATTGGTTGATGTTGTTTTAATCCACTAGCTAAAATGGGAATTTGCTATCATAGAGCTGCTTAAAATAAGCAAATAAAAAAAGTAAGGTATATGTTAAAGGTATAGTCTAATATTTCAGTATGAATAATCGTATGGTGGAATTCGTATAAAGACAACTAGTGTGGATCCCGTGCTTTGCACGGGAATTGTTTCTTGTCCCTTAGTACTGTCCATTTTATGTTTCTTCATGAAAAAAATTAGAATTGTAAGCTTACATAATGTAATTACATCACTAAAATGGAAAAAATCAAAAGTATTTTTCCATATGCATGCTTTGATTAAACCATTAAACATCTAAACTTACTAATGATGAAAAACTTTATATAAACATTGACATTTTATTGTATTTGATCTAATAACTGATGGTTAATGGGAATAAAATGTATCGGAACGAACTACATGGGATTCAAACTTCAATTATATGTAGTTTCTTTATAAATAATCAACATACTTGCATGGATGCATCATATTCATATGAAAGAATATGCATCAAGTGAAATATATATGGGATAACAAAATAATCAATAGCCATTTTTGTAACAATGAAGTAAAGTTAAGCTTACATACACATTTCAGTTAGATTCTTTACAAGGAGTCTTTATTTTAGTCGATGGAGCTTTTACGCAAGAGCGTGGAGGAATTGTCCTTTAAAATCAATTTAATCTACCATAGTTTTTATCAGATGCTTTCTACGACTAAATCCAATTAATTGCATTGAACAAATGGTAATAAAATATAATTCTACTAAAGGTATAATTCTATCTACATTGTAATCTAGATAAGTTTCAACAAAATTTATCTATGAAGAATAATATTCTAGCATATGTTGTAACCACATAACATATGCAATATTGTCTCTTCAATCGTCTCTCTACATTGTAATATTGTCTCTCCAGTCGTCTCTCCCGTTTTAGTAGATGCAGTAGGAATCTTTAAAAATAATGTATCTGGTACAATAAGTAATGAAGTAGCAATTGTAATAATGACGAACATAAAGATAATATTCAGTTAAATTGTCCATATACTAAGAGTTAGGTTTCTTTTTTAGGCACTTAATTTTGATTTTTTTGTCCAAGGAAAATGCAATCTTTTACTAAAGCACATCATTATTGGCTTCGGAGATGTATATCCAATTAAAAATTAAAATGATCATATAAAATATGTATTAATTAGAGTATACGCAAATATTTCTCCATCACAATAGTTAAGTACATTTTAAAGGTACCCATAAGCAATTTGAAGGGAAATAAGCTTCCTGCATTATAATTTACCTACCTCGACATGTAGCTATTAAGTACATTTTGAAGGTGCCTACATATAATTGAGGGAACATTATTGCTGGAAAGAAATATCTTGTTATATAAAAAATTCTATTCAATACTTGATACTATAAATTCACCAAGTTAAAGTTGAAGGCATCAAAGGCGTAGATAGAAACGTACGCGAAGAAGGAATTCGCTTTACAAATACATATTTGAATATGCTTTCCATTATTTTTCGAAGGTGAGAACCTGAGCCTAAAGCATAATGAAATTTTGAACAATGTATCCTCACATTTTGTATATCTTAACATTTCTGACTCAAAATCATTTTGACAATCCATGATTCCACATTGAAGTACTGAAGAGATGAATGCAATTTGAAACGCTCACTCGGAAAAGAAATTATATGGTGTGCAGTAAATGAGAATCTCTACAAAATTGTTGCATGAAAATCACATTACTAAAGTGATAAGACGTACACATTTATAGCTGAGTTCAGAAAGACATAATATGTGCATAATAGTTGAATAGGATGATGATGCTTCAAAAGTTGCATTCATTTGGTTGGGTTAATAGCACGAACAACTGGCTAACCGTGTAACAAATATAGATAACTAATGTCTGAATTTATACAAGGAAGATGTTGCAAAATTAAAACATAATTCAAAAACCTTTTAAATTAAAACATTTCGACTTCAAAAACCTCAACTAAATTTGTCTAAGATAACTGGATTTCAAATTGGAACTGACAGTTTTAGCTCTTGACGTAAATTTTTAAAATGGAAATAAAGTATCTGTAGATGTAGATAAGAAACATAAATCTTATCAAATTAGTTCCAAAGCATGATAGATATAATTATACGCATCCCACTCTCAATACTGATTATATGTTTATAATCAGCATGGGAGAGAAATTCATAAAAACTCAATGATGTTAAAAGGACTTAACATGATATCGCAAAGGAGACTCCAATAGTTGAAAAATGGCATACGATGGAAAGAAATCATAATGGAAACACTGTTTATTAAAGTATGAGAATATAAACAAATCATAGCAATGATATTTTGCTATTTTTGCTACCACAGATGATACCAACCGCTATAAATGCAATAACACTACTGAAAAAATTATTTAATACATTACCATTGAAATAAATATTTAACTAAACATATTAAACATGTATTGTTTTTAAGAGTGACTGAATATTTTATTCTTATATAATGATGATAACATAATATTGCGACTGCATGTTACGTAATGTTAAAATGAGTTGGCAAATCCAGTGGTGATAATCAACATCCAATCCAAGAATTCCGGTACTCTGATTGCATATAACTAAAATGATGGATTTTGAGGGCAATTACACCTCGATTTAGACTTTGCTACGATTGAGTACGTTCTTACAATCATTAAATATTTTTATTAAACATCATTTGATCTAAGATGGAAAAACTTAAAAAAACATGCAACACGATACATTGGTCTACCCTATTCACTTGTTAGTACTGAGTGAGAAAACAAAAAAAGTTGTAGCATCTAAGATTAACCAATAATTCATTCTAGTGACTTAACAAATGTAAATTGCGATGGACAAGAGCCAATTTCAGATCGTGGAAGAAGACTTAAGCAGGAGATGGAAAAAGATAAAGGTAATCCAATAACGGTCGTCGTTCTAATGTGCTCGGAAAAGTAAGAGCGAATTGGTCAGGTCTCACGTGGTGCCCGGCATACCTGTTGAAGGGAGGCGTAAGTCCCAAAGTCTTATGGGGATGCATATGGAATATCATTTGAAGAGAGGGCATTTATGAAATTTTTGAAATCATATCAAATGCTACAGTGCCGTGAACAGTAGTATGTCCACGGCCTTTAATATATAGTAAGATAAGGTGCACCTTTTGTATCACCATGCAAACACTTGCCTTGTTCATTTGGAGAATAAGCACTGATAAGGAGTCAATTCCCAACTCGATGCGGTTTCTAAAAGTACGGCTATTCTCCTCTACATTCCATTATTTCACCTTATTCCACCACTATTCCTATTTGTGTTCCACCTTACTTATTGTTATTCTACATTATTCTTCGTATTCCTATCTTTCCAGCCGAACTGGGAATAAATCCTTATTCCCCGTCCTTATTCCTGGTTATTCTCAAACTGAATAGTTGAGAGAATATAAAAAAGTTGCATCATCCATTTTGAATTGATAGTTTCTCTCAACAGTCCAAAATCAAATGAACTCTGAAGTCATGATAATGTGATTTTCAGTTCCCTACGAAATGAAGAGTGAGAATGATCGGTATTGTAAATAAAGAAGTAAATAAAATAATTTGTAATCACATTAAAGTATACACCTATAATTCAACGTTTCAGTTTGCAAACCTCCAACAGAAGAACAATGATTCATTCACATAATGAAGATGGTCAAATTTATATAAGAGACTAGATTATTATTGAACTTTTGGAAGAATAAATTTTTCAAAAGGGTGAATTTGTATCTTCATTTTTTCCTCTTCCTCATATCCTTCATAAAAGTTCACTTCATCTTACAGAATCCAATCTTATGTACAAACCAACACCTCCATGGTAGTTGGATTGAGTCTTCTACCGTAACGTCTCGGGTTCAAGTTCTCGATCCAAGGATCCGTTGACAAGCATCCAAAATGTTTAAGTCGAAGTTGTTAAGTAGTAATCTCCACTGCTTATAACACATACCCACACTTCATGAGTTTTACATGTGGGACTATCTTTGTGACAGCTACGATATTGATCAGGCACTCTTCCTCCACATGTGCTAGATGCACTCTCTGAAGCAACTGTAGAAATGAATACAACTAGACCATCACGAGCTAGAAATGAAAGAACACAGTACTTGTTTGAGTGAACCTCCCACCATTTCAAAGTATTAAAATGATCATCATCCACATCATATGTGCAGTTGTCCTTCAAATATAGGGCACGAACCTACTATGCGCATTTAATTGCGAGTCGGGGTTAGCCCACTTATAATTAGGCTTGACTTTATTTTAGAAGCCCAAACCTGCCCATTTAGCCCATAAGCTTATTGGACTAATATAGAAATGAAAATCAGATACCTTTAAAACAGTGGATTGATTAATGCATTTGCATAATTAAATTAAAGATGGAAAGTATTCTAGCTATGAGTTCATGATGTTGCCAATTATCCACCATAAATATATGTAATTTTTACACCAAGAAGTCTAAAAACATTGCAAAATACCTTCTCAACCTTGTATTTTTTGTAATTATCACCTAAACACAGAACCTCTGGTTAGCTTCCATCAATGTTGTTGTTAAAGTTCGATGAAATCCGTTAAAAATATGTAATATTAACTCCTTATTGTTTTTGTTTATAAAATTTACAATATCACGTTACTGTGTATATTATGATAAAGATATTTAGTCCATCAAATAATATTTTTATCGTATAAGACTATTGTACATGTATAGCCTTTGAGGGGCAGAAGCTAACATATGGCTTGTCTTGTTATGATTCTTATAAAGTTGTTGAGACAAATGGTATAGTGGTTTTCGGAGGTCGAGAGGATACATGAGTTTGTGTAGATGGAAATAAGCTTAGCTTAGTTGTTAACTAAATATGATATATTATACTTTAATATAAATGTATATGATATCTTATAATCGGATGTTCAAATTCGAATTCGGACCACAAAAGACTTTTTGGTATATCCATATCCATATTTGGAAAGATATTAGAACTGATATCCATATTCCATCCATGAATATTCGGTAATTTTTCGAACATAGTAAACAGATATTCAGAATATCCAATTTTATTTCTAATTGTTGTGTAATTAATTACAAATGCAATAGGGAATCAGGGATTACGGTGTAATTTGACACAATTTTAGGGGTCATGGTGTAAAAATTCCGCAAAAATATGGAGAATACGAGTGTATTTGTGCAATACCAATGGCGTATAGGTATTCGATGATATTCGATGTACGTATTTGTCATTGTATTGCCAAGTGTGATCATCCCATGATGCATTTTAAATTATAGAAATAATTTTAAATAAATAATATTCGTATATTTTGATTTGAAATATTTAAAAAGGTCCCCGAAATATTCTTCGTCCATTTTATAATCGTTCGTGTAATACAAGTACACTTTGTCGTTCTATCTGGATAGCTAGTTGGTTAAATTACAAAAGGACCCCAAATATATGTTGATTTTCAATTAAGAAGCTCATTTTTCCAAACTTTAACAAAAAGGAGTGTCGATGTTCAGTTTTTGGATTTAACGTCAAAATAAAAGGTTCGCAAAAGCTCGTGAGAGGCCTGTACTTTAATTAAATAAATCAATCAAGCCCTTCTTTGTTTACACATAAAATCAAATTGCAATTATATCCAAACACTAATGTTATCAAATAAGATCGCAGATGTATCACTTGGATACAAATAATTAAAACGCAATCCATTTAAAGTATACAACGGATAGTATACAGATCGAGTACAAACTATATTCCAATTTGATTGCATACGTAGTTACATTACGTCGAATTACTGTTTTTCTATCTATCACTCAGCCTAACTATCCGTACAAGAGCCGCCGTCTACAGTCTACACGTGTGAAGTACCGTACTCGAATCACTCTCCCCGTCCAACCAATACGTCAAACAAAAATAAAGATCACTGAAAATTCTCTTCTCCAGATATCAGATAGAGACCATAAGCAGTATACATAGTGTACAATTATACTCCTGAACTTGCTAAAATCTACGTATCAAATACGCCTCGCAAATCGCCGGCCGATGACGACCAGTGATTCTACTAAGCTCAGCATCTCTCGTCGCCCTCCCACATGTTCTTCTCCCTAGGACCGGTCGGCCCCTCCTCGCCGTAGAGCTCCAGCGGGAGCTTATCGAAGAGGTTCTCTACCGTGAACCGGACCGTCACCGGCAGAACGCTGATGATCTTGTCCAGTTCGGACTTCGAGTAGTAGATGATCCTTGGACCCCACTCCCTCATGTAATGCAGCCACCGTGGCTCCGCTACCGCATCCCCCAGGTACTCGGCGGCGATGATCCGGTACCTTGCGCTCGAGTCCACGTAGAGTTCGCTCCTCGCGGCATCGTTCCTCACACCTATACCGAGGCCGGACGATCCCTGGAGGTAATCGCCTGGATGCGCGAAGCTCGCGTGGCCGCACTTTGACGAGTAGATGACCGCATGATTCCCCTCAATGAACTCCAGGTCAGGCGTATCGACCCACTCGCCACCGCTGTGCTGCGAGAAGTAGATCCTCCGCAATTCACCAGTGAAGTTGCTCACGCGGAGCGTGAAGTGCTCCCAGTCCCCGACATGCTGCCCGATGCGCTTCATTGGGAAGTCGAGGATCCCGACCTTAATCGTCGCGGGGCCATTGAACGGGCAGAACACCCACATTTGAATATCCGTGAATGTCCCGCCTAACGCCGGCTTCACGTGGACGTAGAGCTCGGCCGTCTCGATATCGCCCGGCTTGACGCTGTCCCTCCAGTCATTGTCAGACGGGAGATCGATCCAGTACTCCCCATCATTTGTGCCGCCAACGGGGAGGTTGGAGCCCTTCCCGTCGATGGGCCACCCCTCCACCTCGCCCTTCTTGTACAGCAGCGCACCGTTCTTGAAGAACCACGCGATGGATGACGGCAGGTAAGCCTCCTTTGGGTGGAAGAAGACAGTCGGTCCGTACTCCTCGATGAGGGAACGAGCCTGGTCCATGGTCGGCATCGCATCAAGAGACATACCAACGTTCTTCAGGCACACGACGTCTGGGTCATCATCGTTTACATCGGAGCTGCAGAAGAACGTGCCGACCGTGACCCCCTTACCCCACATCCCACGGTCGCATGGCCGCATGTTCCACACGTAGAGCGGGAAGCTCCGAGACCCAGACTCCGCATTGAGCACGAAACCGTCGGTCTCACAGGCATCTGTGAGATCGGACCGCACGCATCTCACTTCGTCTAGCAAAGGCTTCCGGCATGTCCTCGTCACGACATAGCCCAACGACCGGTAGCCCTCTGGCGGGCACGGGAACCAGAAGCTACCACAGTCGTTCCGTCCATCATCATCCCAATCTCCGCTGCTCCACACAAGTGTGTAGTCGACAGGCTTCTGGAGGGCCGGGGGGTTGTGTGTTCGCGCACCGGAGTTGGCCTCTCTTGTGGCGAGGATGTACCCGTGCAGGGGTCGTTCGGATGGCTGGCCATAGTGACCGAGGCTGAAGAATCCGCTGGGGATTCCAACCGGCTTGTAGAACGTGGCACCGGCACTCTTTCCGGGAATGCTGAAGCTCCAGATGCGCTGGAACTGCGTGATCTGCACCACTTCCAGTTCTCCTATGTTTATAGTACCCTTTCCGAAATCGTTACCTGTAAGAGTTGAAAATTTTGAAAGTTAGTTATTCTGGTTAACCGGTAATATCCTGAAAACTTACGAGCATTAATCGAGAAAATAAAGGGTATTCTGAAGGATGGAGAAGAGGAACACTCAAACACTCAATTAAATCATGAAAAATCAAAATCTGAGAATCCATCTAAATGATCTAATAAAAATACAATAGATTGTGTATATTGTTACCAAAAATTAACTCCAACTTGGGCCTAGAACTTGGCCTACCGTCGTGAACAAAGCCTGGCCCGCAAAATATTTTTAAAAAACTTAATTTCAGAACAGTCCAACAAAATTCAGATCTAGTGCATTTAATATCATGGTCTCACCGGCATAAAATTTCAAGAAAAAAAGCATAGTTGTGCAGGGAGCAGATCCTCTGCTGTTACAGCAGAGGCTATAATACCGGAGAGCTGCTCGATGAGGATCAGGATGCACACCGATCACAGCCGAGCACCCATGAGCGTCACCCGATCCTCATCGAGTGGCTCTCTGTGTTACAGCCCCTGCTATAACAGCAGAAGATCTGCTCTTAGTTGTGCAAATACATCTAAATCAAAGAACCTCCCAATAAAATTGGGATAAGATATCCAGAAGAAGTTCCTTCTTGCTTCCGTACCCACAACAGTGATCATTCCGAACATACACAGTATCCAATATATCCACAAGACTAAGGATAACACGATATTCCTCAAAACCAAATACAATATTACAAATTCATGACATTAGTATTATATTCTCAGTCTCTTGTCGGATGAAAATATGTGTGCAATAAATATTATATTTGTTAATATGCCTTGAATCCTAACCATTTGACCTTGGTTGAAGAATTCCTGTATGGACTCTTCTGCCGTACCATACTCCAATAAGACGAGAGTGGTATATAAACTCCCTAGTGTTAGGGCTCTCTGTATCTTCTGTATTATCTTCTTTCTTCACATAGTGAAAATTGATCGCCGCCGTCTAAGGACGTAGTCCAATTACTGGTGAGCCTTATAAATCCGTGTGTTTGCATCTTGCTTGATTGATCATGTTTGTGCGTGTTTGTTTCTGCGAGTCACAACAAACTGGTATCGGAGCATCAAGTTCCATCTAGACCATCAAGTAAGATGACGTCGCACAATCTGAAGATCGATAAGTTCGCATGGAAGAATGGATTCAATCTATGACATATCAAGATACGCGTCATTCTGAAGCAACATAGCAGCTGGGCACTGTTGGATCAAGAGTGGGCGAAAACACTTGAACCCTCCGAGTTGATCGTCTTTTATGTTATTTATTATTTCAGTTTCTTTATGTACCTCTCATGTAATTTACCCAAGGGCTCTCTCCCTATATAAGAGACCCGAGGGCTCTATGGAATGATTATCTCAGTACTCTTTTACCCCAACATGGTATCAGAGCCCTAACCCTAATCTAGGGTTTCTCTCCACCGCCCCCCCCCCCCGCCGACTCTCTCCCACCGCCGCCGCCCCCAGGGCGTCGCCCAGGGCTCCGCCGCCGCCCCCAGGTTTCCGCCCAGCCCCCAGGGCGCCGCCGACCAGTCCCGGGACCCTCTCCTCGTCCCGCACACGCGCCGCCGGAGCCCCCCACCTTCCGCCTCGGCTCCCTCCAGCCGCTGCCGGGGGTTGTCTACACCGTCCAGCCCTCGCCCAGCCCCCGACCAGTCCCCGCCCAGCCACCATCTTCCTTGGTAGAGGCTTCCGGAGTCTCTACTTGTTGCCGGGTGCCGCTCCTTCACTCGGTCTCGGATAGATGATGGATTCAAGTGCATAACGTCTACATATGCACTTGAATCCTTAAAGTCTTGGTAGACAACCTCTTCTTGGTCTATCAATAGTCGTTCTTCTCTGGCATTATGTCCGAACAAAAGCTCGATATGCCCGCCATAGGTGCGTTCAAAGGTTCAGCACCGATCGTCAAAATGGACGGGACAAACTACGAACTGTGGGCGATGCAGTTCCTCAGTCTCATGAAGTCGTGTGGTAAGAAGCATATTCTTATCGAGGATGAACCGCCGGAGAAGACAGGAGTCTATGCCTCATGGGAGGCTGATGATGCGTACGCCAAGGTTTGGCTCTCAGGTACGCTCACGACAGAGATAGCGAATGATGTTCTTCACCAGCCCACCGCCAAGGCGATGTGGGATATTTTGGCCATGACGTACTCTCAGGTCCGCAACGAGACGAAGATGCTCCAGCTGCAGCATGATATATTTACCACGAAGCAGAATGGGAGGCCTCTTCATTCGCTATACACGTCGCTTCGTGGTATATTCGAGAAGCTCTATAGCACCATTCCGCTCACAGCCACGCCGGAACAACAGAAGACGTTCCGCAATGCCACTATGGTTGGCGTTTTACTCGCTGCCCTAGACCCGGAGTACGAGGCCGCACGCTCTCAGATCCTAGCAGATGCCACTATCCCGCCGATGGAAGAGGTATACAGGAGGCTCAGTCGTGTACCGGTTCCATCTACTACAGCGACTGCACCTCCGTCTGCAATGGCAGTTTACATGGGACGTGGTGGTTCGTCCTCGTTTCGTGGCAGAGGAAGTGGTGGACGTGGACGCGGTGGTCGCATACGTTCCACGTGTTCATTCTGTCGCCGTACTGGTCATTCGGAGGATACTTGCTATTCCAAGCACGGCTTCCCTCCTTCTGCACGTGTCGCGGATAATGTTCAGGGTCCTTCAGCTCCTGCTACAGATCACAGGTTCGAAGAGTTGGTGGCACGACTTCGTGATATCATGCCACAATCATCGCCAGAGAGTGTTGAAGTTTCTGATGTTGCAGCCTCGGCGTCCGCTAATACATCTGCCTCTGCCAGTGCCTCAGGTAGTCCTTCAGTCTCACCTCATTGTCATGATCTCACAGGATGGATTGTCGACTCTGGAGCTACCCATCATCTATGCCGTGAGAAAGATATTCTGCAGTCCTACAGAGCTGTACAGCCTGGTCGCTCTGTACTCATAGCGGATGGCACTCATTCTCCTATCATCGGTCAGGGGGAGACGGCTTTGCTTCCCTCTATGCACTTACAGAATGTCCTACATGCTCCAGAATTCTCTATGAACCTCTTATCCATTAGTCAGATTACACGTGATTTGCACTGTCGTGCTATTTTTGATCCATCGTCTGTTATTTTTCAGGACATACTGATGGGCAGGGTGATTGGCTGTGGTTCTGAGCACAATGGCCTCTATCGTCTAGTCCGTAACTCCTACGCTGGTGTCTCACTGCATTCCCAAGGCGTCGTATCTCCGTACACCTGGCATCTTCGGTTCGGTCATCTGCCCCTGCAGAAGATGCGTCACCTACTGCCTCAGATCTCTCCGAGTTCTTCCTTTCGTTGTGAAGCATGTCAGTTAGGGAAGCACCATCGATCTAGCTTCCCAGGTCGTCAGAGTCGGAGCAGTCGCTCCTCGTTTGAATTACTTCATGTAGACATTTGGGGTCCAAGTCGTGTCCCAGATCATCAGTGGCACAGGTTCTATTTAGTAGTGGTTGATGATTTCTCTAGAGTGTCCTGGACGTTTCTTCTTAAAAATAAATCTGAAGAAGGAAGTGTTATCCAAAATCTTATTAATGAAATCCAGAATGTTTTCTCTTCTACTATTAAGTATGTGCGAACTGATAATGCATTGGAGTTCTGCACTCGTTCTCTTGCTACCTTTCTTTCTTCAAAAGGCATTGTTCATCAAACCACATGTGCTTACACCTCACAACAAAATGGGGTTGCGGAACGAAAGCATCGACATTTTCTTGATATTGCTCGCACATTACTCATTCAAAGTTGTGCTCCATTGTCTTTTTGGGGAGATGCTATACTTACAGCATGTTATCTAGTCAACCGAATGCCTACAACTGTTCTTGGGGAAAAGTCCCCAATCTCTGTTCTTTTTCCAGACAGAGATTTGTTTGCACTTACACCTCGGGTCTTCGGCACTGTTGCGTTTGTCCACCGCTTATCTCCAGGACTTGATAAGCTTTCTCCTAGGGCTATCAAGTGTGTTTTTGTGGGTTACTCCAGGACACAGAAAGGATACCGTTGCTATGATCCTGTCCATGACAAGTACTATGTGAGTGCAGATGTTACTTTTTTCGAACCTGTCATGTATTTCTCACCTGCGGGTGACAGATTGGCCTCCTCCACTTCTCCAGATTCCAATGTCTTTGTTCCACCACCGCCAAGCCTGAGTCAATCATCTACTCGACCAACACCACCACCACCACCACCTCCTCCTCCATGTGTCCCTTTCACTAAGTTCTATACGAGGCGGACAGGCCCTGCTCAAACTACAAGTCAACCATCCAACACGCCTCAGGTTTGTTCTGAAATTAACACTAACGATGGCTTAGATAATGCACCTGTGCAGGAACCTTTACTACAGGAGGAGGAGCAACCGGTCAGCACAGTCTTGGATGATTTGGACCGGCCCATTGCTCATAGGAAGCAGCGCAGACAGTGTGCCACATATCCCCTTGCCTCTCAAGTCTCCTTTCATCGACTCACTGGGGATTTCCAGAAGTTTGCAGCTGCTGTCTCGTCAGTTGAGATTCCGCGGACATATCAGGATGCCTTGAAGATTGACTGCTGGCGTCTTGCAATGGAAGAGGAAATGCGTGCTTTGCAATCTAGGGGAACTTGGTTTCTTGTCCCCATTCCTTCAGGTGCCTCAGTAGTAAGTTGCAAGTGGGTTTTTACAGTGAAATATCATGCGGATGGCCGTCTAGACAGATACAAGGCCAGGCTCGTTGCACGGGGATTTACTCAGACATATGGTGTAGATTTTTTGGATACCTTCTCACCGGTGGCGAGACACTCTACCCTTCGCATCCTTCTTTCGGTTGCAGTGGTACGTGACTGGACCATATTCCAGCTTGATGTTAAGAATGCTTTCTTGTATGGTGATCTACAGGAGGAAGTCTACATGCAGCAGCCACCCGGGTTTGCTGCTGAGGGGGAAACTCAGAAGGTGTGCAGACTTCATAAGGCTATCTATGGCCTTAAACAGAGTCCTCGAGCATGGTTCCAGAAGCTATCCCAGCTTATTGAACGACAGGGGTTCAGAAGATCAAATGCGGACCACTCATTGTTCGTCCGGAAGACCCCTAGAGGTACCATTGTTGTTATGGTATATGTTGATGATATATTGGTTACTGGAGATGATGCACAGGGGGTTGAGATAACCAAGTCTATGTTGGGCAGCCAGTTCATTACAAAGGATCTAGGCACAATACGATATTTTCTGGGGATAGAATTTGCAAGAAATGCACAAGGAATGGTGATGACTCAAAGAAAATATGTCACAGATTTGCTAGTTGAAACAGGAATGACTGGATGCAGACCTTCAAGTACACCTATGGACCCGAGTATGAAGCTGTACGATGATGATACCGAGGAGGTGGACAAGAGAAGGTACAGAGAAATGGTGGGTAAGCTCTTATACATCACTATAACTCGACCGGATATTGCCCTTGCAGTAAACCGGGTGAGTCAATTCATGGAGCAGCCGAGGCAAGTACATATGGATGCCTTGTACATGATATTGAGATATCTGAAATCTTCCCCAGGCACAGGGTTGCTATTCAAGAAAGGTACAGATCTGTCTATTTCAGCCTGTGCAGATGCAGATTATGCAGGATGTCCAAAGGATCGTAAGTCTACTTCTGGATTTGCTATCTTCATAGGAAGCTCTCTAGTCTCTTGGAAAAGCAAGAAGCAGACTGTTGTGGCGAGATCCAGTGCCGAATCCGAGTACAGAGCCATGGCACAGGCAAGCACAGAAATGATGTGGGTTAAAGCAGTCTTGGAAGATCTGAATGTTGATGTTCCCTTGCCTATGAACCTTCAATGTGATAATCAGGCAGCATTATTTATTGCCAACAATCCAGCCTTCCATGAGAGAACCAAACACATAGAGGTGGATTGTCATTACACTAGGGACATGATCCAGAAGGGCTTCATCTCCACGTCTCACGTCAGTTCAGAGGACCAGACAGCGGACATATTCACTAAGTCATTGCTCAGAGGACCTTTCCAGAGATGTTCTTCCAAGCTGAGCATGATAGATATCTATGCTCCATCTTGAGGGGGAGTGTAGAGAGAGTTGATCGTCTTTTATGTTATTTATTATCTCAGTTTCTTTATGTACCTCTCATGTAATTTACCCAAGGGCTCTCTCCCTATATAAGAGACCCGAGGGCTCTATGGAATGATTATCTCAGTACTCTTTTACCCTAACAGTGTAGGAAGAGAAGACGCACTCGACGATCATGTTGTGTTTGATGGACGAAATTATTATGGAGGCTGTCAATGAGTATTCCGCGTCCGGTCTATGGTTGAGACTCAAAAATTTATACATGACGAAGTCTCTGACTAAGTTGCTATTGAAGCAACGCCTATTTTCTCTCCGCATGCAAGAAGGTACATCTCTTAAAGAACACCTAGATCGCTTAAATACATTGTTGATAAATTTAGAAATGTAGCTGTTAAGATTGAAGATAAGGATGTTGTCTTGATTTTGTTGGTTTTTCTTCCATTATCGTATGCGAATTTTTAATCACTTATTGTGAGAAGAGAATCGATAATCCTAGAGGAATTTCGCCCAAGTTTGCATATGCGTGAACTTCGGCATATGACTACCGGGAAAGCAGGACTCTAACGCTGCAGGTTTGGTTATGACTCACAAAAAGAGTCGTACCAGTTCTGATACGCGAAGAAGCAAAAGTCCAAGTCGAAGAATCACAATGCTAAGGACATCTGCAATTACTGCAACGAACCTGAACATTGGAAGAAGAATTGCCCGAAGAAGAGAGGAAAGCCATGACTGTTGCCTTGGCTCAGGGAGGCGTAGACTCCGAAGATGATCTGATTCTCACCATCACATATCAGAAGACGATGGATAATATACGGATTCTTGATTCAAGTTGTTCTTACCATATGACACCCAATGAAGATTGATTCTTCACCTATGAGAAGATAAATGGCAGAAACATCATCACGTAGAATAATACAATGTGCAACATTGTAGGGATCGACTCTGTGAAGATCAAGAAGCATGATGGAGTCGTGAGGATGGTGATAGAAGTAAGCCATGTTCCGGATATGAGAAAGAACCTAATATCCCTTGGAGTCTTGGACTCTAAAGGATATATGTACAATGTTGAAGGTGGAGTTATGCAGGTTGCCAAAAAGCGGGGTGGTTTTCATCGAAGGTAACAAGTAGAAAACCCTATTTGTCATGCAGGGGTCTACAATTACGGGTTATGTTGCAGTGGCAACACAATCCATAAAATCAGATTCAGAATTGTGGTATATGCAGCTGGGGTACATGAGTTAGATGGGAATGAATATCCTCAGTCAGAAGGGTCTCATCGGGGATCTCAAGGCATCCACGCTGGAGTTCTATGAGCATTGTGTATTCGAGAAACAACACATGAAGTAATTCAGCAAAGCTACTCGCAAGACGAAGGAGACACTTGACTACATCCATGCAAATTATTGGGCCCCTTCACAGGTCCCATCTTTGGAAGGTACCAAGTATTTTCTATCTATTATTAACGATTATTACAGGATGGTTTGGGTGTATATGATGAAGCACACGAGCGAGGCATTTAAGACCTTCAAGCAATGGAAGATCTTTGCAGAGAATCGGACTTCTAAGAAGGTGAAGCGTCTTCGTACATATAATGGACTGGAGTTCTGTTCATCAGAGTACAATGAGTTATGCAAGGAGAGAAGGGCATTGTGAGACTTCTCGTTGTCAGAGATACATCACAACAAAATGGAGTTGCAGAACAAATGAAAATGACGCTTTTGGAGAGAGCAAGGTGCATGCTCTCTAATGTTGGTCTTGATAGATCATTCTGGCTAAAGCTATGAATACAACATATTACTTAGTAAATCAAAGTGCCACATCTGCTATCGACTGCAAAAAAACTAAGGATGTATGGTTTGGTAATCATGTTGATTATTCTGTTTTACGTGTCTTTGGTTGCCATGCATACTATCATGTTAGTGAAGGGAAGCTAGAACCAAGGGCAAAGAAATGAGTGTTTACCATAGAAGGTTGTATCAGCGATATATCGCTGATATATCGGTTTCGATAGGGAAGGGGTTTCGTTATCACCCAATATATCATTTTACAGGGATATCGACGATATATCGCCATATCGGCTCATATCGGTAAAAAATGACTGGATTCAGTACAAAAAATCCCGGATATCAATCAATATCGTTGATGTTTCACCGATATATTTATATATCAATGCCATTATTCATGCAAGATTGATAGGATTTGAGTGCATATGTAGACATTTATGCACTCAAATCCATGACTTGAAAGAGCTAGCGGATCTGGGATGCAACTTGCGAGCCCTGTGAGGCCGGCTGGGGATCTGCGGGCCCGCGGGGAGGTGCCCTAAGGGCTGGCAGCGGGGATCAGAGTTGTCGTCGGGTGCTGGATGCGTCGTCGCTGGGGGTTGCGGCTGTCAGGCTGGCAGTGGTGGGTCGACAGGGGCCGCTGGAGAGCCGTTGGGTCGACAAAGGGCCGCTGGAAGGCCGCTGAAGGGCTGGGTTACGGCGGGAAGGTGGCGGTGCCGCTAGGGTTAGGGTTAGGATTAGGAACGTGGCTCTGATACCATGTTAGAGCAAATGAGTTAAAATTGTTATTCCATAGAACCCTAGGCTCTCATATATAGAGAGAACCCAAGGGTAAATTACATAGAGGTCCAAGAGAAAAATAGAAAATGAGAAACGGTACATCATAACATAACATAAACCTCTACAGATTCCAGTGTTGCAGAAGACGGTATTCGGTATTCAGTCGGAGGGGTCACTGAATAGAGAATAATCGGTATTCAGGCGACTATTCGGAATTATTCGGTTTTGTATTTTTTAATATATAATTATTTATAATACATATATTCTTATATTTTTTTACATATATGGTCATTATTTAACATGAATCCAAGATAAAAGTACCAATCAATATAATAGACATATAGAATTTGACATTTGTGGCGATACTGTGGTAAAATGTAACCCATAAATATTGAAAATTGAAAATAAAAAAATAAAAATATGAAGAGTCAAACTCCAGTCGGCCTCATAGTCGGGCCAGTCGGCCGACTATTCAGTCGGGCCGACTATTGCCCGACTGGAGGTCTGTTCAGTCGGGTACCCCAACGCACCGCATATTCGGACCGACTATTCGGGATAGTCGGCTGACTATTGCAACACTGACAGATTCCACTACTTATCTAGCTACACCCAGTACTAAAACACATATCTAACTACACCTAGTATTAAAACACACAATGATTTATATATATTTTATTTCAAGTCGGGCAGCGAGAACCCCGTACTGGTAGGGTATGGTGCGACAGGAAGGTGCATATAATGGTTCTTCAACTTGGTGTATATTTGCAAGTTATTTCATGTTGTAAGAAATTGAATGAAATCCATTTCCAATATCTATAAGTTGATTCTTCAAAAAATATCTATAAGTCAAGAATCAACATTAATATCAATATGTTCGAAATGATCGATATATGCGATATAAACTTCATAGATGATCGATATGTGTGATCTAAAAGTATATTTGTAAGTTATTTAGTGATCTAAAAACTTGGATGAAGTCCATTTTCAATATATATAGGTCAACAACTAACAATACTAGTGATATGTTCGATATGATCGATATGTGCAATATAAGGATCATAGTCTTCACAAATGATCTATATGTGTTATCTAAGTGTATATTTGCAAGTTATTTAATGTTATAATAACTTGAATGAAATCCATTTCCAATATCTATAGGCCAGGAATAAACATTAACAACGATATGTTAGGTATGATCGACATGTGCGATATATGGGCTATAAATAACCGATACATGTGACATAAGTGTGTATTTATAAGTTATTTATTTTTTTAATATATTGGATGATCTTAATTTCTGAAAAAACAGTAAAATGGCTTTTTGAGCCATTTCCGACATTTCCACCGATATCGTCGATATATCGACGATATATCCATTTCCGAATGGACCGAAACAATATCGATATCGATACAACCTTCCTTGGTGTTTATAGGATATGGAGCAGGAGTAAAGGGATACGGAATTTGGTCCCCTTCTGAGCATAGAGTTATTGTTAGCAGGAATGTTATATTTGATGAAAATTTCATGCTTTACTCAAATAACGAGTTTGTTGATGCATGGACATGTGATGATGTGCATGAATAGGTGGAGTTCGAACTAACACCAAGTAGTGATCACACAGTTAATCACACCACTCCTGATCAAGCTGTTACTGGACAGCCTGAAGCTGAGCAAATAGAGGATAGGCAACCAAGTGTTGCTACTGATCGACCCCGTAGAGAAATACATCTGCCACATAGATACGGATTTGAAGATATGGTTGCATTTGCACTACATGTAGCGTAGGAGGAAGAGTATCCAGAGCCCTCCACTTACCAGGAGGTCATACCTGGGGTTGAATCTGAGCAGTGGATTGCTACTATGGGTGATGAGATGGAGTCTCTTCACAAGAATCAGATATGGGAACTTGTCAAGTTGCCAAAGAGGAGGAAGGTCATTGGATGTAAATGGGTTTTCGAGAAAAAGAAATGAATTTCAGGCAGTAAAGACATTAGATACAAGGCATGCCTAGTTGCAAAGGATTATAGTAAGAAGGAAGGTGTGGATTACAACGAGATATTCTCTCCCTTTGTAAGACATACATCCATCAAGGTGATACTAGATCTTGTAGAACACTGAGACTTGGAGCTGAAGCAGTTAGATGTGATGACATCCTTCTTGCATGGTGAACTTGAAGAAGACCATTTTATAAACCAGCTAGAGGAATTCACATCTCAGGGTAAGGAAGACCATGCATGTAGATTGAAGTCATTTTATGGGCTTAAGCAGTTTCCCATACAGTGGTACAAGAAGTTCAACAATTTGATGGCTGATCATGGATTTAACAGGAGCCCATACAATTGTTGCATTTACCACAACAAGATGAATGATGGCTCTTACATCTATCTATTAATGTATGTCGACAACATGACGATTGCTGCCAAGCAAAAGAGTTCCATAAATGATCTAAAGAAGCTCCTTAATTCATAGTTTGACATGAGGGACCTTGTTGCAGCGAAGAAGATTTTCGGAGATGGTGATCATTAGAGATCGTGCATAAGAGAACTTTCTTATCTCAGAAGTACTACATTGAGAAAGTTCTAATGATATTTGGGATTTTTACAACCAATCCTTTAGGTACTCCATTCATTGTGAATATTCACCTCTCAATTTCTTTCGCACCTCAATCAGACGTAGAAAAGGAACACATGTCATGTGTTCCCTGTACCACAAGTTGGGAGTCTTATATATACCATGGTATGCACAAGACTTGATATCGCTCATGATGTGAACATTGTTAGAAGATTCATAGGCACCTAGGGAAGGAGCACTGGCAGGCAGTCTAACAGATTTTCCACTATCTGAGAGGAACTTCAGACATTGATTTCATCTACAGAAGTGATTCAGAGTGTTTAGTTGTTGGATATTCAGATTCTAACTATACTGCAAATGTGGATGGGAGGAGATCAATAACATGCTATATTTTTACTTTGGGAGTTCCATCATCAGTTGAAAGGCTACCTTACAACCATTAATTACTGTCTATTACAGAGGCAGAGTACATGGCTTTCACTGTAAAGAAAGACATATGGCTGAAGGGCTTAGTAGGAGATCTCAGTATACAACATGATCGGGTTATAGTATATTATGACTATCTCGGTGCTTAGCCAAGAATTAGGTGCATCAAAAGAGAACCAAGCACATAGATTCCAGATATCACTTCATTTATTATAAGAAGAGGATAAAGGTGAAGAAGGTGGGCACAACAGATAATCCAGCTGATATGTTCACAAAGGCAATTCCTGCGAATAAGTTCTAACACTGTTTGGACTTACTCAATGTCGATAGTTGGAAATAGCTCCAAGGAGAGGCTGGCGACATCATGACGAAGGTTGATAAAGCTTCTCAGAGGATTCAATTCAAGGTGGAGATCGTCGATATGCCTTGAATGCTAACCATTTGACCCAAGTTGAAGAACCTCGTATGCACCCCGTTCTGTCGTACCATACCCCAACAAGACGAGGGTTTCGATGTACGGTATTCATTTGTTTCAAGGACTCCTCTCTACGTGAGTAGTATATAAACTGCCTAATGGTTAGGGCTCTATGTATCCTCTGTACTCTTTTCTTTCTCCAAATAGTGAAAACCAATCGTCGTCGCCCAAGGACATAGCCTAGTTACGGATTAACATTATAAATCCTTGTTAACGTATCGCTTGATTGATCCTATTTGTGTGTGTTTTCTTCCACGAGTCGCAACAATATCAAAACGTTGATTCACACGGTTTGAGACGGTCAGTGTAATTACCCCACACCATAAGAGAAGCGGCTTAATAACCATGTCTTCTATAAGCACGTCGAACAAGACCCTATCTACAAGCTCCATTCACACCCAACACAATAGACAACATTGGACTTTACACCATCGGCACAAAAAATAGCAACATGTCTTAGAAACACCACAAATCTTAGACTCAAACGAAAGAAAGAAAAGGCATGCATGCAAACCAAACTAAACAACAATAAGAGAAGCCCACATCATAATCTCCAAATAGGAGAGCAACCCACATCCCTGTTGGGAAAATAGAAGAAGATGTTTATTCCATCAGCCCTAGGCTCTCTTATATAGGAGAGTAGCCTATGGGTAAATTACATAAAGAGTACTGCAGAAATTGAAAATAATAAGAGACTACATAAGTAGATAATATATATGTTTACACTCCCCCTCAAGATGGAGCATAGATGTCAATCATGCTCAGCTTGGACACACACTTCTGAAACGGGCCTCGCAGTAATGCCTTGGTGAAAATATATGCAGTTTGATTTTCTGAACTAACATGGGATGTAGCAATGAATATGAATCATGTCACGTAAAGTGACAATCAACTTCAATGTGCTTGGTTCGTTCATGGAATGCTGGATTGTTTGCAATGAACAATGCCGCCTGATTGTCACACTCTAAAGCCATAGGAAGTGGGACTTCTATATGTAAATCTGTAAGCACAGCTTTTACCAGCATCATTTATGTACTGGCTTGGGTCATAGCCCTATATTCAGATTCAGCACTAGACCTTGCTACCACAGTTTGTTTCTTGCTCCTCCACGAGATTAAGGAATCTCCAACATACACAGCAAACCCAGAGGTGGACTTCCTGTCCTTGGGACACCCTGCATAATCTGCATCTGCACAGACTGAGATAGAGATCACCTTGCCTTTCTTGAACAGCAGACCCGCACCTGGGGATGACTTGAGGTACCTGAATATCATATGTATTGCATCCATGTGAACCTGACGTGGTTGCTCCATGAACTGGCTCACTCGACTCACAGCAAAGGCTATGCCGGTCCTGGTAATAGTGACGTATAGGAGTTTGCCCACCAGTTCTCTGTATCTTCTCCTATCCACCTCCTCTGTATCACCATCATATAGCTTCATACTGGGATCCATTGGTGTAGTAGCGGGTCGGCAGCCAAGCATTCCTGTCTCACTCAACAGGTCAGTGACATATTTTCTCTGAGACATTACCAACCCATGCGGATTTCTGGCGAACTCCAGTCCCAGAAAATATCTAAGAACTCCAAGGTCCTTTGTGACAAATTCACTACCCAGCATTTCTTTCGCCTTCTTTATCTCTTGTACATCATCACCTGTAATCAAGATGTCATCTACATAGACCATGATGGCAATAATACCTCCGGAAGTCTTTTGTACAAACAAAGAATGATCAACATTTGAACGTTTGTATCCCTGTTTCTCAAAAAGATCTGAGAGCTTCTGAAACCATGCTCCGGGACTCTGCTTAAGGCCATAGATAGCCTTATGAAGTCTGCACACCTTGGAGCACTCCCCCTCAACAGCAAAATCGGGTAGCTGTTGCATGTAGACTTCCTCCTGTAAGTCACCATATAAGAATGCATTCTTCACATCCAATTGATATAGTGGCCAGTCACAAGTAACCGCAACAGACAGTAAGATCCGTAGAGTGGAATGGCGGGCTACTGGCGAGAATGTATCAAGATAGTCCACCCCGTATGTCTGTGTAAAGCCTCGAGCAACAAGACGGGCCTTGTATCTGTCAATACTGCCATCTGCATTCTACTTGACTGTAAATACCCATTTGTAGCTCACTGGGGACACATCTGCAGGTATAGGAACCAGACTCCAAGTGCCTCTAGATTGAAGTGCCGTCATTTCTTCCTCGATTGCTAGACGCCATCTACTATCCTTCATAGCGTCTTGGTAACTCCGTGGAATATCTACAGCTGACAAAGCAACGACAAAGTTCTTGAAATCTCCAGTTAGGCGCCGAAAAGACACAGAAGCTGCTAAAGGATATGAGGCGCAGCTTCTCTTCGACTTGCGTATAGCAATAGGAACATCTAAGTCAACCATGTCCTCGTCTGTCCTCTATAACACATCCTGCTCAGAAACATCGTCAGATCCATCAATAGTAGTATCTTCAGAACATACCTTGGGCGAGCTAGGTGATGAGTCATGACCATGAGCTGGAGCAGACCTGCGGGTATAGTGAAATGGTAGTGGTGAAACAAGTATTGTAATAGGAGGTGCAGATGATGGTGGTGGTGGTAATGGTGGTGGTGGTGGTGTCACATAAATGGCATCAGTATTAGGTGGAGGTATCAACTGATCACTTGAGGATGAAAAATACATTACCGATTCAAAAAACGCAACATCTGCACTAACTAGATACCGCCTGCGCAAGGGATCATAGCACTTGTACCCCTTCTGCGTTCTGGAGTACCCAACAAACACACACTTGACAGCCCTAGGAGAGAGCTTGTTAGTACCGGGAGACAACTGGTGGACAAAGGCAACTGAACCAAACACACGAGAAGTAAGGGAAAACAAATCTTTACCAGGGAAGATAAGGGAGAAAGGAATCTTTTCACCTAGAACAGAGGACGGTATACGGTTGATTAGGTAGCATGCAGTGAGAACCGCGTCACCCCAGTAAGAATAAGGAGCATGACTCTGTATAAAGAAGTGACCTGGTGACATCTAGTAAGTGACAATGTTTCCTTTCAGCAATCCCATTCTGTTGGGAGGTACAGGCACAGGATGTCTGGCGGATAATCCCTTGGGATGAGTAGTAACTGGCTAGGACATGAGTACACAATTCCAGGGCATTATCACTTCGCACAATTTTAACAGTTGTGGAGAAAACATTACGAATCTCATTAATAAAATTGATAATAATATTCCCTGCTTCAGATTTATTCTTTAACAAAAACACCCATGACACACGAGAGAAGTCATCCACAATAACTATATAAAATCTGTATCTCCGATGATCAGGAACACGACTCGGACCCCAGATATCAATATGAAATAACTCAAACTTGGAGGTACTACTCCGACACTGACGACTGGGAAAGGTAGACCGATGATGCTTTCCCAACTAACATGCCTCACATTGGATAGATGTGTGAGGCAGACCCTGGGGTAACACACAACGCAACTTCTGAAGCGGTAAATGTCCAAAGCGCAGATGCCAGAGCAGAGGAGATACGGATCCAGTAGGTAGGGATGAGGTTCCAGCAAAAGGAGTCTGACTAAGGCGATAGAGGCCTCCTTGCTCATAGCCACGACCAATCACGTTGCCCGTAAGGATGTCCTGAAAAACAAGAGAAGATGGATCAAAAATCGCCCGACATTGTAAATCCTTTGTAATTTGGCTGATAGATAATAATTTCATTGAAAAATCAGGTGCGTGTAACGCATTCTTGAGCTGCATGGATGATGCCAGTCTAATCTCCCCCAGACCAGTAATTGGGGAATGTGTGCCATTAGCAATGACCATTGTTCGACCTGGAGGAATATGTCTGTATCCTGTAAGTAGACTTTGATCGCCACAAAGGTGATGTGTGGCTCCAAAGTCCATAATCCATGCTGAAGTATCTGATCCACTACTAGTAAGTGCAAATGTGCTACCTGATGTACTGGTAGAGGCAGAAGCGGATGCAACAGCATCAGACTGGTTCTCAGTAGTGGGTGCTGGGCCGGATGGAGAAATAATGCCCCTTAGACGGGCAACGAGATCATCAAAATGCTGATCCAAAGAAGCAGCAGATGACGGCTCTATCTGCTCGGCGACTCGTGCGGATGCAAGAAATCCATGCTTAGAGTAGCATGTATCCTCAGTATGTCCGGTGCGATGACAGTAGGTACATATTGGTCGAATACGGCCTCCTCTTCCACGAGGACCATGACCACGGATATGATGGTGGCCTCCACGGCCTCTGTTGGCAGCCATTGCTGAAGCAGTCTGATTCGTGGCCGTAGAAGGGACGGTGATGCGACTCAGTCTGTGAAAGGCTTCCTCCATAGGAGGAATAGTAGAATCTGCCAAGATCTGGGACCGCGCCGCCTCATATTCTGGATCAAGGGCAGCAAGGAAAACTCCTACCATAGGAGCATTTCGGTAGGTCTTCTGTTGCTCTGGCGTGGCTGTCAGGGGCATGAAGCTGTACAGCTTCTCGAACATCCCTCGCAGGGATGTGTAGAGTGAGTGTAGAGGGCGACCATTCTTCTTAATGGAGAATATGTCATGCTGGAGTTGCAGAATCTTCGTCGCATTCTTCGCTTGAGAGTATGTGGCAGCCAGAATATCCCACATTGCTTTAGCCGTGGGCTGATGAAGAATATCATTGGCAATCTCGATCGCCAAAGTTCCAGATAACCAGACTTTGGCATATGCATCATCTGCCTCCCACGAGGCATTAACTCCAGTCTTCTCAGCAGGCTCTTCTTCGGTAAGAATGTGCTTCTTACCAGTTGACTTCATCATACTCATGAACTGCATTGCCCACAGTTCATAGTTCGTACCATCCATCTTTACGATAGGCGCTGAACCTCGAAAGGCGCCTATAGATGGAATATCCGCCTTGCTTTCTGATATACAAGTAACAGAAGACTAGAACGATAGACTGAAGATAAGATCGTCTACACGGACATAGACGGGTTTAGTTGCAGGTGTAGACTTCAAGCAACCAAACCCATTCCGTAGGCGGTGTGCACGCTAGAAACAGGGTCGTGCAGGGCTGATTCACGAGTTACAAACGCACAACAAATAGCACGCGATAGGGAGCGCCGAAGACGTGCGAGAGATCGCGCGAGCGAGCGAAGGAGGTGCGCGAGATGTTGCGTGAGGCGTGCGCGCTGGAGAGCGCTAGGGCATGCGCCGGCCGCACGATGTGCTGGAGGGGCGGACGCAGGGGCGCACGCAGTGCGCTGGAGGGGCGCACGCAGACGCGCGATGGGGTGCAGATGGGGCACACGCAGACGAGCGATGGGGCGCATGCAGACGCGCGATGGGGCGCACGCAGACGCGCAATGGGGTGCAGATGGGGCGCGCGAGGTGTGAAGCTCACCGCAGGCAAGGTGCGCGGGGCTCAGGGCGCACGGCCAGCGGCGCGGGTGGGGGTCGGCGGCGAGAGAGAGAGAGGCACGCGGGTGGGGATAGGGTTAGGGTGTCAAGAACTCCGATCTAGGACCGTCGCTCAGATACCATGTTGGGAAAATAGAAGAAGATGTTTATTCCATCAGCCCTAGGCTCTCTTATATAGGAGAGTAGCCTACGGGTAAATTACATAAAGAGTACTGCAGAAATTGAAAATAATAAGAGACTACATAAGTAGATAATATATATGTTTACAATCCCAAAATCCAATCTTTGGACTAACAAATACCTCACCTGCAGGGCAAATACTTGTCCCCAAATACAACACAATACAAGAAAAAATGATTGGATCAACAGGTACCCATAGCATAATCTTCAGAAAGGAGAACAATCCTCGTCTCAAAATCTAATTTTAGACCAAAAGAACAGCTCAAACGGAGGCCAATGCTTATCCCAAGCATATATAACCATGCCCAAGATCAAACAACTGAAATCCTAAATAAAAAAAATAACAAATCAAGATCGACATCGGACCTTATATAGGTACCATGTTGATACGAAATTTTGGCAATATATCGGCAAAATATCACCCATATCGACGACCATTTGTGAAGGAAAGACATTTTCAGGGGCATATATTGCCATATCGCTCGATATATCCATCTCATGTAGATACCAATATATCGACGACACATCGTCGGTATATCGTAATATCTTGAAACCTGATTACTGGACCCAAAAGAAGAAGACAAGGCATGTGAAAAGATCAAGATATGCCCACATCTTAATCATAAAAAAGGAGAGCGACCTACCTCCCAATATCCAATCTTTGACTGGAAGCCAATCTTTGCCTGCAGAATAATGCTTATCTTAAACCAGATATTCATTTAGTCGACCCTATGCAATATCCAGGTTTGTATCCCCTGCTTCGAGGGTCTCCTGAAGATCTAAGATGTGACATTGTGTGGGACAAAAATCCACTTTCTTCAAGTGGTGGATTCAATTGCTGCCACCAGATAAATCATTTTACCTGTGGATGCATCCTTACCGTGCTATACTCAATCTTACTAGCCTTGACACTGAGTTACCAGGTGATACTAATTTTACCAACTTTGTGACCACCAAATACATCATGTTGAGATGAGAGTCCTATTCCTGCCACCATATGCATTTCCTTTCCAACCAAAGACCATTCTTAAGAGTTAAGAGAGTGGGCTTTTGCCATAAACAATGACCTTCTTCGGATCTTTGGCAGACAGTCGAATACAATAGGTCCTGTTGTGATACCACTCACAGAAAGGGATCTGAATCTCCCAAATCAGCCCAAAAGCCAAAATCAAATCCAGATCATTTACATTTAGAACAGACCCTTCCTAACTCAACCAACACCATAAAATGGAAACACTCATCAGATCATTGCAAATCATAGACCCAAAAAATAACACAAACGGGCAACCCACATCCGTCCAATCCTTTCTTCCCTTGTCTGGGCTTTGGACCAAGAAACTCCTGCAATTATAGGCCAATGGTGGTCCCCAAAAAATTAGAATAGTGCTTAATCCCAAACCTGTCCGGCATTATTATCCACCACACCCAAACTCTACCAACAAATTGGCAACCAAACGCCAAACAAGTTGGGCACCATAAATGGGGGGAAACTCCAACTTGTGTTGTTGACATGAGCAAAACTAAATCCATATTATAACATATAAACCAAGCCCTAGACCAAAAACATCAGAAGAGATAACCATCCATCAGAGCATATCAACTCTTAATACAAGAAAAACAAGAAAGAATGCCAAATTGAACAAAATCTAGAGATAAACGCATCATCTCTAAAAAAAAGCAACCCACAAAATCCAAAAGAAAAATCAACATAAACAACCAGCAAAACACCAGAAATCCTAGATCAAGATATACCAACAGCACAATCTCCAAAATGAGAGCAAAACCACATCCCAATATCTATCTTTGGGCCAACAAACTCCTCACCTAGAGGCCAACCACTGTCCCCAAATCAAAATAGTTGCTCATCATAAACCTGACATGCAACTTTATCCACCACACCCAAAATATTGCCAGAAAGCCAAAATCACATCCAGATCATTACATTTGATGGGAACTCTTCCTAACACAACCAACACCAACAAAACAGAATCACCCATTAGAACGCCTCAAATCCAAAAAAAATTGAAAGCCAGATTGAACACAGTAAACAGATACCAACAACATAATCTTTAAAAAAAAGGAGAACTCCGCATCCTGAAATCCAATGCGTTATTATCCACCACACCGGAACCTACCAAAAGCGAAAACCTGCAGAAACATCCACGAAAACACCTCGAATCCGAGACAAGAATAACCAAGAACCCAATCTTCAAAAAGGAGTGCAACCCACAACCAATTTCCAATCATTGAACCAAAAATCCCCTCATCCGGAGGCCAATCTTTGATCAATGCTCGTCCCAACCTGCACGCAATATAATCCACAGCACCCAAAATCTACCCAGAAGCAAATCAAAACGAAATCCAGATAATAACATTTCAAATCGTCGAACACCCTCATCCACAACCCAGAAATATAGATACCCGCATCATAATCCCCAAAATGAAGAGCAACCCACATCCCAAAATCCGAACTTCGGATCAAAAACCATCTCACCTGGAGGCCAATCGGGGATTGGCGCCGGCAGCGAGAAGGGCTGGGGCTCCTTGAGGTCCGCAAAGGAGCCACCGTTCCTGCTCCAGCAGAAGCACCTCCACCCCGACATCCTCCCCCAAATCTCCACAAAGCAACAAAAACCCAATTGGGTTTCTTTATAATCTCAAGTTTGGATAACGAGAAGAACAGAGATCCCAGTTGGAAGCACGCACGCAAACCACATGTGGTGTTCAACTTTTCTGTCGTTCTTTATTTTGTCCTTGCGTGGTTTCGCACGCAGCACACACGAAGAGAGAGAGACCCATGTTGACCGCAGGCTGTTGGGGACGTTCTTTAATGTTAAAATTTTTGTATTAAATGTTCGATTATTTACTTTGACTTTTCTCACTAATTATTATGATTTATAATGCATACGTGTTCATGTAATCCAAGGAAAAATTTGAATTGAAGTGTCACCTTTCCACATCTACGGTGTGACACCTCACTTCAGCCCTCCAATAAAGATCAACGACTCTCATTAAAACCATTATGTGACGTCAAAATCACTCATCACATCCGCATATGATTGCTATTTTTAGTAACTATTCTCTCTCTTTTCATTTTGAATCCCTTGTTTCATGTGTAATCATTGTCATGCTCCATTAATTATCAAATTAATCATTCAACACAATTCAATGGATGAGAGGCGGTAGTTTTGTGTGTAGATGATGATGGTGTGCGATAATGGTGTGTGACGATGACGACAATGATGCGTGAAGCGACAGGAGATGGTTGTGCATGGAGGATGCGTATTTTTGGTCATTTTTTTTCATTTTCTTTGTATTCATCCATTAGAAAAAGTTTCGGGTTACTGTGATTTGATTTGACCTATTATTTTACGATCCATTTTGATTCCATATCGATCCAATCTTTGATTATCCTCGATCGAAGATCATTGTTTCTCATATATTTCATTTTTCAATCTATGTAACCAGTCTTCATTTCTCCTAAATACACCTCTATTTTTCTGTTTAGATTTATCACGCGACGATTGTGAAGTATTCAACCTCAAATTCCATGTTTCTGGTAAGATTTCAATTCATGATTTTTTTTAAGATTCCATTATTTAAGTAATTTTTTACATGTGATCTTTTCTTAAGAATATATGCTAGAAAACGCTTACTGATAATACGTTTTTTTACATCAATTTTAAATCAATAATCTTCATAATTTACGTGCATCCTATATTAAACAAGAACATGTAATTTATATTTATAATTATTAGTTTGCACTAATTTTATCTATTTTTCAGATCTAATTTATTGTTTAGCGTATATATCTCTAACGTAATCTCAATTTTTTTTGTTCAGAATCCATCATTTTCTGTTTGAATGCATTATAGTTATATTTCCTCCATACATTTTAAATTCAGTTGCCATGTTTTACAATATTACCAATTGTCTTACTTTTTCTGAAGAAATTATGATAAATTGCTAACTGGCCTTTTTATTTTGCATATCAAGATACAATTTTTACAATGAAGGCGTGGATTTTACAAAAATCGCACAAATTTTACAAATGGATAATTAATTTTGATGGACGAACGATATAGTCAAACAAGTTGGTTGAAAATATAAAAATAATCTATACATTGTTAACACAGTTTTATTTTACAAAAATCATATGCAGTTTACAAAAGAGACCACAAAATTTAAAAAGAAAATCACATCTTACAAACATTGCTCCCACAGAATGTTGGCTGAAAATGAAATGAGATATTAGCATTTCATTTTACAAATTTCACATGCACTTTACAAAATAGACCATGGATTTTAAACAAAACTCAAGTACAAATATTTCTCCCAATGAATGTCAGCTGAAAATGAAATTAAATATAATTTAATAAGGTATTACGATAAAAACTAAGATTAGACTTATATTTTTGAATATGACATGTATCACGATATGTATTTTTCTAATTTGAAAATTTAAGAAATACACCACAAATTTAATACCTCCTAAAAATAGTAGGTATATGATGCCTACCATATTTAGTTTATTCACAATTAATCTTATTCGATTTATTAGGAAATTTAGTTGTAACAAAAAATTCCTTCATTATAGGAAAGTTTCCCACGTGTAAATCAATTAATTAGCTTATTGCGTAATATGCATAAATACATACTATTTTTTCGATGCGTGGGCCCACGTGAAGGAAACATAATATGCATAAAATATAACTGCATAAAAAACTCAAAATTTCACCGGATTTAGGCTTTTTTCGAACATATGTAGTTACGTTTTTGTATTTTATAACATGTAATTATAAAATATCTCAATCGATTGTAAATTAATAACAGTTATTTCAAAATGTTGCCATTTATTCCATCATATATTTCTAAAAAAATTTGTACACCACTCTGCATCAACCTAAATATAGAATGTTCAATGACGTGTATTTTAATAGATTAAAATTAATTTAATCCACCCACATTTTAGGAATGTTAGTTGGCACGAAAACCACATAGTGGTTTCAATCTCCTTCATACACTCGTCATCCAACGGCTTAAGATGGCATCTTTTCATAATCAAGGAAAGGTGCCATCTCAATTCAAGTGCACCCTGTAATCTAATTACGTATATACATAATGGTTATGGATATCCCTATCTCCGTGTCAATATAATAAAATATGACATGTGAATGCGCGATATCGTTCATTTATCTTAGGATAAAAAAAGGATAATATATTTTAGGAGAACTCTGTCACATCATAATTATCGTATTCGTTATCTTTTTGTCTACTGTGAGGGCTAACTTGATTCCTCTATCTTATTTTCTTTTTTTTAAATGAATATGTGGTTGTTAGCCATGTGAGCCCGAGGCGAACCATTCCTGCAATAAATGTTATTGTAATGAATGATTTATCAATAGAAGTTATTGATTGTTTTTCACTCCCTTTCTGAGATTGAATGAATGAATGCACTATATGGTCCCTGTGTACAATAAGGGTTATGTACCATGGACAACTTGATAATCATACAGCTGTTGATTCATTGATTGAATCATAGAGGCTGGTGCTGGATGAATATCTAAGGAGTTAGATAGAGGACTCATCAAGCACCATCAAATGATTATTAAGTGATGATCTCCAGCCTGAGTAGGAGATGGCAATCCTTTCTGATTTGGCTGATATCTGACTGACCTCTTGATGCAGGTCCTCTGCATGGGAATAGTGATTCGGAGGTGTCAATATAGTTAAGTCAAAGGGTTGACTTAACGAGATCGAGATAACAAAAGACCTATGTTGAATACTGTCACAGCATAGGCATGCATACTCTGACCAGAGACAGATGTGTTACTATATGTCTGAGTATGTACATTTGGCAGACCAATAGGTTGATGACCTAACCAAGGTCTATACACTAGCGAGTTGGTGTGCATGTAAGGACATATGAGTAATACAATCTCTCAAAGGGATCATACAGGTTCACATACGAACCGGAAGACATGAGCTCACTCATGAGGTATTGGAACTGATCAAATTCCATGCATGGTCGTCATACTTTGGAAGCATGACAAGAATTTAAAGGTATGATATATGCTTTGGGAAAGTATATGATCGATACCAATTCCCAAATGACCAAGATTGAGAAACTTGATGATTAAACCCTAAAGAAGATAGTACAAAATTGATCTATATCTTTGGGTTTCATCATAGGTCTTCGAGTATGTAAGATGTACAGGTGTTGGGAATACCTGAGGGTGATGTAATCATAAACAATTGTATAATCATGACGCTTCCATTCCGAGGGAGTGATGAAACAGGTTTGGATTTTAGTGACTCCTCTCAGTAGAGAAGTGACCTGATCTTAGTCCATTAATTGGACATTAATATGAATAAGATTCAGATGCAATGAGAAGATTAGGTCTACGGCCTTGATTCAATTAAGCATCTGTGGGAGGTCCATGAGATCTGGATTTGAGATGTGATCTCAATATCCAAGTCACTATACGTGGAACAATACAATCACCCTTTCCTTATCTCCAAGTATCTACGAAGAAAGCGCATTATTCTTGAAGGGTTCAAGAATAATTCCATAGTTGAATTATATCTAAGCATTGAGAGATTGATAATTAAATGTGATTTAATTATCTTGATGTATGTGGATAATTATCCAATATAATGAAATGTGATTTAATTATTGTGGATAAGAATAATATGGATAACAATATCCAATTATTCATAATATATTATAAATATGATTTATAATGTATTAGAGAGAGCTTATTATGATTTATATTTGTTAATTAATTATTGGTGTGAATTGGATTCACATTGTATAATTAATTGAAAATGTAAATTATTTTTTGTTTTGGGTTGTGAATGTGATTTTCAAATTTCCAATGGTAAGATTGCAATATTCTCAAAATTAATTATGAATTATTTTTGTAGAATAATTTACAACAAAAGTTGTTGTAAAAATCTTGGAGATTTTCATGGTTGTTGTAAAAATCTTGGAGATTTTCATGGAGTAATGCAATCTCATGAGATTGCATGAGATTGCCTCCACCATGAGATATGGTGGACGGCTACCAAGTCCTATATGAAAGTTGGTAGCCGTCCTACCTATCTCCATGGGGAGATGTAATCTCCATGTATATGTCTCTATATTTGATTGATTTGATTTAGGATTGAATTATATTTGATTTATCAAATATATTTAATCTAAAATAAATTATTAGTTGTTGTGTTCTATCAACAACAATCTTGACCATTGAAATAAACACAAATCAATCTCATCCATTGATTTGATGTGTCCCATGGATTGTAATCCATGGACTCCCAAAACCCTATAAATAGAGAGGCATCCCTTGCTCTCTAAGGTTATGCAATTGAGATACATCAAGCTCTCTTCTCTCCTTAATTCCACACGCCATCTCCTCTCTCTCCTCCATTGGTGGTCGTCCACCAAACCCTAGAGGAGAAGACTCGTCGTCGCTTCGCCACTGCACCGCCGCCTCGATGTTTCTCGGTTCTCCATCCTCTTTGGAGTGCTTCACTCACGAAGAAGGTGTTCGATCTCATGCGACGGGATCAGGAGTTCCCACGCTTAGATCAACATCTTGGATTGCGAGGATCACGTGACTCATCCCCGCGCTCGCAAGCGTCTTCTTTGAAGATCGGACTTGAGCCTGGAGGTCTCTTTTCATAGAGACTCGATCACTCACGCAACAAGGGGTATTCCTATATACTTGATGTGGTTTTGGATGAAACGATCTGAGAATTGTTCTTGGATCATGTGGTTTCATCATATGAAAATTTTTTAAATTCCGTTGCATAGAACAACTAGTCCGACTAGTCATTCTTCATCGTATATGATACGATGCTCACACTTCCGTGATGCACTTGAGGACTATCCCATATCATTCAAGTGGTATCAGAGCTTTAGGTCGAAGGTTTTGGATACGATCCGTGAATCTAGGATGACTTGGGTTCGTTAAGGTTGCGAAAGTTTTTACCGCATTTCAATCTTCGCATCTATGTTTAATGAGTAATTTCGACCCTATTTAAAATGTTTAAACACGAAATATTCATTTGGATTTTGTTTCTCATTAAATAAGGAAACCATAGGATCTGAATTTACGTAATTTAGATTCTGTTTGCTCGAGATATGGTCTTTTTAATGAACATGTATCCACAGTTACGGGAACTGCGAATCTAAATATGATTAAGGAGTTAATTACTGTTTTGATGTGCCTAGAAATGCGTGAAATATCACTTAGATTCTATCATAAATTAAATTAGCAATCTTTGGAAACTAATTTTGCGTAATTTGGATTTGATTTGATTGAGATATGTAATTTTAGTAAGTAGGGGTCACTGTTGAAATTACATTCCTAATCAAGAACCATGTGATTGTCAATTAGTGAAATTAATTATTAATTCCTGAAATAATTATGGAAAATATTTGAGAAATATTTAGTGATGATTATTTCCTTAATTGACATGGCCTCAACCAATAAATTGATTAGATTTGATCTAGATCATAATTGGAAACACAATCAACAAATAACTTGCTTGAATAGGATTGGGAATTTGTTTAGCAAATATCCTTATAATCAAAATTATTTTGATTATTACTATATGGTATAACTTCGGTTGAAGAACCGATGATCATCTCAAGTACACAATGATCTATTTGGCATTATCCTTTCCTGAGGTGGATATGGTGTCTAATCGAGGAGCATTGGGGTAACAGGTTGCACCGTGTGCGGTCTGTCCCACTTCCGTCGGTACTGGCCGTGACAACGGGTAGGGACTCGATAATGCCGAAGAAATCAAGGTGTATTTTTTTCTAATTATTAAAATTCTAACTCATACGTACTTTGAGATAATACCATATATATTCAAGTAAAAAAATCAAGTCTGTTGATTGAATTGGATTGATAATTGATTTAATGTGATTAAATTAATTATATCCAATTAAAAACACACTATTATGAATAGATGTGTATTTCCCTTGGAAGAATTAATTATGTGAATATGATTCATGATATTTTATTAAAATTTTAATATGAGGTGGAGGATCACATAAGTGACATCCATGGTCTCCCGTCAAGGCGAAGGGTTCCGTCACCAGGGATTGTATGTAGGAGGCGCATGTCCGAAGTGACAGCTCCTGTATGGAAGCACATCTGGATCGGGCTCTTCGCTTCTCGAAAGAGTAAGGTCGTATGCATAGTGATCCCAATATCGGGTCCTCATATTATTGGAGCGATATTGGATTGTGCATAGCGAGTACTAATCCTGTTGACGGTTGGTTCAATTAACGACGGGTCAACATCACCTTAGGAGTGATGGGTCCGTGTGTTAAAGACCGAATTGGAGATGCAAGTTGGACTTGCAAGACGGAATGTGTTCCCTCTTCTCTTTATTGGAGTTACAGGTTCGCATATTATTGGGATGTAACTAAGATAAAGAGGAGATCCCAGTTCTTGCTAGAGATATAGCGGTAAGTATATCTCTTACTTTGAAAGTGATTAAGGGAATGAACTTTCAAAGTTGACAAAGCAAGACTAATTTGATTTAAAATGGCTTAATCAAATGTTATACATTTGAATATATAATTATTGTTCTAACATAGTGCATTCTTAATTTCAGAAAATGAAGTCCATGAACCCACTTCGCAGGCTTCTGGAGATCAACCAGTTGATCGGACCAAATTATTCGGATAGGATCCGTAATTTGGAACTTGTTCTCTCGGCTGAACGTGTAAGTTTACTCACAGAATACAAGTATGAAAGCCCTAAAATAAAGGAAGAAAAGCAATACAATGATAAGTATGATGAAGATCATGTTTTGGCTAGATGCTACATCTTGGGTTCACTCTCCAATGTTCTTCAGAAGCAACATGTGGAGATGAGCACATGCTAGAAAATAATGCAGAATCTGAAAGACATGTTGGTGACATAAACCGCAGCCAGCGTTACAATATTATGAAAGAACTCGTTCGTTGTAGGATGCAGGAAGGGACTTCAGTTCGAGAACATGTACTCAAAATGTTTGGGTACTTGTCTAAGCTGGAGACCCTTGGGGAAAATATGAATGCAGACATGCAAGCTGACTTCATTCTGCTGTCTTTGCCCAAGTCTTTCAATAATTTTATGGTTCCATTCCACATGAACAAGTTGGACTTGACTAACACTGGACTTCTTGTTGCATTAAAGTCTATGGAAGATGTAATGAAGAAAGATGGTCCCTCTGGTAGTGCAATGGTTGCACAAGTCAAAGGTAAGCGCGGTCGGAAGCAAGGTTCTCGGAAGGGCCCGGCCCATAAGAGAAAGAAGAAGAGTCAAGGCGTTGGCTCATCTTCCAATGCATCCACATTGATAGCATCAAAGAAAACTGACGTCTTTCACCACTGCAAGAAGCCGGGGCACCGGAGGCGTAACTGTCCAGAATACCTAAAGTCGGTCGACAAAGGTAAAACCCCCGCAGGTATGAAATCTACTTTCATCATTGAAACTAGTTTTCTCGTTGGACGAGAAGGAAGTTGGGTCGTAGATTCCGGTGCATCTGTTCATGTATGCAATTTGTTGCATTTGTTTCAGGAAACTAGGAATCTGGAACAAGGGGAGATAGTCATCGAGATGGGATCTGATGCAAGTGTTGCAGCAGTCGTCGTTGGGACCTGTCGACTATCGTTATCTAGTGGAGGAGTCTTAGTACTTAAAGATTGTTTTTATGTACCTAAAGTCAAAAGGAATTTGATATCTGTATCTAAACTTGTTAGAAGTGGATATTCATTCCTTTTCTGTAATAAATTAGTCATAAATCATTATGAAAAAATATATTGCGGATGGTATTTTGACTTCTGGTGAACTGTATGAATTATGCATTGATAAATGTATCATGAATGTTGCTACCACTAATAATAAAAACCCTAACAGATCCAGAGAGGATGGAAATCATCCAAATGTGATTTGGCATCAAAGGCTTGGTCATTTATGTGCTGATAAGATCAATAGATTGATAAAGGATGGACCTTTGGATTTTCTACAGGTTTAATCTTTACCTACCTGCGAACATTGCATTCGGGGTAAAATGACTAGGACGCCTTTCCGTAACAAGGTTATAAGATGCGAAGGTATTCTTGACCTAATACATACCGACGTATGTGGTCCCTTCAGTACCGCGATCCGAAATGGATATCGATATTATTTGACGTTTATTGATGACCATTCGTGATACAGGTTTATCTTCCTATTACATCATAAATCTGAAACCTTTGAAAAGTTCAAAGAGTTCAAGGCTTTGGTTGAGAACCAAACCGATAGGAAGATTAAACGGATTCGATCTGATCGAGGTGGCGAGTACCTCTCATATGAATTCAAAGAATATCTTAAAGAGAATGGAATTGTCTCCAATCTCACTCCTCCTGAAACCCCCCAACTTAATGGTGTTGCTGAAAGATGCAACAGGACTATCATAGATATGGTCCGTTCAATGATGAGCAAAGTGCATTTACCACTTAGTTTCTGGGGATATGCAGTAGAGACTGCAATATATATCCTGACTAAGATTCCTAGCAAATCTGTACCTAAGACTCCTCATGAGCTTTGGTGTGAAACCAAATCTAGTGTTAATCACTTGAGGGTTTGGGGTTGCTTGATCCATGCGAAGAACGTGGACGCAAGTAAGCTAGAATCTCGCTCTCGTGAGTGTTACTTCATTGGGTATGTTAAAGATGGTATTGGATACCAGCTCTATGACCCTGAGACCCAAAAAGGTTTTTATCTCTAGAGCGAAATTTATGGAGGATGATTTCCTTAAAGGTCAAGACAAAAATGAAGTAGAGGAACTCATTGAATCCCCTGAGGATTCTGAGCTTCCTGAGCCAGAAACTGAAGAGATAAATAAAGATGAAACACCCATACCTCTTCGAAGAAGTTTGAGTGTGGTTGCACCACCTGAAAGGTATGGATTCCATGTGTCAAGTGAAACTGACAGTGATCCTACTTCATTTGATGAAGCACTCTGGATCATGACATGGATAGATGGATGCTAGCAATGAAGTCAGAAATTGACTCCATGCATAAGAATGGTGTATGGACCCTAGAGGATCCACCTAAAGGGGTAAAACCCATTGGGTGTAAATGGATCTTCAAGAGAAAGAGGGGACCTGATGGGAAAGTAGAGACTCGCAGGGCTCGTAGCCAAAGGCTACACACAGAGAGAAGACATCGATTATGATGATATGTTCTCTCTTGTGTCTATGCTTAAATCCATCAGGACACTACTAGCTATAGCTGCATATCTTGACTACCACATTTGACAGATGGACGTCAAGACAGCTTTCGTCAATGAATATCTAGAGGAGGATATCTATATGCAATCATGACATATACGGCCGCGTTCCTTCCATGCAGATTGCACCTTCTGACTATTGGGTGAGGGGTTCCTTTTCCACTGTAGGGCATTCAGTTTCAAGTATCGAGATTAACCCTATAGTGGTTAATCATATTTTCATGTGTTATTATCAACGCTTGAAATTCTTATCACTAAATTTTTTAGGCATACCGATCATATCCACCGTTGATTTAAACATGGTTTCCAATATGATTCTAAATCTGATTCCGGATATCCTCTCTAAGATTGTTGAAAATATGATCAACACAACATACATTAAAGAGTAGTTATCTGGATTAACATGAATCAAATTAACATCATCACATATTAGCAAATAAATATACAGACGTAACAGATTCATAACCTGTATGAACCAATAAAACAACATATAAATAAATTTAGGGCGAGATTCAAGAAAGACAATGCAATAAATAAATTACGGCAAACAAAATAATAAATAAATTAGATAAAAAATCACCGAAGCGTCCATGATATAGACTGTCCGTAGAAATGATATCACTCCCACAATACCGGTGCGTTACGTTCCCATGATATGACGACACACGATCTGTGTCCGTGCACACCGACGAGATCACCCTTAAAAATACCTCAGAGAACTTGCATCTGAGAAGAAGAAGAAATACATGTTGCATATGCGGTGGAGGAAAACATAGAGCAAAAGCGGTGTGAGTTTTTTTTTTTGCAAGTGAAGAAAACGACGTCCAGGGAGAGGGTAAAAGAAGATCTAGAGTGTGATTTTCACCTTCCAAAAATACCCCACAATGGACGCCTCTTCAGATTCTGAAACGTCGGCTACATCAAAGCCATTGAAGTCGAGTCGAATTCCCTTATTACAGTCGAATCACTATTACTTTGTAGAATTAATTTATTCGACCAGCTAATGAAACCCGCAACAAAGGTATCGAGATCTGAATTGACTCCTCCGAGCCGAAGTCGGAGACGGAGATGGAGCGGAGTGCACGCGCTCATGTATGGTCCTCCATTCCTCCTTTCTATTATTGCTACATGAGCTTGGGGTGTGAACTCATATATTAGCCCACCAAAAGTTTAGAAAACTAGATATGGTATTAAACTTCCATCCAAGCCCCATCTTATTTCAAATTTAAGAATTCCCAACTTTTACTATAATGTCATTTAATTTCTCAATTGGGACCAAAGTAAAATCCAATGTAATTACGTAAGTTTCTCAAATTAAAACCTAATTACATTAACTTTGAATACAACACAAATATCATATCCATTGGTATATCATTAGCGATGGTGAATATAACAACGCTTATCCGCTGCGTTTTTCAAAATTTATCTTATTGCGGCTAATTTTTTTGTAAAAATATAGCAACAATTAATCAACAATTTGAAAAACAACAAATAAACATTGTTATATGCACCACTAGTAAAGATATAAGAAAGGATATAGCATTCACCGTTAATTTTAAGTATAAAAAACTTCCTAATGAATAATATCGTCGTTTAATAACGGACAATATAAACTATAACCCATTTTGATGTAGTGTGGTGTGTTATTATTAGAATATGATGTGTATGCGCTTTATATCTATATTTGTTCGTAAGGATATGATAACATTTTTTAATATCTATCACAATTGTATATGCATTGTTTATTCATATTTTAAAAATGAATTAAAATAAGGATGTATCCATATCTAATCATTTGTTATCCTAATTCACACTCTCAATGTTAAGGTCATACTTATGAGAAAATGTCAACTAACATGAGGGATATAATAGTTTTGTTATGGGTACAAGTGTGATTGTAGGGTTCTAGAACCATAAGGTAGCGTTTCGTTCGCGGGTTACCTGCGGGTTAGGGGAGTTTACCCCCCTTAACTCACATCCCCCTCTCTCCCCGTGGGCCCCACTTTATTTTTTTAAAAAAAATTAAATAAATCAATTTTACATCATCAATCCTATCAAAAATTAATATATATTACCATCATATCATATAAAAATTATAAACTACTCCACTTCTACTCCCTTTTCCAAACTTCAATACAATCACATCACAATAACTACTCACTTTTTCAAACTCCAATACAATCATATCACCCCAAACCCACTTCTAACCCACCTCTAGTTTAACCCTCTATCCAAACACCAAAACACAAAAACGGGTTACCCTCTACCAGTTTAACCCGCCTTAACCCGCCAACCAAACGCACCCTAATAGTTCTAAGCACATAGTTTTTGGCATGATTGTATGGTGCTTGTTCCAACGAAGGACAAGAAATAAGGAGGGATAAATGATAGGTGAAGTGTGATTTCGTCTATATTGGATTGTTTTTTTTTTTACATTTTATTTTTTTTATTTTTTAACTATCCGAGGGGGTGGAGAAGATTCGAATCATGTTCTTTTTAAAATGGGAGCTATTGCTTTTAACACCAGATCATTAGAAGGATTCCAACTATGATCTTTTTACCGTGGGAGACTATATTCGATTGGTTTGAAGGATAATGAACCAGTGAATATTATAAACATAATATATATATATATAATAATGTCAGCGACCACTTTGTTCAAAATAATAATCATGAGATAAAACTTCCTTTTACACAAACAATAGTATGTTATCTGTATTCAGACGTAAATATTTGACCTCTATAAAAATGCAGGACTAAAAAACGTCGTTCATAAGATCGGATGCCTAAATGCTTATTAAACTTCCACACTCGTTTTAGATTATTCCACCAAAAAGTAAAATGATGCACAACTTAATGTCTACAATTTTTATTGTCTAGTCATCAATTCGATCCATGGGTTGTGGAAGGTTTTAGATGTAATTTTGTAACTGTACAAGGGTATATATGTAAAAATTCCCCGAAGCGTTCGGGAACGGTAGATAATCGAAGAAAAAGAAATCAGTTTAAGCTTTGACCAACTATTTCTGATCAAAGAATGGTAAGAGTAGTAATAATAACAACAAAATCTTTTCGCGCATTAAGTAAGGTCGGCTACATAAATTTTTTGTCTTTATTCAGATCTATGTTGGATCATTCTCGGCCTTAGATCCAAAAAAGTAAGAGATCCATTCATATAATATCATTCCAACACCTCTTGGGCCTTGCTTGCCATCTCTTAGCCGGCTCAACATCCCAAAACTCGCATCTCCTCACCGATGCATTAGTTGACCTCAGTTGCAAATGGCTATACCATCTTAAGCGATCTTCTCACATCTTATCCTCGATCAGAGCTACGTGTGTGTATCCACACATTCCACCTTAGCATTTGCATTTCTGCTACTGTCAATTCTCTTCACATGTCTATGGTTCACATGCCAACGTTCATATCCAAAGAATATAGCAAGTCTCACGGTTGCTTTGTAAAACTTTTCTTTGATTTTCATAAGAATTTTCATATCACAGAGAACGGTAGATGCTCTTCTCTACTTTAGCCAACATGCGTTTACTCTATTAATAACATCTCCATCGATTTCCCTATAATGTTGCAAAATAGATTCCAAATATCTAAAAGAATATCTCTTTTGAATATTATCGTCACTAATATTCACCTCGATCCCTTCAAGAATAGTAAGACTAGTCTTTTATAAATTCATTCCATGCGTGCATGCATAGATACGCACACACATGATTTTCAATCGAGCCTTCTTCCAACCAAACCTGAACGAAGCTATCTTATAAAGGTTTGAATTGTTCATATAAACAAATCAAAACTTATATTTATTTTAGTTCATCGATTATTGAACCAAATTTTAATATTAACTTTTAATAAATCGAATATCGAATCTGAGAATTTCTTAACAACCATGTTCATCTCACATATGCAGATCCATTGGTCACCTGTCATCACCAACTAGAGATCCAATAACCTGGATCAATGCATGCAGCAGAGGAAGTGTGATGTAGGATGTTTGGGACTAAGCAATTTCGAGGTCACGTTAATTCTCATCAAGTGTTATAGATCAAAGACTACGCAGAACCCATCTATGATTAGCAACAATGACCACTCTGCTAAAAATGGATCTGACCAAGTTTAGTACTATATTAAGCAAAATGGGAGCCAGGTGTCAGCATCTGGTTGGTTCTGTTCTTGCTTAAGTAGCCCGGTAAAGGCCCATGGGAAGACACAACATCCCAGTTTTTGCTGCTGCTTTCTGCAGAGTTCCAGATAAAAGAGGCAGCGATTTGTTCTTCGTGTTTAAATTTACTGAGAGATATGGCAGATAGGTCTGAGATCAGGCAGAAGGCTGCAGAGATTGCTGGCCATGCTCAGGTAAATCCAAATCACGATAGTCTTCCGAATCAGTGTTTTATTTCGTTTTGATCCCTGATAGGATTATATTCCTGCCTGGTCTATACAAGTCCTTCAACGAGATACCTAATCAGACAGCTTGTTTTCTGCAATTGATTTCTTGTTTCCATGAATACGTTTAAAATCCTTCCTACAAAATGTTTGGAACGGATCCGATCAACACGACACAAGTAGGAAAGAATGCACAATCACATTACATAAAGATGATATAAACGTTTGGCAACTTCTGACATGATCGAGCGGTGCACACGAACGAACCTATATGCAGTGCTAAAGCAGACGATCCTCTCCCTAAGAGGCGACCCTCAAAGGCCACTCTTATAGAAGGTATCATGAACTACTTGATCAAGATCGAGTGGTTCATACGGTAAAGGGTCAAAAATACTTGGATTTCGTGTGAACCGCTCAATTGCTCCACCCTTATATAGCAGTGCTAGGGTTACGGGGCTGTTTGAAATTACCTCACTACAAAAAAAGAGAGCTATAGTGACGTTTTTGAAAAAATCCGTCACTAAATTAGCCGTTGTTAAGTATATAATGACGATATTATTCGTTGCGAAATGAGTTTTCATACTCAAATTAGCAACGAATATCATATATGTCGTTATATCATTAGCAACGGTCCACATAGCGACGCTTATCCGTTGTTATTTTTTTAAATTTTAATTAATCGTCGCTAAATTTTGAACTAAAAAAATAGCGACGATTAGTTGATTTTTTGAAAAATAGCAACGGATAAGCGTTGCTATGTGGACCGTTGCTAATGATATAATGACAGATATGATAATCGTTGCTAATTTTGAGTACGAAAACTCATTTCGCAACGAATAATATCGTCATTATATATTTAACAATGGCTAATTTAGTGACGGATTTTTTCAAAACCGTCACTATAGCTCAATTTTGTTGTAGTGCCTATATGCTCCTCATACACAAAAAAATTCACCTGCACTCTTTTCGACATCTCGATTTGCGATACAAAAGCCTATAATGCAGCCTCTGATGCTTATTTGATGTGGATGACAGGCTCGGAGGGATGAGATGGAGAAGGCCAGCGACACGATGCAGGCGTGCAAGGACTCCTCCCAGGATACTCAGGAGCAGGCTTCCGGTTACTTGCAGCAAGTAGAGACTAACACCATTTACTTGATTTCGATCACTGCCGTCATTTTGATTAGTACCTGTTAATCTCATCTATAGGATATAATTTATCAAGCAAGATTGCATCACAAACATAATCTCGAAACAGTAAAACTAAGGTACAAGATCACAGTGATAATAAGCTACAAAAGTTGATATGAACAAGGTACTCCATTTGACCTAAAACGAAGCTCATTTGATAGAGCGTGATTAAGATCAATTCTGCTCATTTTGTGAAAATAAGGTGTATCGACCAATGCAACAGAATAATATGCCCTAACTTTCTTCTTCTATTGTGACGACAGACTGCTGAGCAGGTTAAGAGCATGGCGCAAGGAGCAGCAGATGCTGTGAAGAATGCTGTGGGAATGGGAGAAAAGAGGTCCTAATTTCGGATGCTCTCAGCATTGATCTCTTGCATTTTTGTCATTTTTGTTGTAATAAGTTTGAGATTTAGCTTCATAAATCCTAATTTATGATGCTTCACTCGACGAGCAATCGAATTGTTCGAGCTTCTAGCTTGAAGATTTCTCTTTCTTCTTTTTCCAATTGTAATGGAAATAAATCATAATAAATAGCAACAAAAGAAATATTTGTTTCAGGTAAGATTCCTTTTTTTATGAAATGCCGAAGGATAAGTATCCATCCATCGAGGCGATCTCGCCAAGGTTTACGCTCAACGAGATTTTTTTAATAATTATTAAATAATTCGAATTTAATTAAATAAGCACGGATTTTTTAAATAATTATTAAACAATTCGAACTTAATTAAATATGCATGAAGTTAAGGAATTAAAAAAATAAGTATCAATCGGCACCTGAGGTGTTGATTTGAGGAGCCCAACCCAAATCCGCACCTCAGGTGCCGATTTGGAATGTGCCCTCCAAATCGGATATCGGAGGTGCCGATTTAGACTAGAGTTAATTGTATTATTACACTCTCCCTCCTTCGACTTATTATTTGATCCTATAAATAATAAAAATATATTTATTTTGTCTATTATATAAGAATGAAGACTTTTTTAAATAATTATTAAATAATTAGTATTTAATTGGATAAACATCATGTATATTTATTAAATATCACAAGATGTGAGATTTCCTTCTGGGCTGCCTCCTCTTCCTCATCCATGGGCACATCATTCTTTTACAAGAATGATGTATAAGACTCAATTAGATTTATTATATTAACAATTTTATTAGACAAATATGACGTATATCTCTATACTTAATTTTATTCTCTATTATTGATATAAACTTAGAATATTTTTATTCAACATCTCAGAAAAATCATAATAAATAGAAATTAAATATAAGGACATTGACAGTGACATACGTGAGCTCAACATTGCACATTTTAACATTAATTAATTTGAGAAAATACAACAATTTAACAAAAAATCATAAAAGTACAACAATTTTCTACAAATAATAAAAAATATGTTATAACATTTTATAGTTTTCATATCTTAAGAAATCCTTTCAGACCTCCTCCTCCACCTCTTGTGCCTCTTTTGTCGTTTCCTTTTCCACCATCTCATGTTTTCTTGTGACTCTCTTCATGCGTCGTCTTCTTCTTCAACTTGGTGTTTTGTTCCGAATGTGTTGAAATATGCCTTGGATGATGCGTCCTAGCTGATGATTTCCGTGGAGGTTCGACTGGTTGAGTTTTCAAATTTCTCGTGCTCCTTACGCTTGTTAACTGGCGGGGTGGCTCTAATGGAGGAGGCTCACTGATCCTTACTCCCGGGAAGGATCTTCGATGCGGCTCCAGACATTGTTGTGGTATTATCATGGGTATACCAAATAATTATCTATCGAATTCTGTTATCTCAAATTGTCGAACACTGACAAATAATTCTGCTTGAAAATCTCTCGAATGGTATTGAGTAGATGGTGTGAGTTGAGAGGGTACAGAGTCAAATTGGCTCAAAGGACCAGTAAGTGATGATCATGAAAGAATAAGCTATTCATGTTGTAGTAATATTACAAAAGATACACATAACTTATTAAAAATAGTCATTCCATTAAATAAGTTATTTAAACCTAAAGGTCCAAATCTAGCTTCTCCGTATTGAGACCATGAAGCACTATATTTTATGTAGCTCATACCTAAAGATAATAATTATATTAGTTGTCACATAAATGAAATGATAAGTAAGCGAAGGATACAATTTAATAAATCAGCTATAACAACCTGAAGATCTGAATCTTGGTTGAATTGGTGGGTACCCTTGTCTGCTATATCTCTGGCTCGAAGGACCAGCAAATGACGATCCTCTTCTCCATATCCTTTAAGAATGAGATATTCATGTTGTAGCAAATATTAAAGAAGATAAACATAAATTTTTAGAAATAGTCATTTTATTAAATAAGTTATTTAAACCTGAAGTTCTAAATCCGGCTTCATCTCATACCTGAAAGATATTAATTTTATTAGATGTCGCATAAATGAAACGATTAGCAAGAGAATGATGCAATTTAATAAATCAACTATAACACTACAACAATTTCAATCTAAGCCAATGTTCCATTATCATGAATGTCAGTCTTGGTCAGAATAAAGTCGACGTTAATATTAATGTTGTTAAATTTAAACAGTGGTCGACATTTATTTTTTAATGTCGGTAAATTCCATTATATACCAACATTTACATAATAAATGTTGGGTTTGATTCTGACATTTCCAATGCTCAACGACTCTTCACCTCCCTCTTTTCAAGCATAAACCTCCTCATGTCTATCCCTTTTCATTTTCTCTACCCACATCGTTTCCTTTCTCCTGGGGAACTCCATCTCCGATCTCTCACTCCAAATAAGCCTCCAGGCGAAGGAGAGTTGTGCTGTGAGAAGATGGTGGCAGAGACGTTGCAACAGTAACAGAGCTAGGCCACCATTGGTTCTTCTTATGTGTATCCACCTCCATAGATTCTTCTCACATATGTCTCTCCCATGGCCCAGCCTCCGGTGCATCTTCCTTCCTTCGCGTATGTTTCCACCGTCGTAGATTCTTATCCCACGTGTCTGATTCGGTTCAATCCAGATGGGAACGAGACTCAGTTTCTTCTCGGTTGCTCTGTGGTACAAGATCTCCGTCAGGATGGTGAAGTTACAGATGTGAAGACGGTGGCATCGTTACGAGGAGGGCAACGTCGGCACCTTCTCAAACAAGAATTTAAATATGGACTTTGTAACGAGAGTTTGTAATATTGAGTTATTTTCTCTGTATGTGTAATTAGAATATTCTATCTTTGAATTATTTTATAAAGTGTTCAATATATATTTTTCCATTGGTATGCGACAATGTGTGGATATGTGTATGTATGTATGTATATATTGAATGGCATGAATGATATAAATAAACTGTATATATTAAATCAATTCAGAAATGATACTAATGATAAAATAAAAAATATTCGTCAAACACGACGACGTTCAAACGTCGCCCATAATTGCTTAAGGTCGACATTCAAACGTCGGGGAAAAGTTTAACGGCGTGTTGAAACGGTTTTTTAGATATTTTAGATCGACGTTCAAACGTCGAATTTGATAAGAGGGAAATGCCGACGTTTGTTCTTAAATGTCGACTTATCCTAGGACGACGAGGCTAGCACAACATATCTTGCCGACATTATATAAACGTCGGTTTACGCTAGAACGACGTTTAATCATATCTAACTCAACGTTTATAAACGTCGTCCAAAGATCATATTCTGGTAGTGTAACAATCTGAAGATCCGATTCCTAGTTGAATTAGCAGGTACCCTTGTCCGCTATATCCCGCGCAAGTAATTCTTGATATATTCTCATAATATTCAATAATGAATTATATAGGCACTGAAATTGAGAAAAATATATAATGAATTAGTTGTAACTTGAGGTTCCAAAAATTGATTTCTTAATTGGTTGATCTTGTGACAACTCATGTCCATTGTATCCTGCTATGATATGGATAAAGAATTATTGCTATAGTCCTAAAAACAACATAATAATTTAATTTATTATAGATAAAGAATTAATTGAAACCTAAAGTTTCAAACATCAGTGGTTGTTGTGATCCCACCCCCACCTCCCCGGTCATAGTTCGCATAATTCATACATATACGATTTACATCATATAATTAAAAAAATTAGTTGTCCAAAAGAGAATCAATTTAATCTCAATTTATAACAAAGAAATAATGAAACCTGATGCTCTCGAAGTATGCTGCTCTTATGAGGGCATCTGCGGCTGGTCATAGTGTTGGAACGGATACATCAACGAGAATGTATTGATTGTGTCATCAAAGTAATTAATTGCATCTTTGATTGTGTCTTCATACTCGAAGGCAAGTATGTTGGTCTAATCTCATCCAAGTTGTTCCTTCCATGTAGAATCATATCCACCTATTTAATTTATGATACAATAAGTTAATAAAATATGGTAAAAATAAGTATAATTTTATCTAACATACCAGGCATCTTTCTACTGATCCATGTGGTTGGTAGGCTATTGTAGGAGGAGGAATTTGTGTCTGGATCAACCTTCTTGTTATATTCCAATGCCACTGCATGTAAATATCGTTGTTTACATCCACATGTTTAAAAACAACTGCGACTTCCCTCTCCTCTCAATGATCCGTGTATTGTCGGTGTATAGGAGACCAATTTAGGATGTTGGTACTTCTAGTCTTATTACGTCGAGAGACAATATTTATCCTCTTACTAGAAGCAGAGATATATTGTCGCATCCCAAACTGATGCATTACACGATCAGGTACGCGTGCATAACTATGCCATCGTAACAGATAAGTGGCACTCGACTCATCCAAATTGCATGGTCACTTCTACAAATATGATGCAATTGTGATATTTCCCCCTCGACGTATAGTGTCCAATTCATCTACATTTATTAAAAAAAGGACATATAAGCATTTACTCGAATTCATATACATAAAGAACAATTGTGAATTTTTACCTAATGAACTTATTGTGTATCCAACTCACTAAGGTAAAATACAAGTGTTGCAGTTTGAACGTTCTCCTTAAAACTTCACACATCTATCTAATTCAATGCTAATGATCCTCCATTGATCTGTACATCATCTTGCATTACTGGTCTTCCTATATGAACAAACTCCCATGCCCAAACATGCATATTAAAAATATTAAATGACATAAATCGAAATAATGCGATCGAGAACTTGAGACGTATGGAATATTATAACATACCTGCAAAACTCAGAAGAAGCCATAGATCCTCGACGTATCGATCTCGCACCCCTATCCAGCTCAGAATACATATGCGTCAAAGTAACATGACGCCAATCAAGTTGAGCGCATTCTTCCAAATCACGTACATGTAGTAGGTATCTATAAAAATAAAATAAGTGGTATTTCTAAGGACGCATTAAACACAAGAGAAATCTAGATTTGAATTGCAAATTCATACAATAAAGGCACCATATCTATATTGCTATCTGCAAGAACACAACATCCTATATGATAAAAAATAAGTGCATTAACTATACGAGTTGCTTCATGTTCATCTTCAATACCTAGCAGCGGATGCTCATGATTAAAGAAGATGTCATGTATCAATGATAGTTTCACCTTTCCACTCTTTATCCGAGTAGGTATTACTCCTAACAAACTCAAACATAATGCATCACATCCACCTGTCGGAACATCAGAACCAGTGACAGGCTGACATCAACTCTCAACACACTAATCAATCCCAAATCATTTAAGATAATAGTGACTTCTCTAAATTTTATATGAGTCACAGGTCTCCACCGCTCCGATAAACTAGTCAGTAAGGAAGGATCCATCTGTACCCTTCTTATTTTCACTGCGCATGAGAAACCCGATGATTCTAACACTCGTTGTATTACTGCACTCTTCTTGTTAGAAATATTGTTGAATAACTCATTATGTTCAGCAAATCGAATCTGTAAAATAAGTTGAGTAAAAAATAAGTAGCAATATAAATCAAGTGGGAAATTATAAATCTTACTTACCGAGCTAGTAGGTTTTGAAGATCGATGCTCATTCTACATGTACAAAACTGACGTGTCTACGGGTTCAAGTACGTTATCCATTTGTGCCATCTACATATAACAAGTAAACATGTTATTATTAATTGTAAATTTATTTGCAAATAAAATATAAAATACATAATTAAAATGTCCTTACAGATCCATGTACTCTATCCTTTTGTTCCTATGTTATTTGTAGACAACTTAATATTATAACCTGGTTGCTTGTAGATTTTATATAATTTCGATTGCACACATATTTCATCCATTTCATTTCTAATTCTTCCATGTACAGGTCATATGGGATTCCTCTTTTTGATTATTGGAGGTAGAATAATAGTGGCGTCTTCTACTCCCCAATAACATCTATCTGGGATGGAATGAAAGAAGAAGTTGTACGCTGATGAATACTCATTCATCACTCTTTATTCTTATATTTTAGCTACAAAAACCTTTGCAAATGCATGTATATGTTTATAAATACAAATAATTACCAAAAGCATGCATAATATAAAAACTAATAATTAGCATGTTTTTGTGCAAAAATAAAAGAATAAAGAACTAAAAAGAAAAAGAGTGAAATATTTAGAATAAATATTGAGCAACCTAATCCCAAGTGAGGGCTCAACATGGGCCTGACCGCATAAAAGCCAAAGTAGAGAGAGATAGGGAGCTCATGTGTGTAAATATACCTGTAAATATAATAAAAATATTTTCCTCTAAAAACAAAATAAAATGGGCTTGTATATATTTGTATATATTTGAAAATACAAAATCAAAATAAAAAGGGAAAAATTAAAAAGAAAATAAAAATATTCTTTGTACATATTCACCATGTACATACAACCACCTCTATATTTATTTTACCTTGTAAATAAAGAAATTAAAATCCCTAAAAATTTGTATATATTCTATATTTTATGTTGTAAATAAATAAAATAAAAACCATAAAAACAAAAATAAAATAAAAAGAACAAAATTAAAAACCAAAAAGAACATTGTATATATACCATGTATATAATTGTATATATCTATTTATTTAACCCTTGTACATAAATAATAAAAATAAAATAAAAATATCAAAATATTCCTAATTTTATGCTATAAATAAATAAAAGATAAAATGGGAATAAAAATATACAAAAATAATAAATTAAAAATCAAAAATTAAAAATCTATATTGTAGATATACCTATGTATAGTACTATAGTGTACATACCTTATTTTTTTCAAAAAATTAATTAAAAATCACAAAAAAATAGAAAAAAATAAAATAAAAATTTTTCATGTTTTAAGTTTATCATGATTCGGCCATTTACTAATTAATTTCTAATTTCTAAATGTTTTTGATGTGGCCTTTCCCCATTGGTCCACGGGGGATGTTGACCCCCCGATCAACTCCCCCCCTTGGACCACAGGGTTTCGGATCTGAGCCTCCAACCCGATTTCTCAAAATTACCTACGCTCGATCTGACAACCAAATCCGTTAACCCCGGGTCCTAATCCGAGCTTGATCATCCCTTATCCACGCCCGGGGTGGATTTTGGGGATCCGCGCTTCGAGCTGCTCGCCCGACTCCCCGATAGCCGGACCCCTAGAGGTATTTAGTCCGAGCTCCGCCTCCTCTTTCAAGGATCTTTGGATCGATTCTCTCCACCCCAGGACCTCCACAACGTCCGCGAGAGTGACAGCTTGCTCCCGGCCGTGTCGCAGCGAGGAAAGGGAGACCGGACCACTGATCCGGCAGCTACGCGCCGTCGTGCGCTGCCTGGAGGTGGTGCTCGAGCTTCGGACACCGACGGTCCTCGAGGCAAGGACCTGGAGCATCCCCTGCTCCTCCACAGTTGATTTCGTCCATTAGGTAGCTCTATTTCTTTCCCTATTTCTCTAATTTCTGTTTTCACCCAAATCGACCCGTCGCCGTTCATCGCCGATTCCGACCACCCTAGCCACCCGTTCGATCATCGGAGTCGACCCACATATCCGCCGTCTCTCCGCGCACCTTCTCCACCCACTCATCCAACCCAGTTCGCACAGGAACTGGGATTGGGGCTCCTTCGTCGTCGCTTCGCCGGAGCCCCTACGCCCCGCCGCACCGTTCACCTTCATCTCCGCTTACGGGGTCGAGGCACTTTGCCCTCGACCCACGAGTCTGTTGCCGTGCTTTTCAGGTTCATCCAAGCCCATCTGAGGGTCTCGACCATCTGGTGCAACAGCTTGACCTCCGCCGACGTCGCCTGAGCTCCCAGGAGCTCCGTCGCGCCATCGGAGGACCCCATTAGACGCGGGAGGCCAAGGCGATTCTTCTCCGATTAGTAGCAGCCCGCGAGGAGGTCTCCAGCGCCCACACGAGCCCGGCGAACCTCGCTGGAGTCCAGTTCTTCGAGTATCCTCCGGAGCCGTTCGATCCCCCTCCAGCTCCAGATCAGATCTCAGACGTCCATCAGAGGAGCCACGTCAGCCGTTCGATCATCAGAGGGAGGATCTCGACCGTCCAATCAGCGAGGTCTTCCCACGTCACTTCCCAGCCGTCCGATCTTCCACGTGGGGAGATCCCAGCCGTTCGATCGCATCGGGGATCTCCTTTGCTGGGCGCCACCCTTCCCCGACCGTTGGATCTCCACGTGGCGCCCATCTGAGCCTCGACTTAATAAAGGGTAATATTCTTCTTAGGCCCTTAGCTTTTTAGGTGTTTTTTGTAGTCTTGTAAATATTTTAAAACTTTTATTTTCGTTTGGTAATTTACATAGAGGACCCTGTCGTTTTCTGTATTTAAGTTTATGCCCCTGTTTGTAGTGGAACACGTGCTTCGACACGTGCGTTCTGGGTTATTTGCATGTATGGACTTATGGTTTCAGGGTGTTAATGAATGAAATTAACTTTTTAATATTTGCATAAATACCCCTGTGCGTGGTTTAATTATGCATGTGCGTTATATAGTGGATAATTTACACTGAAGCCCCTGGACTTTTAGTACGTGTTACTAAATAGTCCAGGAACTTTAGTTTTCTTACAAATAGGTCCCTGAGCGCCCAGGTCACGCACCTCGCACGTGATTTCGTGGATAATTTGCACCGGACCCCCTGGAACTTGTCTAAATTGCGTACAGGTAAAAATATTAAAACACCTCTAAAAATTGCAAAAAAATTATATAGTGCTTGTTTTGCCTTGTTTGATTTTCTGACCAATTTTGGTCATTTTTAGATTTATAAAACCTATAAAAATCACAAAACCCCGAAAAACCCATAAAAATTCTAATAATTAAAAGAAAAATGAAAAATTAATAATTCCAGTGGCCAAATTTTCCTTGTATTTTGACCTTTACAGGAAAGTTACCTTCAGGTTTTAATAGGGCAATTTGCATTTTAATTTGGCCCTTGAAACCTGACTGGATAGTACCTTTTATTTTCCGCCTTGTTTGATTTTTATAAAATCTAATAAAAATCAGAAAAATACCACAAATTACCCAAAAACAGTAAAAAATATAAAACGCATAAAACATTTTTGTTTGAATTTTTGGGTGCATTTTGAGTAGTTAAATAATTGTTTGTAGTTGCTTGATTTATTGCTTTTCTATTTTCTTAATTAATTAAAAAATCCAAAAAAATATAAAAACATTAAAAATCCACCAAAAAGCATTTTATTTTATTTTATTTCTTTTTTAGACTACTTCGTAGGCCGCAAGGCCATTACATGCTCCCTGAGTCCGACCCTGGTCGCTATACCAGGCTAATCCAATAGCCAGGACCGCTATCGTGTTTCTTTGGTTTTTATCCTATTTTGGTGGTCTGCACTTATTTTTCTTGATTGACCGAATCATCTCCGAGATCCGGGTCGCAACGACCCTTGATCTACTATTTACCCGAGTGTCTTGGTGATTTTTCGGTCATTCATACGCCTGATGATAATATTCGTTGGAATAATACTGTAAGCATATATCATAGTAATCCAAGTGTGTATACGTATGTGAAGCTGCGGTTATGACATGTGGATATGCAAAGTGTTTCCTCTGCATAAAACCGCACATGTATTCACTTTCTCGGCCATTTAAGTTTGACTTCATATGCATATCCATTGTGATCGCAGACTTGAAATTGTGTTAGTAAAAATCATCGTATATGGCATGGTCTTACCTCTCTGATTTGTATCTCTAGCAAGTCTTCATATTTCTTGGTCAAATTTGTTGTCATTCCCTTTGACTCCTCGTGATGATCATTGAAATAACTATTAATTCTGAGAAAAATTGTTAGAATCTAATATATGACTGGTAAACCACATGCTCCTCTGAAAGCTCTGTTAAAACTTTCAGATAAATTTGTTGTCATGTGTCTGTAACGATGTCTATTATCTAAACTTACTGTCCAATAAATCCGATCACCGTTGTCTTGAGGTACGATCTGTTTGAAAGCATTTCTGTCAAGTATTTTAATATCTCGCATCATACTATTAAACTTGTTTTCACATGACTCCTCCCTAACATCGTAGAATCTATTTTGAATTATACAAGTCTTATGTCCAGTTTTGTGCATGTTTGCATGCATATGTCTGAGACAATGACGATGAGTGAATCTCTCTTCTGGTGGAAATAAATCACGCACAACATCCTTCAATCAAGGAAATCGATCATTGATAAAACATATGTCCCTGCGGTCGATGATTTGTTTTAATGAATTAAGAAATCATCTCTATGCTGTAATGTTCTTATTCTTTTCGGCTATAGCAAATGCGAGCGAAATAAACCATTGTTTGTATCTATCATTGTATCCACGTACATATGACATGTGTATCTACACAAATGTGTTCCATCAATACTTAAAACATGCTAACAAAATTTGAATACTCTACGACAAGGTCCAAATGATACAAACAATATCTGAAAATGCATAGTACTCTTCTTTTGACTTCCTTCTGTCTTGACCCACATATAGGCTACGGGGTTGTGCCATTTTAAAGCACGAATGAATCTCCGAAGTCCTATAAATAATATCCGATGCACATCTCCTAACATTCCAAACCGTCATGTAATTAATTTCAGTCTTCAACTCATCTGTTATTTTATACATAATTGCATTCGGGGTCATACTAACTTGTACTCTAAAGGAAGATAATATATATTATGCTACAAATATAGATGTACATTGACGATGTTTCGGTAAAAGTGTAAGATTTATGCATGTATGCTTTATCCTCTATCCTGAAACATACCACTCCCATCGATATTTCCTCCGATGCATGTAAATACCATTCACAATCTTCATAAATACATACAATAGTCAAAATCTGCTTGTTTGAGCCTTTGGGTTTATATTGCACGTGATTTTTCATACTCAATTTTTTAGGTCATATTGTAAATCCTTTTTTGACTTACAACTCCTACCTAACCAATAACTTAATCCAGAATCATCAGTGTGATTAGTTTGTCTCTCTACAAAGGGTACATCTTATGCTTCTGCAATGACGTGATCAAACACGTGGGGTAACTACTCCATCGGCACTTCATCAGCATCCTCATTATTCACAAAATAAGAGTATCCCCTATCCTCATTTTCTAAGGCTAAAAGTAGAGAACCATATTGATGACCGGCCTCTCGACTAGGTTTAAGTATCAAGAAATATCAAGGTCGTTGCGACCCCAATCAAGAAGAATAAACCACTCATAATAGATCAAACAATCAAGCACAAATGTAAGCGGTTCACTATTTATTTTACCTGGAATAGCAACCAGAGTCGAACACAATGAGCACAAGAAAACCTACAAAGTAGTCAAATCTCAGAAATAAATCAACATATTTTTAGTGGTTTTTAATTTTACAAAATTTTAATTTTTAATGAAGAAACAAAATTAACGAATAAGGAAACAAAGCAACACAACAATCTTTTTGTATCTTTAATTAATGCTAAAAATATTCAGAAAATTGAGATAAAAATATTTTTGGATTTTTAAGGTTTTAAAATATTTTTTGTAATTTTATGGAGTTTTGCAAATATTTTATTATTTTATAAAAATAAAATAGTGACTAAAAATGCAAACAGTGCACAGTCAAGATCAAATTACAAGTTAAAAAAATATATAAAAAACCCTAAAATGCTGGATGGAAATTTTATGATAAAAGAGATATAAAATACTACAATAAGGAACTAAAATGAGATTTTTTTTATTTTTTTTCTTGAATTTTATTTGATTTTTATAATATTTTAGGTGTTTTTTTATTTTTAGGTTTTACAAGGAATTTTTAAATAAAATTGTAACTATAGATAAAACAAACAATAATACAGTGACAAGATTTTTTTGGAATTTTTAAGATAATTTTAGAATTTTTATGAATTTTAAAGATAGACGGGACACTTTTTATGAGTTTTTTATTCTTCAAAAATAACAAATGCAAAGTAATTAATCCAAGAAAATTACACAAAATGCTACACGCCGGCAGGAGTTAGTGGTAATTTTTAGGATTAATTTGATAATTATTAAGTTCAAAATACAAAATGCAATTAGATACAGTTTACAGGGACCTATGTGCTATTAAAATAAAGTTCTGGGCCTAACAATACCACATGTGAAAAGTACAGGGTCGAAGTTGCAAAAAATCCAAGCAATCACACACATAACGCGTGATCTAGACTCACAAGGGCATAAGTACAAATACTAAAACATGCCATTCAGTTCATAGCAAATAGAAAGTTCGGGGCTAAAAGCATAAAAAACCAAAAGTCACGTGGGACAGCACATGAGTTCAAATAAACAGGATTAAAGTGCAAATATCAGACAATACGAGGTCCCTTATGCAAATTATCCAAAGTAAAATAAGTTGTGATAAATATTTATAAGATTGGGAGTTAAATGCAAAACAAAGAGGGGTCTAAGTGAAAATTACCGCTTATTAAACGTTATCTAATAGTCGAGGGCGCTCCACTTAAGATGGACGATCAAGATCTAGGGATACCCCTTAGGTGATGGACGACTATGGCTTGATCCTCAGATGGATCCAACGATCGAGGCTTCCTTGCTCTCAGATGGTGGAGATTAGAACTGGGGGAAGCCTGGATCCAACGGCGGGGACAATGTTTGGATGAACTCGTGAAGAACTCACCTCCGACGAGTTTCAATCAGCAAATTCGTGCACCCAAGATGTCTCCCGGAGCTGTTCAGATGAGGGAAACACTCCGACAGTGGTCCGCAACGGTGGGGGTACTCAAGAGGTTCTAGGACCAAGGAGAAGGTCTGGGAGTGGCGTGGTGTCCTGGAGCGACCCGGGGCTGATGTGCCTTAACGATTCAAACTCCAGATGAGGTCCTTTGGTGCTCTAACCTGTACAGCTAAACACGAGGGTCAAGGGCAAAATGCCTCGACCCATTAAACCATGAAATGGAGGGCGGGTGAGTCATTGTGTGGCTCTCCGGCGAAGCGGGTGAGGAGGAGAGCTGGAGACTCATTCCAAGGAAGAACGAGGTGGATGGATGGGTGTAGAAGGTGGAGAGGAGTCTAGTGAAGGTGTTTGGCTGCTTGGAATGGCAAAAAGATGCTCCGGCTAAGGTGATCAGAGCTAGGAAGTGGATGCTCTGCTACTGTGTAAAGATCGGATGAAAAGTAAAAACTGGACGAAATCAATGTACCTAATGGATGCTGGCATCTAGAATGGAGGTCGGAGACCTCCGTGGGTCGTGGCCTCGATGGGTCGACAAGTCCAAAGGCTTAGCCCACATCGCGGCAGAGCACGGTGGAGGAACCGTCAGATCTAGGGCTACACAGCTCGAATTCTCTCCACGTACATGACAATCCTTGCGTTCGTGTCACTCACGAGAAGATGGGGCTCATCAGAAGAGGAGCGACGACCAAAAGATGAGGAAGATGGAGAAGAGCCAGGAGCTTTTATAGCCAGTAGGGTTCAAGAAGGATGGAGTGGAGGTGCGCGAACTGAGAGGCGGATCCCTAAAGTTAGCATCGGGTATGGATCTGGGATCCACCTCTGTTAACGCATATAGTAGTAGTATCTGTACCTCTTATCTATTTTATTTTTCATTGTATGCTTTATGTAATTTACCCATAGGCTACTCTCCTATATAAGAGAGCCTAGGGCTTATGGAATAAACAAGTCGTTCATTTTTCCCAACATGGTATCAGAGCGACGGTCATAGACCGGAGTTCTCGAAACCCTAACCCTACCCTGCCCCACCCGCCTGCCTCTCCCTCTTCGATCGACGCCACCCTCTCTTGGGCCGCACGCACGACGCCGCCTCCTGCGCTGGTCCCTCTCCTCGTGGTGCTTCCTCTCTTCGCGGTGCGCCATCTCTTTGCCGCCTGAAGCATCGGGCTCCAGCATGCGGTATCGCGCATCGGGCTCCATCGTGCGCTGGCTCCTCTCTTCGCCAGCGTGCGGTAGCGTGCGGGCTCCTGCGCATCACTGTGCGGTGGCGCAGTAGCGTGTGGTGCATCGCTGTGCCTGCGCCCCTGTGCTCCTGTGCGCCATGCGCTGTTCTCCTATAGCGCTATCGTGCGGTAGCGTGCCCTTTGCGCACCAACGCACATCAGAGCATATCAGCGCCACCCCAACGCACTAACCAGTGCGCGCATCGTGCACCAGTGCACCAGTGCACCTACTTCTCCCAGTCGACTGTACGGGGGCACGTGTTAGGCCCTAAAGCGAGCACCTTCGTCTACATGGGTTTAGTTGCTTGAGATCTACACGTGCAACTAAACCTGTCTATGTCATTGTAGACAAATCACATATTTTTGTCAATTGTTCCAGTCTTCAGTATCCAGTATGTCAGAAAGCAAGGCAGATATCCCATCTATTGGCGCATTTCGTGGTCCAGCGCCTATTATAAAGATGGACGCTACCAGCTATGAACTGTGGGCAATGCAGTTCATGAGCATGATGAAGTCAACGGGTAAGAAGCACATTCTTACCGAACCAGAGCCTGCTGAGAAGACTAGAACCAATGCCTCTTGGGAGGCTGATGACGCATATGCCAAGGTTTGGCTATCTGGCACGTTGGCAATTGAGATTGCCAATGACATTCTCCATCAACCCACAACGAAGGATATGTGGGACATTCTGGCGGCTACATATTTACAGGCGAAGAACGAGACAAAGATTCTGCAACTCCAGCATGATATATTCACTATCAAGCAGAATGGTCGCCCTCTACATTCCCTCTATACATCACTGAGAGGAATGTTTGAGAAGCTCTACAGCTTTTTTTTAGAACCTCCACATTCCCTCTATACAGGATACACTCAGATCCCTCCAGGACGGACAGTAGTAATTGCCAATGGTACACATTCCCCCATCACTGGTCAGGGGGAGATTAGATTGACATCTTCTATGCAGCTCAAGAATGTGCTACATGCACCTGATTTTTCAATGAATTTGTTGTCAATTAGTCAGATTACGAAGGATCTACATTGTCGGGCAATTTTTGATCCATCTTCTTTGATTTTTCAGGACATCCATACAGGCAATGTGATTGGTCGTGGCTATGAGCAAGGAGGCCTCTACCGCCTAAATCAGACCCCATTTGTTGGAACCTCATCCTCTCCTGCTGGACAAGTATCTACTTTATTGTAGCATCTGCGCTTTGGTCATTTACCACTTCAGAAGTTGTGTCAAGTGTTAACTTATGGTCTTCCTCACACACCTATTCATTGTGAGGCGTGTCAGTTGGGAAAGCATCACAGGTCGTCCTTTCCCAGTCGTCCAGGTCAGAGTAGTACCTCTAAGTTTGAGTTATTTCATATTGATGTCTGGGGTCCGAGTCGTGTACCTGATCATCAGGGACACATATTTTATATAGTATTTGTGGATGATTTTTCTAGAGTGTCATGGGTGTTTCTGATGAAAAATAAATCTGAAGCAGGAAATATCATTATCCATTTTCTGAATGAAATACAAAATGTTTTCTCCACATCTGTGAAGTTTGTGAGAAGTGATAATGCTTTAGAATTGTGCACCAATGTTCTTGCCAATTATTACTCCTCAAAAGGGATTGTTCATCAATCGTCTTGTGCTCATACATCTCAACAGAATGGAATTGCTGAAAGGAAACACCGTCACCTTCTTGATGTCACAAGATCACTCCTTATACAGAGTCATGTTCCCTACTCCTACTGGGGTGATGCAGTTCTCACTGCATGTTACCTAATTAATCGTATGCCTTCTTCTGTCTTGAATGAACAGATTCCGTTTTCCATCATTCATCCTGGCAAGGGTCTGTTTACTCTTACTCCTCGTGTGTTTGGGTCGGTTGCATTTGTCCATCAGTTATCGCCTGGTACTGACAAGCTCTCTCCTAGGGCTGTCAAATGTGTTTTTGTTGGGTACTCCAGAACTCAAAAGGGGTACAAGTGCTTTGATCCTCTGCGTCGGCGGTATATGATCAGTGCAGATGTTACATTTTTTGAAACTATTATGTATTTTTCAGCCTCAGGAGACAAGCAGCTACCACCTCTATCCACTGATGCCATATATATGACACCACCACCTCAGATGTCGTCACCAGCACCACCACCACCACCTATATCACCGCTACCATTCCATTATACCCGCAGGCCTCCTCCCTCTCATGGTCATGACTCGTCTACTAGCTCGCCTATGGTATGTAATGAAAATATTACTGTTGATGGATCTAACGACATTTCTGAGCAGGATATGTTGCAGGGGCCAGATGAGACTACAGATGATTTAGATGTTCCCATTGCTCTACGCAAGTCGAAGAGGAGCTGTGTTACATATCCATTATCAACAGCTGTATCCTTTGACAGGCTATCTGGAGATTTCAGGTCATTTGTTGTGGCACTGTCATCTGTAGATATTCCACGCAATCATCAAGATGCTCTGCAGGATAGTAGACGGCGGCTAGCAATGGAGGAGGAAATGGCGGCACTTCAGTCCAGAGGAACTTGGAGTTTGGTTCCTATACCTCCAGATGTGAACCCGGTGAGCTGCAAGTGGGTGTTTACAGTGAAGCACAATGCAGATGGCTCCATTAACATATACAAGGCACGTCTTGTTGCACGTGGCTTTACACAGACATATGGGGTGGATTACCTAGACACATTCTCGCCTGTGGCACGTCATTCCACTCTATGGATCTTGTTGTCAGTTGTAGTTGCTAAAGATTGGCCGCTCCATCAGCTGGACGTGAAGAATGCATTCCTATATGGAGACTTGCAGGAAGAAGTTTATATGCAACAGCCACCTAGTTTTGCTGTTGAGGGGGAGTGTTCCAAGGTATGCAGGTTACATAAGGCTATCTATGGCCTTAAGCAGAGCCCCAGAGCATGGTTTCAGAAGCTCTCAGATCTCTTCAGAAAACAAGGATACAAACGCTCCAATGCTGATCATTCCTTGTTTGTACATAAGACTGCTAGAGGTATCATTGTGATTATGGTTTATGTTGATGACATCTTGATTACAGGAGATGATGAGCAGGGCATAAAGCAGGGGAAAGAAATGCTGGGTAGTGAATTTATCACTAAGGATCTTGGTGTCCTCAGATATTTTCTGGGGCTTGAATTTGCTAGAAATTCATATGGGTTAGTAATGTCACAAAGGAAATATGTTACAGATCTGTTGAGTGAAACAGGTATGCTTGGGTGTCGACCTGCTACGACACCAATGGATCCCAGCATGAAGCTTTTATGAAGATGACACAGAGGAGGTGGACAGGAGAAGATACAGAGAACTGGTAGGCAAACTGTTGTATGTCACGATCACTAGACCAGATATATCATTTGCAGTGAGTCGTGTGAGCCGGTTCATGGAGCAACCACGCCAGGTGCATATGGATGCAATACATATGATTCTTAGATATCTCAAATCTTCTCCAGGTGCAGGTCTGCTATTCAAGAAAGGAAAGGGGATTTCTATCTCAGCATGTGCAGATGCAGACTATGCAGGATGTCCTAAGGATAGGAAGTCCACCTCAGGGTATGCCGTCTATGTTGGAGATGCCCTAGTCTCATGGAGAAGCAAGAAATAGACGGTGGTAGCTAGATCTAGTGCTGAATCCGAATATAGGGCTATGGCCCAGGCTACCACAGAAATGATGTGGGTGAAAGCTGTGCTTACAGACCTATGTTTAGATGTACCACTTCCTATGAACTTGGAATGTGATAATCAGACTGCCTTGTTCATTGCAAACAACCCAGCATTCCATGAGCGGACCAAGAACATTGAGGTGGACTGTCACTTAATACGTGACATGATTCAGAAGGGGTTCATTGCTACGTCTCATATTACCTCAGAGAATCAGACTGTGGATATATTCACCAAAGCATTGCTACGAGGCCCATTCCAGAAGTGTGCGTCCAAGCTGAGCATGATTGATATCTATGCTCCATCTTGAGGGGGAGTGTTAACGCATATAGTAGTAGTATCTGTACCTCTTCTCTATTTTATTTTCCATTGTATGCTTTATGTAATTTACCCATAGGCTACTCTCCTATATAAGAGAGCCTAGGGCTTATGGAATAAACAAGTCGTTCATTTTTCCCAACAACCTCCTATAATCAAAGTTGTAAGAAGAACTCGATCGGATTGGGTTGGGAAAAATAGGAGAAAACAGAGCGAACCCGATCTGATGGAAAAAGGTAACAGGGGGTCAGTTGATCAAGGTCAACGAAGACGAGCTGGACCAATCAGAAGCAGCATAGGAAAAGGACAAAATAGGCTAGCAGATAAAATAAGCAAAGAAAATAAAAATGATTGAATTAAAAATAATAAATGAATTTAAATTAAAAATTACATACAATAAAAAATATTTATTATTTTTCAAAGTATTTTCTATGATTTTTAATTATTTTTATGAAAAATAAAATAATGTATATATAATATATAGTATTATGTACACATATATTAATACATATGTATTAATTATAAGTATTTTTATTTTATTATTTTTACACAAATACTCTTAGTTTATATTTAATTTATTTATAACATATTTTTAGAAGTATAAATTAATTTTTATTTTATTTTATAAGTTAATAAGGATATATAATAAATAGAGGATGTAATATATACACATGTATTTTATACAATAAATGGAGGATTTTATTTTTATTTTTATTTAATTTTTATGATTTTTATTTTATTTTATATTATTTCTATAAATATGTACAAAGGTGTAAAAATAATAATTTAATTGTATTTTGTCAGAAATAAATATTTACAGGTAGTATGCACAACCCATAGTGAACCCTATCTCTCTCTACTTATTTTATTTTGCGATCAGGTCAAGGCTTGACCTTCTCTTGGGGTTTGGGTGTAATGTCCCGGGCTTAGGTCCCCGGTCTGTTATCGAGGAAAACTGACCTTGACAACTTGTTGGGTACGGGCACATATGGACCCCTTGACAACCACCCAAAATGCTTAAGCCCAAGTTGTCAAGTAGTAATCCTTATCACTTATAAACCATACCCACACTTCGTGAGTTTTAGGTATGGCACTATGTTTGGGTTGGGGTGTTACAACCTTCCCCACTTATATTCGTAACGTCCTCGTTGCGACATGGCCCATCACTTATTCCCAGTGTTAGTAGCGGCTGCACACTCCGGGTAGCCATTTCCTCCAACCTCTTGTAAGGGCGGCTCCACCTCTCAGGTAGCCCTTTCCACTATCAGAGAGAATTTGACTCTGATACCATTTGTAACGTCCCGGGCTTAGGTCCCCGATCCGTTATCGAGGAAAACTGGCCCTGACAACTTGTTGGGTACGGGCTCAGATGGACCCCTTGACAACCACCCAAAATGCTTAAGCTCAAGTTGTCAAGTAGTAATCCCCATCACTTATAAACCATACCCACACTTCGTGAGTTTTAGATATGGCACTATGTTTGGGGTTGGGGTGTTACATTGGGTCATTCTGTATTTATTCTAAATACATCATTCTTTTTCTTTTCCTTTATTCTTTTTTTTTGCGAAAAATGCATGCTAAATATGCAATATTAACTCAGGCATGCAAATTGCTACGTTATTGTATTTACAAGTAATCACATGATGTTTTGTCAAGAAAACGAGTTAAAATAAAAGAATAAAGAGTGAGAATCAGTGATTCATCACCCTTATACTTTACCTCTGCTAGTCCTTTAGCAAACACTTATTTGAAAAAGAAGTGAAAAGAGAAAGAAAAGAAAAAGAATCAAGGTTGATTATTAAACTTATCTTCATTAAATTGAAGTATGGAGCTCTGTCAGACCTTTGGATTATTAGTTTGTCGGAACCTTATTGGGAAATAGGTTTAAGACTCAACAACCTCTAAGTTCCATCGTTCTATGGTCAAGACTCCTTAATAAATCATATCAGAACAAGTCTATATACGCAAACTCTAATGACTATGCATCTTTACTTGTACTGTGTAAGTGATGTCTAGCTCCCCACTTCAAAAATGATAAAGAAATAACATCCCTCAACAAGGTAACTCTAATTCCTTAGTCTAATAGCCCTTTCCTCGAGGAGCGGGATATTCCCTTCTAAGTTCAAGTTCAACCAGCTCAAGAAGAGGGGAAAGAAGAGAATGGACCGTGGCCATTGTAGCCACGTATCCCTGGGAGCCTAACCAGTGTAGCTAAGTCTCCTGCTGCAAGCTTCATGTGATGAGAATGTGTGATACATAAGCTTTTCTTTATTTGTCTATATACATTCCGATAGGTATTTTATTTTCAATCATGCCTATCCACTTTTTTGGATTTTTTATTTTGCACACATTTCTTTTATGTGCACATGTACAACATATCTACATGGTGCAACATATACATAAGGATTTTTTCTTCTTGAGCCAGTAGATTATCCCTTTTTTGAAGCATTATTGCAACCCTCAACTCCTGTCTTTAGACCTCAATGTTGCCAGACCAAGTTGAGATGCACATCCCTCCCTAAAGGAAAACGAGAGGTTCCACCTAGAAGTACTACCCTTATATGCTTCCCCAAGCCAAAGGTTTTTGCCTCCTTACCACCTCATCTGTGTGGAGCTATGTGTAAGGTGCTGGTCCAAGTAAAGCCATTGTATCTGAGAGTCATGTGTGTGTTGTTAAATGTCCTACTTAGTCTCATCAAGATGACATGTGAACATAGCCTATTGGACTCAAAGAATTAAGTCACTAATAGGGTGGCTCTTCCCCCACACTTCGAGGGCATCCACGATGTATTTCACGTGTCGAATCTGCGGAAGTACATTCGAGATCCCCGATACGTGATTAACTACGAGGACATAGGGGTGGAGCCAAACCTCTCCTTCCCAGAAGTGACAGTGTAGATTTGGACCACAAGGTCAAGAGGCTGAGGCGGAAGGAGATCCCTTTGGTCAAGGTCCTGTGGTGAAGTCAAAATATCGATGAAGCGACATGGGAACCTGAGGCGGACATGAGGAAAAATACCCTCAATTGTTCACAGGTATGGAATTGAAACCATAGTCAAGTTCACTTTGAGATTTTTATGGGTTTCGTTTTCTTTGAGATTTTATGAGCTTATTTCTCTGGAGGACTTGGATACAATGGGTTTCGGGTGTTGATATCGACTAGAATCATCTTAGGTTTCAGGGACGAGACTTCCTTTGAGATTTTTATGATGTGGAAACCTCGAAAACTGAACAGGGACTAAAATGCAAATCTCGACTGAATCTGGGCTTAATTGCAAATCCTCTTTTATTTCAATATCTAAAAAATTCAATTGAGTAGTCTATTGCTTAGGGCTCGTCTATAACTTTCCAAAGATTCCAAGAACGCGAAAATCCGAGTTCGGGAGCCCAAGTTACGGCTGTTTTAGCGAGACGGGGTCTAGTTCAATTTTGGATTCGAATCCGGATCCGAACTCGGGTTCAACCCAATGAAATCACCTCCATCTCCCCCCCCCCCCCAAATGCCCAAAACCCTCTCCCCTTCGACCAGTCCCTTCCTCCTCTCCTCTCCCTCGCCGACGCATCATCGGAACACCTTGGATCGACGATCCGAAGCCAAAATCATGTAGAGAAGGTCCAAGTTACCCCGTGTGCAGTTCTCATCATCGAACGGAGCGTCGAGCGTGACGTTCTTCGTGGGTGAAGAAGCCGAGGTCGCGAACTTTTTGAGGTATGATTCTCCCCCTTCTTGCTGCGGATTCCACGTAGTTTTTTATCTTACATCTTAAGATCCCCAGAGTGTGCTTAGCATCTGCTGGAATTTAATTTCCCAAAAGGAAGAGCTCGATGACTTCTTTGTGACCATGATGCCAATCGCAGTTCCTACCAACAGTCACTGGAATCTAATTTAATGAAACCAAAGCAACAACAATGAAATTTTAGGTGAAAAACGTGTGAGAATTGTCGTAGGGAACTTCACCTTGGAGGAGGAGGCGAATTTTTGCAAAATGTGAAACTTCCTGTAAATTTTCTCGCACCATAGTTGAAGGAGCATTGGTAAAATGTTAGGTGTTTATACTTGTAGAGTACCATGGAGAAGCATAGAGTGTTCTAATCAAGTTGAACTACTATGGATTTCCCCTACATTGACAGAACATTTAAGACTTGCTCATTATATTCTGTAGCATTTTTCTGAGTTCTTGGACCGTAGGAGATTCAACATGAAACCTTTCTTTTAAAACCTTAAGAACTTATATTTTTGCTACAATTTTTGATTAAATATGTTTCTGAACTCTTGAGAGTTCTGAATTTCTAGAATGGATTAGTGGAATGGATTAGTGTTGCTTGATGTAATATGGTTAACATTGGAATGGAATTGAAGTCTGACCTCTCCCATAATGATTTACGGATCCAATGAACTAGATTCTAGTTCTGGCTGAAAATTTTGGTTGGGGGCTGCAATTGCAAGCTCTAACGAACATCTACAGTCCCTACCCGATATGATTCAGGACAAAAAAGGGAGGGGTGGGGCATACGCGTGAGTTGATGTGGCTTAATATGGTATAAGCGCGGGCTAAGTACTCATGGTTGGTCTGCTAGTGTTTTGCTTGTTCACTTAGAGTTAACACTCGTGTATGGGCCAATGTAAGCCACATTGGTCAATATTTCTAGTTGAAGCGCTAAGAGAGGAGTTTCGGGAAATGTGGTTAATGTAGTGGAAGGGGGATATAATTCTCCTGGGTATAAGAAGGATTGGGTTGTCGCGAGGATTTGCGGGTTGGAATCTAAATTGTGAATCAGAAGTATCATTGGGAAGTAGGGCTAAGTGGACGTGGTGGGAACTTAGTTAGGATGCATTATACCCCATTGCATGCCTATGGAGGCACCTCAACCCTAAGGCGATCTTTTTGCCTTAGAGTCATAGTGTGAGGTCTCATCATGACTAAGACCACAGACTATCCACGAAGCTCGATTATTTATATCCATACCTAATAACAATAAATAAAAAATGTATTTGTGAGATCAGTTACCTAGTTCTTTTCTCTTTTGCACACATTTAAATTATATCCTGCTTGTTATTATATAGCTGTTTAAATCGTATTGAGCAACTTTGCTCATAACATACCTATGCGCGGATCCGCAGGTTCCCAGCAGCGAGTAGCTTTGGAATCACTACTTTTTGTGCAGCTTCACGACTCCTTTTTGTGGTACAGTGGTTGGTAGTTCTTTTATTGTTCCCTGTACTTATTTTCTTTTTGAGAGACATGGCATGTAAAATGTATAATGTATGTGTGGACATCTTTTATTATGCATACATGTATACTTTTGTGGACATGGATGGACAATGGAAATGTATGAAATGTGAACAGGTTGAATGAGAAGAAAAAATATCAAATTCCTATGCATGTTGCTATTTTCTCCTGCTTTTCTGAATGAAAAATATTGAATGTGGAATTTATGTGCGTGGACTCGTTTATCGTGTACCAGGATCCTAGTAGGGACGAGGGCGTCACAACAGCTCTGATCAATCGAGTCTACCGGAGGAGTCCCGCTCGCTTGAAAATAAGTGCAACAAAAATGGATCCATATGGTGTGATGCACGCGTGCATCCACCTCAATTCTACCAGAGTACCTACAACCACCCCACTCTATGATGCCTCTCGAGTGGGGATGACTCATTGTCGGCTCAGTCGAATCACAAGGGTGTGCACCCGCTTTGTGACATTTATCATTTGTTTCCCTCAAGCATTATTATACTTTTCTCGGAAGTATATAATAGTGAATATCAATTAATAAAAAAACCATCAATTTCCAAGCCTTTAATATGCTGCGACCCTTGGATCTAAAATAAATTTCACTGGAAATACGTAAGCATACCCACGAGTATCCTGAACAACAATCCTAATAAAAGCTTTCTCATCAAAAAGATGTTGTTACAAGGCAGAAATCAAATTATTCCAATCGATTTTCACGAGGACAAGTCGTATATGATTTCAATTAGTACGTTATTCGGTAAACAAGAAAAGCAAGGGAGACTCTAGAGCTAAAAATTTTCAGAAGTTAATTAATAATAATGAACTCATTTATGAAATTTTGTTAATACAAATACTTTATTATTATGGAAATTTAAAAGTTTTAATGAGATAGATACAACATGCATGAATATTCAATTTATGCATAATCATCAAAAGTTTCTAAGCATGTTTAATTTATTTGATGAATATAATTATAAAAAACCAATTGTATATCCTAAACTGAATGCCTATATTTTGAACCAATCATTCCATATTTTAAGTCATTTACAAATATACTTACCGGATTATCAACCATGAAATAAAAAGAAAAAAAAACGACCTTATTAAGTCGATCACCAACGGGTAAATTACTATTAATGGAGCTCAGAAAGGGTTTATTATCAACACATGTAATCACTAGGTCCTGAACTCATCTCGACCATCCGATAAGAAAACATTTGTTCTGAAAATCCATAGCCCTAACATCACTGAAAATAACTATCCTGTTATATACCTATATCGGGCATCATTATCCCAGCACTTAGTACCAACCCTAATTAATTAAAAAATATACTACTCCAAATTTATTACAAAGGCATTAGTACCAACCCTAATTAATTAAAAAATATACTACTCCAAATTTGTTACAAAGGCATCTGTTTAAAAAATTACATGTATGTGTACGTTAATGTCGTACTGTTAAAGTCCCAGCCCCTTGATGTTGTTACATGCATGAGCATAACGAGGCATAATATAGTATACTCTCACATACCATACATGTCATGAATAGCAACCTTAACTTAGTTATACTATAGATCAATTAGCACTCGTGTTTAGTATCGATGTCCTACACAATCGTCCTAACTAAAATGCATGTTGATTTAGGTAATCACAAACTTAGTCATGAGTGGCTTCAGTTGTTACATCCAACAAATACATAACTTATATTACTAAATCCACACAGGGAAGGACAACTGATTGATTATATGTGACATTCATATAATACGAGGAAAATAATATACTTCACTGTAATCATGAAGAGATGACGAGAATGCCAACAACAAGAGGTGGTCCAAGGTTAAATCAAGCCGGACAATCGTCCACAAAATCGACAACCTCCTAATCATGAGATACACGAATATAAAGGGAAAATGTCGAGAATATGTTACCTATGCGCAAAAAACCCACGTGAGTGTCTTGATCCATGCACTCGATATATCATATTGTGACTCTTATTGGAGGTCATCTTCTCCTATGAGGTTGTGCCCCTTCTTCTTATTATCACGAAGCTATGGAGCTTGCGAGCTTCCGATGATAGGAAAACTTTGTTGTCCTCGCTCCTCGAGAAGAGAAACGAGGTTATGATCAATATGAGAGAAGGAAAAAGGATGGTTTCAATGGCCAAGCTAATGGGGCGAAGAGGTAAACATGTGGGAGGGCTTTTAGGCCCCGTTTGTTTGGTTGGAAAGGAATTGCAATGGAATGGAATCAAAACAAGAATGGAATAAGTCATGAATGGAGAGGAATGAGAATTTTCCATTGTAGTGTTTGGTTCAACACAAGAATGTGATTATCATTGATGGTTCAATCCCTTTCAACTATTTGGTACACTTTAAGATGTTGTTTGGAATCAAATTTGCACACACACAAACATATAATATTTCTAACAAACTTATAAAAATATATTCGCATTCCAACTTTTCCATAGAACTTTTCCGAATCCAAAATGCTTTTTAAATATTTCTTTGAAAAATAATATCCAAAATTTTAAATAAAATGAATAAATATAACAAAAATTATGTTTTTAAATAGTTTCATCTAATATCTGTCAGATGAACTTCTCTTTATCATCACGGGAGAGAGTGAAAAAAATCCATTGCATATGCATCACGAACCATCTCCAAGCCTGGTCGAATGCGTTGCTTTTGATCAAAGGAAGTCAAATTTGATAGTTCTTCATTCAACTTCGGTTTGTTCTCCATTGCACTAATACCAAGTGCTTTTGCAAATTGATTTGTAGACTCACTATTTTTTAAAAATCATTTCTGCAGCATCCAGTATAGCTTTTCCTAAATTATCTGTCAAATACTTCTTTCTCTTTCGAATACGACCTGGGTTATTTGGATGTTCTTGTTGTTGACCCGATAAAATAGGAGTTTCATAGGCAACATCAGTTTCTTCATCTTCATTATCTTTATCATTGTCATTCATAGCTTCTTCTTCCACTTCATGAACAATATATGCAACTCCTTGGCATTATTTCCTGTAGCACGATCCTTTTCAAAAATAGTACATAGTTCATTATAATATGGAAATTGTTATTTTGAATTGTGTTGCATCATTATGGCTCTAAAAAGATATCAGTAAATAAATATGAGCTAATTAAATATCAACATAATTAAAAAATGTACTAAATATGTATGTTACCTATAGATAACTCTCCCACATCTCATTTTCAGCAACAACATATTTCAAGTTATAATCATATCCAAAACCACCGGCGCTTACATTTAACATATCCCAAATGGTGTTGAAATTGGTTTTGAATGTCTTGATCCTTGATTCAATGTGGGGCTTTCCTTTTATTCCATGGCCTGTTAATTTTTATTCAATAGACCTTTCCAATACTCCCAAGTATCCAGCTCTAAATCCATTATCTGCTTTATAAGTTCCTAGATTCACCAAATCAAGCAAGGCTTCAATCAACTTCTGATCTTCCTCCTCTGTCCATTTTCTTATTTTTCCCCGGTCCAAAGGTTGTTTCCATTGCTTGACTCATATTTTTAAACATCATATTTAAATGTTCAATCATGTCAGTAAAATAAATTATTAGAAGAATAAATATAACTGATCAAATATAAATAGATAACTCCATTGGACCACATAAAGATATATATATATAATTATTTATTTAATAAACAAAAATTACATCGACGCATTATAGATTGTCAGTGCTAAATTATCTCTCCAGTTATTCCATTTATATGATATCTCTACTGTTGTTATAAAATCTGCCTCATCTTCCTCTTCATCTTCTTATGTTTCTTGTTCTTCTTCCATTAACTCATCTTCTATTGGATTTTTTGACATTTCTCTCCTCACATGATTATGAAGCAAGCAACACGCTAAAATTATTTTATTTTGAACTTTTATTGCATAAAATGATGGAGTACATAAAAGTACCCAGCGCTTCTTTAGCAAGCCAAAGCATCTCTCAATCACATTCCTTTCTCTTGCATGCTTCAAGTTGAAAAACTCTTTTAGTGTAGTTGGTTGGTAATTATTTTTCCATAAATTCAGATGATAACATTGTCCTCGATAGGGAGGAAGAAAGCATTTTCCATTCATATAATCACAATCAATCAAATAATATTGTCCTACACAGACAATTAATAAGTATCAGAATGAACTGTTTTAATATTGTAATTACAAATAATGATATTAACTAACCACATGGAACTATTAACTCGTCTGCTCGAGTAAGTGCATCTCGTAATTCACGACTATCTGTTGCAGACCCTTCCCAACCCGATAGCACATAGATAAATGCATATCTGGTGAACAAGCACCTAGAACATTGATAGCAATTGTTTGCTTTCTTGTTCCGTACTTTGGTTTCTCTGCTTCTTGAACAAGAACTTTGATGTATGTACCATCAAGTGCACCGTTACATATCTAGTATGTAAATTAAAGTTGTTGCTCAAATAAAGTTTGTACTAAGAAAGTATCTAAAATTAATTGAAAGGATATTAAGTACCTTAAACCATTTCCATCTTCCGTCAGTCGAGTCTTTTGGAATTGAATGTGATTTCTTGTATAAATGTTTATGTAGTCGCAAAACAACATCCAAAACACGATGAAAGTGTCTATTAATTGTTTCAGCAGATTTAATAAAATGAAACTTGATTGCTCTATTTTTTACATGGTGAGCTATAATGTATAAGAATATAGCAAGTTGCTCATCAACATTTATATTTCTGGAGTCAGACAGCTTTCCAACAGTTTTCAAAAGGACATAGATCTTTGAGAATGCAGTTCTATCCATCCTTGTAATATCATAGCAAATTTGATCATCACTGTATAACAACCTATGCAGTGATTTGCTTCTTTGATAATCCAAATTGATGCGATCACTCTTTAACAAATGCTTCTTATAATGCCATTGAATCACTTCTTCAATAATATTGATAAATAAGTTTACCAAATGCAAGATATTTAACCATGAATGATGATTATAATCTTTTTCTCATGTTGCTTCCTCTTCTTCTTTGTAGGACAATGTAAACGTGGCATATCTAAATTGAATGTATATTAAATATACGAGATAAACTTATAATACATGAAATGATTTTTGAAAAAATAAATACAATTACTATGCGCATAATAAGAAGATGGATGTGAATTTTTTATTTTGACGAATGCGTATATGGATAAGAATGTGAGTTTATATTTTAATTGCAGGTACCTATATACAATGCAAATAAATAATTTCCGATTACATTACACCAGAACACATAATCTATTGAATTATTGTAGGACACATGGAAAGAAATATACGTTCGATAATACGACAAGATGTTTGTGTAGGATAATACATCAAGAAGTTTTCAAATAACAGTCAAAAGAAGCTAACGAAATTGGAAAACATTTCCTCTTAATGCTGATGAGTTTTCATGTAACAGGTAAATGCTGACAAAGTTTTTGCCGTTCAAACAATCAACACAACCAACAACAACGTAAATACTCGACAGTTGAGAGCATATCCTAAAAAAGTGATCAGACTCCAATAGAATAATTAAAAAAGTGGTCAGACTCTAAAATGTTGCTTTGCACTTTCTATGAGTAACAATTTAAAAAGTGGTCAGATTCCAATACTCGATAGTTGTGAAAAGGGGTGCATTTGCCTTTCCCGTGAATAACAAGCATGCTGCAGATGAGCAATATAAAAATCGTATGAAAAAGTCAAACAATTGTACCTGCAGCAGATGGATTCTGATGAAAGAGAACGAGGGCACACATTCTTCACAGGAGAGTACACGTCAGAGGGTTTTGCAATTGGTTGTTGTTCATGGGAAGGAGAGGGGTTTTTATATAGTGAGTGCGCGTGTGTTTCCATCTGGAAAGGAAACGTAATTGCGAGGGGGTGCGTATGAAACGGGATTCCTTCCATCATGGGAATTATGTTTCTAACGGAATAACAAATCTGATTGATAACAACCTTTCCAAACATAGGAAATAGTCAAAATTGGTAATGGGTATTCCATTCCATGCTTAATTACTGCATAACAAACAGGGCCTTAGGGAGTTAGGGCATGAATCCCAAGGCATTTACTCCTCAACAACTCCTCAAAAATGAGGGGATAATCTCCATTCCCGATTAAAACCTTCATTCTAAAAGTCTCACGATCACTAAAACACCCACGAACTCAGAATCGCACGTTCTTTCGCTCGTTGGAAAGCTTGCAACGAGACACTTCTTTTGAATATAATATTATAGGTTTTAAGACTTCAAGAAAAGCCGAAATTAGCGGGGTGTTACAAAGATCCCACAAACCATGGGTAAATTGCCTTCTCCCTGCACGTGAAAACAATGATCGTGCTACTTCAAGATCCCCCTTAATATTTATCATAGTGTATGGTCTATCCATATGTCCCTCATCCACCTTTTCATTTTCTAAATTTTCCTTGCATAAAAAATACCATCCTTGATGAGGCAATCATTCTCAAGATGATATGCAGTATCATAGGAGTAAATCTAGAAGCACTTCCTGAAGGATATGGCTAGATCCTCAAGCGCATCATGGAAGCGTGAGCATAGTATCGAATACGACGAAGAACGACTAGTCGGACTAGTTGTTCTATGCAGCAGAAATTAAAAAATTTCATGTGACGAAACCACATGATCCAAGAACACTTCTCGGATCATTTTGTCTAAACCACAAACAAGTATTAGGGTTACCTCTTGAAGCGTGGTTGCGATCGAGTCTCTAAACGAAGAGACCTCCTGTCTCAAGTTTGATCCTTCAGAGGAGACGCTTGCGAGCGTGTTGATGAAACACGTGCTTCTCGCAATCCATGTTGATGACCCACAAGCAAACCATCGGGCAACATAACAACAACGTTGCGGTGATGGAGAACCTCTCTAGGGCATCTATGGTGGACGTCCATATGAGAGGAAGAGAGAGTAGGCATGTAGAGAGAGAAAGAGAGAGAGAGACTTATGTTCTCATTGTGTAAAGAAGAGCAATGGGGTGCCTCTCCTTTTATAATAATTTGGGATCCATGGATCTCAATCCATGGGCAACACAAATCCAATGACTCTCATTGATTTGTATTTCTTTTAATGGCTAAGATTTATGTTGGTAAACCAACAACAATTAATTTAATTTAGATTAAATCTATATTGATAAATCAATATAAATCAATCCCAAATTAAATAAATCAATCATGGAGATTATGGAATGAAGATTGCCTCCTTCCATAATAGTGGATTTGGTGGCAATCTCATGCAATCTCATGAGATTACATCATTCCATGAAAATCTCCAAGATTTACAACAACACTTGTTGAAAATTATTCTACAAAAATAGTTCATAATTATTTTATGAATATTGCAATCTTGCCATTAGAAAATTGTGAATCACATTCACAACCCAAAATAGAATGTGAATTACATTTTCAATTAATTGTCCAATGTGAATCCAATTCAAATCAACATTTAACTAACAAATGTAAATTACAAATAGCTCTCTCTTATATATTATAAATTACATTTATAATATATATGACTAATAAGGATATTGCTATCTACATTATTCATATCCATGATAATTAAATCACATTTAATCATCTTGGATCTTGACGAGTCGCTAAATGCGATGATTAATTCGTGTTCGTTGTAGTATGTGTACTTAGCGATTCAATCAGAATCGAGAGAAGATCTCCGTGAAGAGTGTCTCGGCTTAATTTATACCCCGGGAAAGTTCGGGGTCAAACACAGGAAGACAAAGGAACAACTTTGGGGTTAATTCGAATATGAATATTTAGATTTCCCATGCGGATATTTTTTTAATGCAAAAAACAAATGCAAATGCGGCTGAATTAATACACTAAGAAAGCATACAACTTAGCCAAATTAATTTGAATAGAAAATAATTCCAATTAAGAGAAGTTATATTTTCTTAGAATGCTAATCCAGTGATGAATGCAAGACACTTTTTTGGAATTTTATTGGTTAAAATGCAACAATTAAAAATGCACACTTTTATGGGTATTTTCACAATTTTTCACATAAACAGTAAGCAAAAATTATGAAAAATATATTGGAATAAAAACATGATGAAATGAAGGTACAATAATATTTTTGGATTTTTTTTGAAAAATATGAATATTTTATGAATTTTTTAGTAAAAATAGAGTGACAGTGAATAATTAATTCCTAATAAATCTACACTAGCAAATTAGGCAAAGAGCGAATTATCTTATATAGGTATTTTCATATGGCATCCAGGAGACTTAAAATTTTGTGAAAAGGATGTATGTGGATCTAATTAAAAATCATTTACTAAAAACACTTCACAATTTATTATAGGCACAAGACAATTCCAATTGTGATGAAATGTGGATTTAATTAGACTATACGTTAACGCATCATTCCTGATTTTGTAAGAAATTTTGAAGCAACCGTGAGTTAGATATGAATTTAAGAGCTCGGATTGGGTAAAATATGCAGAATTTCACTTAAACAATTTTAGTTAAATCAACATAACTCACAAAATACAAATAAATATGAAAATGGTAGATAATTAGTTGCTCAACATCATGCTATTTTTCATTGAATAAAATGATGTGACATTGGTGTCCAAATTAATCTATAAAGATAGGGGTATCTATGTTATTTCAGGAAAGAAAACTCACGAGTAAACTATAGACATGGACTGTTGGACATGCGAGCCCACGGCGAGCCATTATGCAATAAATGTTATTGTAATTCACTCCTTAATCTGAAATAAAGAGAACATAGTTTGCATAATAGGTCCCTTAGTACAATTAGGGTTATGTACCATGGCCATCTTAATGATCATACAACTGTTGATTCAATTATTGAATCATAGAGGCTGGTGCTTAGATGAATATCTAATGAGTTAGATTGAGGACTCATCAAGCACCGTCAAATGATTATTAAGAGATGATCTCCAGCCTGAGTAGGAGATGGCAATCCTTTCTCAGTTAGGCTGATATCTGACCGACTTCTTGATGCAGGTCCTCTACATAGGAATAGAGATTCGGAGGTGTCAGATTAGTTAGGTCAAAGAGTTGACTTAATGAGATCGAGATAACCAAAGTCCTATATCATATGCTGTCATGATATAGGCACACATCCTCTGACCGGAGACAGATGTGTTATTATATGTCTGAGTATGTACATTTGGCAGACCAATAGGTTGATGACCTAATCAAGGTCTATACACCGGCGTGCTGGTGTGCATATAAGGGCATATGAGTAATACGATCTCTCAAAGGGATCATACAGGTTCACTACTGAACCGGAAGACATGAGCTCACTCATGAGATATTGGGAAGAATCAAATTCCGTGCGCATGGTCGTCTCGCTTTGGAAGCTTGACTGAATTTGTTGGTTTGATATATACTTTTGGAAAGTATATGATCAAGACCTAGGTATGATATATGCTTTTGGAAAGTATATGATCAATACCGACTCCCAATGATCGAATGAGAAACTTACTGATAAAACCATGAAGTAGACAGTATAAAGTTGATCCAATACTTCGGGTTTAATCTGAGTCTTCCAGTATGCAGGATGTACAGGTATTAGGAATACCTGAGGGTGATGTGATCATAAACGATTGTATAAACATGACGCTTCCATTCCTAGGGAGTGATGAAACGGGTCTGGATTTTAGTGACTCCTCTCAGTAGAGAAGTAATCTCATCTTAGTCCGAATATAGGACATTGATCTGAATGTGATTCAGATGCAATGAGAAGATTAGATTTGCGGTCTTGATTTAATCAAGCATTTATGGGAGGCCCGCGATCTGGATTTGAGATATGATCTCAATATCCATGTCACTATACGTGGAACAATACAATCGCCTTGTCCTTATCTCCAAGTATTCGCGGAGAAAGCGCATTATCCTTGAAAGAGTTCATGGATAATTCTATTGTTGATATATTTATCCGAGCAATGAGAAAATGGATAATTGAATATGATTTAATTATCATGAATAATTTGAATTTGATTCATATTATAAGGAGAGTTATCTTAGATAATTAAATGTGATTTGATTATCAAAGATGTAAATAATGTGAATGTGATTCATATTATTTGAGCACAAGAGAATAAGTTATCCAATATAATTAAATGTGATTTAATTATTATTATGGATAAGAATAATGTGGATAGTAAAATCCAATTATTTATAATATATTATAAATGTGATTTATAATGTATTAGAGAGAGTTAAATATAATTTATAGATTAATTATTAATGTGTATTGGATACACATTGTCTAATTAATTGCAAATGTAAATTACATTTTGTTTTGGGTTGTGAATATGATTCACAATATTCCAATGTCAAGATTGCAATATTCCCATATTTAATTGAGAATTATTTTGGTGAATAAAAATCCCAACAAATAGTTGTTGGAAAATAAGTAGAGAGAAAATCAAGGAGATGTGCAATCTCATGGGAATCCATGAGATTACCCTTCCAAAGAGGAAGGTTGATCTCTCTTTATTCCTCTCGCCTTATTTGATTGATTTAATATGGTATTAATATTTATTTGATTTATCAAATATATTTTTATCAAATTAAATCACAAGTTGTTGGTTTTTACCAACAACAATCTTGACCATTGGATTGACATAAATCAATCTCATCCATTGATTTTATATGTCACATGGATTGAGATCCATGGATCCCAAAACCCTATAAATAGAGAGGCATACCATGCTCTATATTTTACACACAATGCTTGAGAAGCATCTCTCTCTCTCTCTTTCTCTCTAGATGTCAGCCCTCTCTCTCCCTCTCATGGCCGTCCACCATGGATGCCATGGAGAGGTTCTCCATCGCCGCGACATCGTTGTTATGCTGCCCGTTCTTCTGCTCGTGGATCTCCATCTCCTTCGGTGCGCCTCGCTCGTGAAGAAGACGTCGGATCTCGTGTGTCGAGATCAGGAGATCCACCGCTTGGATCATCAACATGGATTGCGAGAAGCACGCGGTTCATCCCCGCGCTCGCAAGCGTCTCCTCCGTCGGATCGGACTTGAGACAGGAGGTCTCTTTGTTTAGAGACTCGATCGCAACCATGCTTCAAGAGGTAATCCTATTACTTGTTTGTGGTTTAGACGAAACGATTCGAGAAGTGTTCTTGGATCATGTGGTTTCGTCGTATAAAATTTTTAAAATTCTGCTGCATCGAGCAACTAGTCCGACTAGTCGCTCCTTGTCGTATTCGATACGACGCACACGCTTCCGTGATGCACTTGAGGATCAAACCATATCCTTCAAGTGGTATCAGAGCCAGGTTGACGGTTTCGAATATGATTCGCTAACCGAAGATGACTTGGGTTCGTTAAGGTCGCGAAAGTTTTCTTCGCATTTGATTTCGCAGATCTGTTTAGTAAATAAATTCGGCACTGTTTAAATTGTTTAAACACGAATTTAATACTTGGATTTTGTTCTCCATTAAATAAGGAAACCATAGGATCTGAGTTTACGTAAATCGGATTTCGTATGCTCTAGATATGGTAGTTTTTATGAACATGTATCCACTGTTACGGGAACTGCGAATCTTAACGTAATTAAAGAGTTAATTACTGTTTAGAGATGCCTCGAAATGCGTGAAAATCACATAGGTTCTGTTGTAAATCAAGTTAGCAAACTATGGAAACTTACTTTGCTTAATTTGGATTTAAATTGATTGAGATATGCTAATTTTAGTAAGTAGGGATCACTGCTGAAATTACTTTCCTAATCAAGAACCATGTGATTGTCAATTAGTGAAATTAATTGTTAATTTCATTAAATAATTATGGAAAATATTTGAGAAATATTGGAATATCAATATTTCCTTAATTGACTTGACCTCAACCAATTAATTGATTAGATTTGATCTATATAATAATTGGAAACACAATCATCAAACTCCTTGCTTGAATAGGATTGGGAATTTGTCTAGCAAATTTCCTTATAATCAAAATTGTTTTGATTACTATATGGTATAATTTCGGTTGAAGGACCGATGATCATCTCAAGTACAAATTAATCAATTTGGCATTATCCTTTCCCGAGACGGATATGGTGTCTAGTCGGGGATCGCTGGGGTAGCGGGTTGCAACGTATGCGGTCCGTCCCACTCCCGCCGGTACTGGCCATGACAACGGGTAGGGCCGGAATAATGTCCGAGGGATTAAGATGTATTTTTCTAATTATTAAAATACGAATTAATACGTACTTGAGAATAATACCATATATATTCAAGTAAGACAATCAAGTTTGATTGATTGAATTGGATTGATAATTAATTTAATATAATTGAATTGATTATGTCCAATTATACTCTAATATGATTAGAGTTGATAATTCCCTTGGAAGAATTGATTATATGAATGTGATTCATAGTAATTAATTAAATTTGAATAAGAGATGGAGGATCATATAAGTGACATCCATGGTCTCCCGTCAAGGCGAAGGGTTTCGTCGCCAGATATTATATGTGGGAGACGCCTGTCCGAAGTGACAGCTCCTGCATATGATCCATTTGGATCGGGCTCATCGCTTCTCGAAAGAGTAAGGACGTATGCGTAGTGACCCCAATATCGGGTCCTCATATTATTGGGGCGATATTGGATTGCGCATAGCGAGTTGTATTCCTGTTGACGATTGGTTCAATTAATGACGGGTCAACATCACCTTAGGGTGGTGGGCCCGGGTGTTAAAGACCGAATTGGGAGATGCAAGTTGGACTTGCAAGGCGGAATGTGTTCCTGCTTCTTTTTATCCGAGTTGTAGGTTCTCATATTATTGGGATGCAACAAAGATAAGGAAGGAGATCTCAGATCTTGCTTAAGATATAATGGTAAGTATATCTCTTACATTGAAAGTGATTAAGGGAATGAACTTGCATTGTTGACATGGCAAGACAACTTTGATATAAAATTCCTAATTCAAAGTAAACCATGTATATATATATATAAATATATACCCTTATGCAAATTACTTATTTCAGATAATCCTTCATTAAACCCACTCAATGTTATACTCATTAATAACCAGTAGAATATCATGGATTGGACCCTTGATCCATATATTGTACTTGCGATTGGACACATAATGTATGTGGTTGCAATGTGCAAGTTTCCTCATAATAATGAGAAGTGATAATTAAATAAGACAATAGGACTAAAACCCTAGGGTTTGTATGTCTCTATAAGTCTTGATCTTATCGAATGTACTTTTAAAGTGACATGTCGATAATGATCATAATTATCAAATAATCCTTATAAAATTCGAAGAAGATGTTCTGGCATACATATGTGCTCTCGACATTTAATCATGAATGATGTGGTTCTCTGCATCATGCAGAATGGTGGCTCTATAAGAGATGATGTATTCGAATTATTTGAGTACCTACCTGAACCAATATTTTAAGAGTTCAGATGGATGTAGATGATGAGTGTCATCATTCTATTATCTATACTCTAGTCATTCATGAAGCTTCATAATATTCATATTGTATGAATTGGGTGAAGCTTGTATAAATGTTGAAATGCTCTTATATTGAAATTTTGATTTTAACATAAGAGATCCTTGGTCTTGAGCAATGGTTATTTATAGACAAAGGGAGCGCTGTGGAAGCATGGGTTGGACCCAAGTAAGATGTATAGTCAAAAAAGGTTGACTGTACTTCTGTGACTTCCATATGACATCCAAAGAGTTGGATGAATGCCAATGATGCAATAAATTGATGTGTTGATAGTATGACTATCAAATCTATCTGGAATCTTTAGAGAAGGAATCAGATAGTACATCAGAATAATCTACATATAATCATTGAAATTGACTTACTTATTTGATAAGATAAAGTCTAATAATTGTATCTCAATATTCTAATGACACTTGCAATTGGTTGCATATGTGTTAGAATATTAGAAATTTGATCTTAGGGTTTATTGGTCATCCACGTTGAAATAGATGCAAGTGTTGCAACAATTTCCATGAGATCAATAGACTTCATATTTTCAGTGGGAACCCTTAGTCTTAGAGAATGTCTCTATGACCTAGATATTAGAATACACTCATTGTTTATTTCTAAATGTTGAGAATAAACATGAAATCTGGAATAGACCTATCATAAAGAGTTATGATGGAGATATTTCAGATAGTAATCTTACATCTAGCGGACTCCACAAAATTAGAAATTAATGAATGGTTCATTAAGATTTCTAATACTGAAAATTAAAACCTTTAAAGATCAATAGGAGGATAAAGATCATTTGACAATGATCTGGCATCATGTTTTGGATATTTCTTTGTTGATGTGATCAATAGACTGATAAGAGATGAACCTTTAGATTGTCTAAATGTTCAAATCTTACATACTTATGAATATTGTATTCAAGAGTAAAAATGTCGAATACACCCTTCTTTGGGAAAGGTGTAAGATGTTAAGGTAATCAAGATCTCATACATATTGATGTATGTGAATCATCTATATCAGAATAAACATTATGGATATGTGATATCTATTAGTGATTATTTGTGATATGATATTTCTTCTCTTCACTTAGAAAACTTTGAAATGTTCAAAGATTTCACATTTTGGTTTAGAATCAAAGTTTGAAGGAAGATGAAATGAATTTGATTTAATCAAGGTAGCTTGTACCTATTAGATGAATTCAAGGAATACCTTATGGAGATGTGAATATCATTTCTATCTCACCCCTCATAATGAGCCTTAACTCAATAGAGTTGTAGGGAGATGCAATTGATCATGTGTGACATGATTTGATCAATGATTAATCTTAGCATAATTATCTCTTAGTTTTCAGGTATATGTGGTAGAGACTACATTATACACTTAATAAGGTCCCAAGCTGGTAAGCTGGAATCTAGCACCAGAAAGTGCTACTTCATTAGGAAAATAAAGGATGGTATTAGATACCTACTTTATGACCTTGAGATTCTTAAAAGGTCTCATCTTTGAGAATATGATTCTTATAGGATGACTCTCTTGAGAATCAAGATGAAAATGAAGTAAAGGAACTCATTTAATCTTGAAAAGATAATGAGGCTCCTGAAATCGGAAACTAAAATAGATATTTAAAGATGAAACATTAATACCTCTTCAAATAAGTTTGAGGATGGATTCCATGTGTCAGTTAAATCTGACGATGATCGGATTTCATGTGATGAAGCTCCTGAGGATCATGACATGGAAAGATGGATGTTAGCAATAAAAGTCTAATGTAGACTTCATATACAAGTGTTGTATATGGACCCTCGAGGATCCACCTATATGGGTCAGACCCATTAAGGTGTAAATGGATCTTCAAGAGAAAGAGGGAACCTGATGAGAAGGTATAGACCTTCAAAGCACGGTTCGTAGCCATGAGCTACACACCGAAGAGAAGGCATCGCTTGCGATAAGACTTGCTCTCCAGTAACCTTGCTTTAACCCATCAGAATATTGCAAACTATAGCTACACAACTTGTCTATGACATCTTCATGGTGTGAGTCAAGATTGCATTCCTCTATGAATACCTCTCTGAGGATATTCATATGAAGTAGCCCCAGGGCTTCATGGTTGAGGAAAGCAAGGTGTGCTAGCTGAAGAACTCCATATTTGGACTCCAATAAGTTTCTTGTAGTTGAAACATAAGATTTGATGAAATTGTAAATGTTGTGATTTCAGATAAAATCTTGATGAACCATGTGAAGCTTAGTGGGAGTGCCATTGTGTTCATCGTGCTAAATGTAGATATTATTCTAATCATTTAGAATGATATAAGAATAATAATAAGTGTTTTATAATTTGGTTGTTCCATACCTTGAGATACGATTTCAAGGATACCTCTTAGATCTTAATTCTGAAGTCGTTCAGAAGCAAAGAGAAGAGGGTATTGGGACTGTCGAATTAGTAGTACACCTTGGACTTATTCCATTTTTTGGACAATTCCAAGAAAAGCTTCCTTCCCTTAAGATGTGGTAGTGACCTGTCTAGAGGGATAGCACCTCAAAGAGTTGAGGAAATGAATGCTAGAACTTCTTGCACTTGTGCATCAGTTATGAGAAGCTGAATGTATGCTAGATGTGTATAAGAACCAGATGTCTACCATGCAGTGGGAGTAGTAAACTGTTACTAATCCTACTATGGAGATAAAATACTTGATTGCAGTAATAACAATATCTTCAAAGATGATGAAACTTAGAGATACTGATCTCAAAGCCTTATCTTCAAAGGTTTAAGACCATGTAGATAGTGATCTATAAGGGTCTTAACTGTAGATACCTTAGGAGATAGAGATCTCCAGGAATGAAGGTATTCTAATAACGATTATGGGAATACTGGTTATGATAACTAATAAGATGTAGTGTCAAGGACACTATAACCAACAAAATTGAGTATCAGTTGCATGAGATGCAACATTCGCATTGGATGCGAGCACTGTTACTAGGAGATATGCAAGTGTCGTAAAAGGACTTGGCGTAGTCTCTTGGGAACGGAGTGACTGATCAGCTTACCTAGCTATTTTCTAAATAGCCTATGATTGTCACATGAGTGTGGGTTTAAATGATTAGCCCATTAATGGCTCTTTGGGCTAGTGGGAGATTGTTGGACATGCGAGCCCACGGCGAGCCATTATACAATAAATGTTATTGCAATTCACTCCTTAATCTGAAATAAAGAGTACATAGTTTGCATAATAGGTCCCTTAGTACAATTAGGGTTATGTACCATGGCCATCTTAATGATCATACAGCTGTTGATTCAATTATTGAATCATAGAGGCTGGTGCTTAGATGAATATCTAATGAGTTAGATTGAGGACTCATCAAGCACCGTCAAATGATTATTAAGAGATGATCTCCAGCCTGAGTAGGAGATGGTAATCCTTTCTCAGTTAGGCTGATATCTGACCGACTTCTTAATGCAGGTCCGCTACATAGGAATAGAGATTCGGAGGTGTCAGATTAGTTAGGTCAAAGAGTTGACTTACCGAGATCGAGATAACCAAAGTCCTATATCATATGCTGTCATGATATAGGCACACATCCTCTGACCGGAGACAGATGTGTTACTATATGTCTGAGTATGTACATTTGGCAGACCAATAGGTTGATGGCCTAATCAAGGTCAATACACTGGCGCGCTGGTGTGCATATAAGGGCATATGAGTAATACGATCTCTCAAAGGGATCATACAGGTTCACTACTGAACCGGAAGACATGAGCTCACTCATGAGATTTTGGGAAGAATCAAATTCCGTGCGCACGGTCGTCTCGCTTTGGAAGCTTGACTGAATTTGTTGGTTTGATATATACTTTTGGAAAGTATATGATCAAGACCTAGGTATGATATATGCTTTTGGAAAGTATATGATCAATACCGACTCCCAATGATCGAATGAGAAACTTACTGATAAAACCATGAAGTAGACAGTATAAAGTTGATCCAATACTTCGGGTTTAATCTGAGTCTTCCAGTATGCAGGATGTACAGGTATTAGGAATACCTGAGGGTGATGTGATCATAAACGATTGTATAAACATGACGCTTCCATTCCTAGGGAGTGATGAAACGGGTCTGGATTTTAGTGACTCCTCTCAGTAGAGAAGTAATCTAATCTTAGTCCGAATATTGGACATTGATCTGAATGTGATTCAGATGCAATGAGAAGATTAGATTTGCGGTCTTGATTTAATCAAGCATTTATGGGAGGCCCGCGATCTGGATTTGAGATATGATCTCAATATCCATGTCACTATATGTGGAACAATACAATCGCCCTGTCCTTATCTCCAAGTATTCGCGGAGAAAGCGCATTATCCTTCAAAGAGTTCATGGATAATTCTATTGTTGATATATGTATCCGAGCAATGAGAAAATGGATAATTGAATATGATTTAATTATCATGAATAATATGAATTTGATTCATATTATAAGGAGAGTTATCTTAGATAATTAAATGTGATTTGATTATCAAAGATGTAAATAATGTGAATGTGATTCATATTATTTGAGCACAAGAGAATAAGTTATCCAATATAATTAAATGTGATTTAATTATTATTATGGATAAGAATAATGTGGATAGTAATATCCAATTATTCATAATATATTATAAATGTGATTTATAATGTATTAGAGAGAGTTAAATATAATTTATAGATTAATTATTAATGTGTATTGGATACACATTGTCTAATTAATTGAAAATGTAAATTACATTTTGTTTTGGGTTGTGAATATGATTCACAATATTCCAATGTCAAGATTGCAATATTCCCATATTTAATTGAGAATTATTTTGGTGAATAAAAATCCCAACAAATAGTTGGAAAATAAGTAGAGAGAAAATCAAGGAGATGTGCAATCTCATGGGAATCCATGAGATTGCCCTTCCAAAGAGGAAGGTTGATCTCTCTTTATTCCTCTCTCCTTATTTGATTGATTTAGTATGGTATTAATATTTATTTGATTTATCAAATATATTTTTATCAAATTAAATCACAAGTTGTTAGTTTTTACCAACAACAATCTTGACCATTGGATTGACATAAATCAATCTCATCCATTGATTTTATATGTCACATGGATTGAGATCCATGGATCCCAAAACCCTATAAATAGAGAGGCATACCATGCTCTCTATTTTACACACAATGTTTGAGAAGCATCTCTCTCTCTCTCTTTCTCTCTAGATGCCAGCCCTCTCTCTCCCTCTCATGGCCGTCCACCATGGATGCCATGGAGAGGTTCTCCATCGCCGCGGCATCGTTGTTATGCTGCCCGTTCTTCTGCTCGTGGATCTCCGTCTCCTTTGGTGCGCCTCGCTCGTGAAGAAGACGTCGGATCTCGTGTGTCTAGATCAGGAGATCCACCGCTTGGATCATCAACATGGATTGCGAGAAGCACGTGGTTCATCCCCGCGCTCGCAAGCGTCTCCTCCGTCGGATCGGACTTGAGACAGGAGGTCTCTTCGTTTAGAGACTCGATCGCAACCACGCTTCAAGAGGTAATCCTATTACTTGTTTGTGGTTTAGACGAAACGATTCGAGAAGTGTTCTTGGATCATGTGGTTTCGTCGTATAAAATTTTTAAAATTCTGTTGCATCAAGCAACTAGTCCGACTAGTCGCTCCTTGTCGTATTCGATACGACACACACGCTTCCGTGATGCACTTGAGGATCAAACCATATCCTTCATGGACTACTTTGTAATTACAGGAACATGAAATAACAAGGGAATAAAATGATGGTGTGGTGAAAGTAACAAGGAAATAAAATGTGAGATAAATAAAATAACAAGGGATATGAGAGGAAATACGTACCTGAGGTTCGCCAGATTTGCGGAGCAGCTACGCTGGACTCCTGTTGTCGCCTCGATCTGATTGGCGAAATGAAAATCGGAGAAGCTATGCGAGTTCGATGGGGAACTCGTGACGTGGAGCAGACCTCCGCGGATCTCTCTTGAAGGAGGTCGTCTCTTGAGGAAGATGTTTCACCACTGTCACCAATAAAACACTCCAAACTCTCTCCTTTTTTCTATTAGAATGGCGGATGGGGAAAAATGAGGATGTACAAATGATTATAAAGAGAAGAGAAAGGGAGGTTAGAATGGTGGTGGTGTTGAATTGGAAGTTGTATTATTGACGGAGTTGAATGGGAGGTTGGTGGAAGAATATGGAGTAGAATGAAAGTTATTAAAAATGGTGGAGTTGAATGGAAGTTGGTGGTAGAAGAGAAGTTATTGCAGAGAATGGAAAATAAATAATAAAATAAATAGTGATGTAAAGTAGGCTACTAAAATACAACAAAAATATAAACAAGGAAAAATAGTGGAGAATTTACAAAAGAATACATACAACATGTACATTTTTTTTGCTTTTCTAATATGTATTTTTTTTCTTTTTAATAAGAGATATTTACAATAGAAAAAAGCAATAAAATACTATAATCAAAATATAACACAACCATGATTTTTTTGTATTATTAGTAATTAGGAAAGATAAAATAAAAATGAAGAAAGAATGAATATATACATAATATACAATGTACATCTAGGTCCCAAAACTCAACTTTTGCAAATGAGCTCTGATTTTAATGGAACCACTTCTGTTGGATAGATAATTTTCTAACATGAACTTTAAAAGTAAGTTTGGTGAATTTAGAGTTCATACGGAGCGAGAATTTAGCTTGAAAGTTGGACTTTACGACTTTTTCTCTTTGGGATCTAATAGCATTTATTTGAGCTAAAATTTGTTTTATATTTTTGTATTTTTATATACATTGTTATGAACAAGTTAGAGAAAGAATTATCCAAAAAAGAGTTGAATGAAATATTAAAAATACATAAAGTTTTGGGCTATTTACAGGTGAAAAACTCCTTTAACTTCGCGGCTTTTTATTGTTAATTTATTTTGTACAATGTAATATACAATAATTAGTGTATTTTATTTACAAGAGTTATTTTATTAATTTATTGATTTTATGGATATTTTTCTGGGATTTTACTCGGGAATTTTGCTAAGATCAAGATATTGAGATGATGAATCACAGATTCATCACCCCCTATACTTAAACTTTACTAGTCCTAGAGCAAATAAAGAATGAATAAGTTGTGTTAACCCCTGACTATGCATGTGAATACAAGACTTGATCCGTTCAAGAACTCTCGATTTTAGAGATCCTAAAATTCTAAGCTGAACCAAGCTCTAGTCAAAAGGTATCCAATTTTCTTAATCATCAGACTCTCCTTGTATACATATATAGTAATGATATGACTTAAGTGTTGACCGCAGTTACAAGAGTAGAGTCGCAACGTCACCCAAGGTTCCAGTCCAAAAGACTCTCCTAAGAACCCGGTCCTCAACACTAGGGAATAAACCATTTCTTACATCCAATCCACCGTCTCTTTAGTTGTCAGACTTAAATGTGTAGATGGAAGGCCATTTGATGGAGGGCATAGGATTGTGTTATTTCTTCTCTCCCTATCATTGGATTACGGATTCTCTCGAGTGCCTTATTACTCAACGCATGTTTTTGGTGTTGATCAGTGCGTCCGTCAAGAGAAGTTGGAGTCGTTTACACTTGTTTTCTTGGGAGTACACCAAGGTGTGCCTTTTTTGAGTACCTATCGTACCTTCTACACCCAGACTTGTAGCATTTACGATGCAGAGCCCTTTTTTGGTGCAAGCCCGACTCCTGGTCCTAATAGCGGTGGTCCAAGTGGACACTTTGAAATGGTTGGGAGCGCTCGTCTTTGATGGAAGCTCTTTTGATAATTGAGTTTGTGGAATGAGAGCTTTTCTTTAACATTTCATTGCTTTGTAGTATTTTGGCTAGCTCCACTGCTTTTACCAAGAGTTGGCGCACACTGATCAACAATTTTTTTATTTTTTCACACCCTGGCACATAGGTAAATGTCAAGAATCATGTTCTCATACTAGATAAAGGTGCTGACACTCAGGTTTCATGAAGCCTTCATTGATTTTATCCCATCCTCGAGCATCATCAAATCAAGTCCAAACTCAAATCCCTCATCCCAGTTCCTTAAGTGAAATTTCAACTCATCTCATCATAACTGCAGTCGTGTATGTGAGGTGCTGATCATATTCTTAAGGTAGAGACTAAGCATGCAATATAGCACACAAATCATTCAAACTAAGAAAATGTGAATAATTAAGTCAAAGACCCTAATCACTAAGGCTGGTTAACTCAAAATCTCAAGACCTCATAAACCAAGTGTTCTTGAACATCACTAGTCTTGTGTGAAAGTGAATTGTGTGAGGGATTAAACCAACTTATTAGTTAGTTTTTTTTAGAAAAAGTTTTTTTTCAAAAAAGTTTTTTTTTTGAAAAACAAAGGAAAAGAAAAAGGTTTTTTTTAAAGTTTTGTTTTTTTTTCAAAAGTGTTTTTTAAAAGATAAGTAAATAAGGAGGACTTCTTCTTCTTTTTTTTGAATTTTTTTAAAAGCAAATAAGGGATTTTTTAAATATATTTTTTAAGAGATTTTTTTTAAAAATTTTTTTTACCCAGCCCATAATTATTGTATAATATATACAAAAATAAGTGAAAGTACGAGCTATGGGTAAAGTATATATGTAATATATACACGCCCCCCTATACTTAGCATGTGTTATGTCCTCATGGCACTAGGTGACAAAAAGCCATAGCTCGTACTAAGTATAAGTGGGTGAAAAGAATATAAGAATATGGGAGAATACACAGCGGGCATCGGCCCCCCTATACTTAGTCTATAGTCAGCCTAAGTATTGGATAGAACACAAGATTGGGGAACCGATGAGAGTGGAAAAGAATATACAAGAAGAAATGGAGCAACTAGGTTCACTCACCCCCCTATACTTAGGATATAGTCATCCTAAATATGGCCACAAAATGAAAACGATACGGACTGGGGCGAGTGATGTGAATCATGGGGGAGGGAGGGAAATAAAGGAAGGAAAAGTCTATACAAGGAGGAGTGAGAATATACAAGGATCAAGAAGGTTTTTGACGGACCTTCTTGCGGGAGCGAGGGGGTGGATAGTATACACATGTGTCGCTGTTAGAATCACCCTCTGAAAAATAATAGTGAGGTGTAGGGAACGTCCAAGTAGGGTCGACACACGGCTGCTTGCTCAAATATGGCTTCAGGACAGCCAACCTGAGCTCACTCATGTAGATAACCTCATCCGAACCTGATGAGGATTCCTCAGAAAGTTCCTTCTCTGGTAAGTCGAAGGCAACTTCCTTAGCTGGTTTTCTAAAACCTGAAGCATCAAGAGGAAGAGGAGATTGATACGTCTTAAGGAGTTTGGGGGAACACCTCAAGGAATCAATACCCTTCCTCTTCTTACCAGATGTTCGACTAGAGGATGGAGCAACCGATTTATCAAGATTGGTCAATTTGGTCCCAGTTGTCTCTTTTGGTGTAAGTCTTGGATGTGGTGTGTATGAGGTACTGACCAGAGGGTCATCATCAGATGAGTCACCATATGCATTGTAATACTCCTGCAGGGTCAGCACACGTCTCTGGTAAGGCATAGTGTTCTCAGTTGGCTTGGCATTGATTGGCTCATGAGTCGGATCATCTAAATAATCAAGGAAATTAGTAATGATCATGTCCGACTCAGGGACAACTTCTGATTATGAGTCCTCTCGAGAAGTTGTCATGGTGGTGGTAGTGCAAGCAGTGGATGGTGTGGAGGTATAGGGAGTCTCTGAACCAATGGTCGCCTAGACAATCGGTATCGCAGGTGTAGTAGAGAGACGGGACTCAACTGTCTCTCGAAGGTCACGGCTGTTTGTGACTTTACGGGTTACCTTGGAATATCATGTGTCCTCAAAGATCGAGTGAGGTCGGAGTGCTCCCAATGAAGAGAAATTGGTCTCCCGAGTCTCGCAATCTATAGTTGCCTTAGCCAAGGCTAAGAACGGTTTCCCAAGAATGATCGGAGACTGGGTGAACTGTCCTCAATGCTCAACATGATCGTAAAGTCTATTTCCAGTAGAGCATCTTGGAAAGTAACGATGGCTGAAATGGTTCCTCTTAACCGTTTAATATATCGATCCGCCAACTGAATGATCTCTCTTGACTTCTTGACAGATCCGAGTTTGAGCTTTGCAAACACAGAGGTCAGGAGGATATTAATCGGTAAGTCATCATCGATTCTTGCATGGGTGAAGGTGGTGTCTTTGATTTCACAATCAAATCTAGGCAACCGCTTCACTCTGCGGCTCTTGGTTTTTCTCCCTATCATCAAAGAAGTGGGCGTAGACACTATATGTTTCTCAGTCCTTGTTCTCTTATTGCCCGACCTTTTAGGCATCAATTTACTTCTCACAAATCTTTTAAGGTCGGGAAAGTGGTCAATGGCCATTAATAAGGGAAGCTCGAAAATCAAATTTCTATCCAATGCTTCCCTAACTGCAGGATCCAATTTTTTTAGATCTTTTCCTTTTTCAATTTTTATGTTATTTTTCAGTTTTTCCATTTTTTGGTCTTTTTGATAGGTGAAGGAGGGGAGAATGTACAAACTCAAGTTTTGAGGGAAAGTGGTTAGTAAAAGAGGGAGGTAGAAGGGACTCCAGCTGTACATGACATGTGGTCAATCCGGTGTCTTCCAGGTTTCAAGATTCAATTTGCGAAATCCATGATCCACTTTCATACCTGGACGCTTGATCGGCCTAAAAATGTCATCCTCCAGTAAGTTCTCATGAAACATCATGAGAGAAGTCTGCGCATTTGGAGGATACTGCTGAGAACTCAGGCTCTTATACTCAACACACCTTGACTCAGGGCGTGTAATGTTGGGTTGAGTATGGACCATCTATATGGTAGATGTTGGTCGGAGCCTCATAAGGTGGAGTCAGTAGACAGAGGGTCTGTACATCGGTCTCATGAGTCCAATCCCCTGTATATGTCGGCTCTTCGAATGGGTGGTATGAAGATTGGTCAATGTTGGCTTGATCACTTAGGTTAATCAAGTCAAGAAGATCATGTAGTGTAGGCCTCTCCATTCGGTTTGTTTCGTCGATCGTGTTGTACCCAAAGGTCAAGTCGGGATGTATACAAGTCAATGGTTGCCCAGTCCTAACTCGAGGTGAGAATGAGGTATGTGGGGTCAATTGGTTCTGCAAATCATTCATCTCAACAATGGCTTATTCTTTGGTTTGTTCCTTAATTGTAGCAAGCGGATGAGAATATGGTGAGTCAATCCAGGGTGGTTGTGGGTCAGGGGTGTAAGAATGTGGAGTAGGTGAGAAGCACGAAGAAGTGGAGAAATCAGTCGGAGTTCTGACTTCGCGGTCGAGGTGTAGGTATGAAGATGAATAAGAAGGTGGAGATGGTCGAAATATGGTCGAAGAAGAGTGACGTCGATATGATGACCAATATTCTGAAATTTTGGAAGGGAGATGGGAGAATGAAGCGGATCGAGGAAAAAAGCATGCAAGTGCACCGAATAACACACAAAACAAACAAACACAAGAGCAAACCCTGAGTTCACCTACTCAACACAGTGATGGTCACAGAAGTCCGACCGTTTATCTTTTCAGTTTTAATTAGGTGATAAATCAAGATATAAGTCCAATTACACACGGCTTAAAAGTAGGTTTTGGGCAATATCCTAGGGATGTGTCCTCACCTCTCAACAATCGCAATAGCCAAGCATACAATGAGGGTTTTGCTCTCCCAAAACAAGTGTTAGTTTTAGTCAGTTTTTTTGTGTCAACTCTGATTAGCAATCCCGATTTTAAGTTTGGTTATCACTTGATTAGTCCACCAAACAAAGCACGCCTAATGATCAGTCCCGATTTCCTTTTAACCTAAGTGTCAAAAACCAAGGGGGAGGGAGTCGAGAAAAATCGATGCAAATAGTGAAACTAATGATGCATGCCCAGTTCAGAAGACCTACAGTGATCCTCACGCTCTACATGCTGGATGCAAGGAAGAATTGAAATTTTATACTATATGAATGCAAACGAGAAAACCTTTCCTAGACGGGCAGTTCTATTAGCGAGTGATGAACAAGTTAAATTTGACTAATAGCCCTGCAGTCTAAGTACGTCTCGTTAAATGTGATGTGTGGTCCTAAAAATTATGAGCACAAGAAATAAAATATTCTAATAAAAATATGCTCTAAGAGCCGCAAGTGCAAGTCCTATTCTAAGTCAATAAACCACACGTCCACGAGCGGGTCCAATGTCCAGTCCGGATACAAACGCGAGCTCTCAAACAAGAGCCACTAGAAAGCGCAAAATTACCTAAATTATTACAACACAATAATTACAAAAATTTTACAAAAAAACCTCTCGAAGATAAATTAATTATCCTCACTCTTCAGCAGTCGGCGCGTGTCACGTCCGTCGATCTCCGATGCACTCCAAGTACACAGGGTCGTCGCAAGGAAAATAAAATTTATGTTAGAGAGATAAAAAACTAAATATATACAAAAATATGAAGAAAAAATAATTGAGAGGAAAATGGATTAATTACAAGTGGCTCGGGGGTCAGACTACCCGAGTAAGTGAAAATCTAAATCAAAATTTTTTAATTAATTCCTAAGTCGTTTGCCTCCCCGGCAACGGTGCCATCTGATGAGTCGCTAAATGCGATGATTAGTTTGTGTTCGTTGTAGTATGTGTACTTAGCGATTTAATCAGAACCGAGAGAAGATCTCCGTGAAGAGTGTCTCGATTTAATTTATATCCCGGGCAAGTCCGAGGTCGAACAAAGGGAGGCAAAGGAACAACTTTGGGGTTAATTCGAAAATGAAGATTTAGATTTCAGTTGCAGATATTTTTTTATATTTTTTAATGCAAAAAATAAATGCAAATGCAAATGTGGCTGAATTAATACACTAAGAAAGCATACAACTTAGCCAAATTAATTTGAATAGAAAATAAGTCCAATTTAGTGAAGTTATATTTTTCCTAGAATGCTAATCCAGTGATGAATGCAAGACACTTTTTTTGGAATTTTATAGGTTAAAATGCAACAATTAAAAATGCACACTTTTATGGGTATTTTCACAATTTTTCACACAATAGTAAGAAATAATTATGAACAATTTACTGGAATAAAAACATGATGAAATGAAGGTACAGTAATATTTTTGGAATGTTTTGACAACATATGAATTTTTTATGAATTTTTTTAGTAAAAATAGAGTGACAGTGAGTAATTAATTCCTAATAAATCCACAATAGCAAATTAGGAAAAGAGCGAATTATCTCATATAGGTATTTTTATATGGCATTCAGGAGACTTGAAATTTTGTGAAAAGGATGTATATGGATTTAATTAAAAATTATTTACTAAAAATACTCCACAATTTATTTCAGGCACAAAACATTTCCAATTGCAATGAAATTTGGATTGTAATTAGATCATACGTTAACGCATCATTTCTGATTTTGTAAGAATTTTTGGAGCAACCATGAGCTAGATATGAATTTAAGAGCTCAGATTGGGTAAAATATGCAGAATTTTACTTAAACAATTTTAGTTAATTCAACATAACTCACAAAAATACAAATAAATATGAAAATGGTAGACAATTAGTTGCTCAACATCATGCTATTTTTCATTGAATAAAATGATGCGACATTGGTGTACAAATTAATCTATAAAGATAGGGGTATCTATGCAATTTTAGGAAAGAAAACTCACGAGCAAACTATATACATGGACTACTTTGTAATTATAGAAACATGAAATAACAAGGGAATAAAATGATGGTATGGTGAAAGTAACAAGGAAATAAAACGTGAGATAAACAAAATAACAAGGGATATGAGAGGAAATACTTACCTGAGGTTTGCCGGATTTGCGGAGCAGCTACGCTAGACTCCTGTCGCCGCCTCGATCCGATTGGCGAAATGAAAATCGAAGAAGCTATGCGAGCTCGATGGGGAACTCGTGATGCGGAGCGGACCTCCGCGGATCTCGCTTAAAGGAGGTCGTCGCTTGAGGAAGATGCTTCACCGCTGTCACCAATAAAACACTCCAAGTTGTCTCCTTTTTTCAATTAGAATGGCGGATGAGAAAAATGAGGATGTACAAATGAATATAAAGAGAAGAAAAAGGGAGGTTAGAATGGTGGTGGTGTTGAATGGGAAGTTGTATTATTGATGGAGTTGAATGGGAGGTTGGTGGAAGAATATGGAGTAGAATGGGAGTTATTAAAAATGGTGGAGTTGAATGGAAGTTGGTGGTAGAAGAGAAGTTATTGTAGAGAATAGAAAATAAATAATAAAATAAATAGTGATATAAAGTAGGCTACTAAAATATAACAAAAATATAAACAAGGAAAAATAGTGGGGAATTTACAAAGGAATACATACAACATGTATATTTTTTTGTTTGCTTTTCTAATATGTATTTTTTTATCTTTTTAATAAGAGATATTTACAACGAAAAAATGTAGTAAAATACTACAATCAAAATACAACACAACCATGATTTTTTTTGTATTTTTAGTAATTAGGAAAGATAAAATAAAAAATGAAAAAAGAATGAATATATACATAATATACAATGTATATCTAGGTCCCAAAACTCAACTTTTGCAAATGAGCTCCGATTTTAATGAAACCACTTCCGTTGGATAGATAATTTTCTAACATGAACTTTAAAAGTGAGTTTGGTGAATTTGGAGTTCATACGGAGCGGAATTTGGCTTGGAAGTTTAACTTTACAGTTTTTCTCTTTGGGATCTAGGAGCATTTATTTGAATTAAAATTTGTTTTATATTTTTGTATTTTTATATACATTGTTATGAACAAGTTAGAGAAAGAATTAGCCAAAAAAGAGTTGAAATTAAATTATTAAAAATACATAAAGTTTTGGACTATTTACAAGTGAAAAACTCCTTTAACTTTGCGGCTTTTTATTGTTAATTTATTTTGTACAATATAATATATAATAATTAGTGTGTTTTATTTACAAGAGTCATTTTGTTAATTTATTGATTTTATGGACATTTTTCTGGGATTTTACTCGAGAATTTTGCTAAGATCATGATATTGAGATGATGAATCATGGATTCATCAGATCTCTATTCTCATGTGACCAAATAATATGAATCGCATTCAAATTATTCACATCCTTGATAATTAAATCACATTTCATTATCTTATATAACTCTCCTTATAATATGAATCAAATTCATATTATTCATGATAATCAAATCACATTTAATTATCAATTTTCTCAATGCTCGGATACACATATCAATAATGAAATTATCATGAACTCTTTCAAGGATAATGCGCTTTTCGCGGATACTTGGAGATAAGGACAGGGCGATTGTATTGTTCCACTTATAGTGACTTGGATATTGAGATCATATCTCAAATACAGATCGCGGGCCTCCCATAGATGCTTGATTAAATCAAGACCGGAAATCTAATCTTCTCATTGCATCTGAATCACATTCAGATCAATGTCCAACATTTAAACCAAGATCAGATCACTTCTCTACTGAGAGGAGTCACTAAAATCCAGACCCGTTTCATCACTCCCTAGGAATGGAAGCGTCATGGTTATACAATCATTTATGATCACATCACCCTCAGGTATTCCCAATACATGTACATCCTTCATACTGGAAGACTCAGAATAAACCCGAAGTATTGGATCAACTTTATACTGTCTACTTCATGGTTTTATCAGTAAGTTTCTCATTCGATCATTGGGAGTTGGTATCGATCATATACTTTTCAAAAACATATATCATACCTAGATCTTGATTATATACTTTCCAAAAGTATATATCAAACCTACAAATTCAGTCAAGCTTCCAAAGAGAGATGACCGTGCACGGAATTTGATTCTTCCCAATATCTCATGAGTGAGCTCACGCCTTCCCGTTTAGTAAATGAACCTGTATGATCCCTTTGAGAGATCGTATTACTCATATGCCCTTCTATGCACACCAGCGCGCCGGTATATAGACCTTGGTTAGGTCATCAACCTATTGGCCTGCCAAATGTACATACTCAGACATATAGTAACACATATGTCTTTGGTCAGAGGATGCGTGCCTATATCATGATAGCATACGATATAGGACTTTAGTTATCTCGATCTCGTTAAGTCAACTCTTTGACCTAACTAATCTGACACCTCCGAATCTCTATTCCTATGCAGAGGACCTGCGTCAAGAGGTCGGTCAGATATCAACCTAATTGAGAAAGCATTGCCATCTCCTACTCATGCTGGAGATCATCTCTTAACAATCATTTGACGGTGCTTGATGAGTCCTCAATCTAACCCTTTAGATATTCATCCAAGCACCAGCCTCTATGATTCAATTATTGAATCAACAGTTGTATGATTATTAAGATGGCCATTGTACATAACCCTAATTGTACTAAGGGATCTATTATGCAAATTATTTATTCTTCATTTCAAATCTGGTAATGATATTTGCAATAACATTTATTGCATAATGGCTCGTCGTGGGCTCGCATGTCCAACAATCTTCCACTAGCCCAAAGAGCCATTAATGGGCTAATCATTTAAATCCGCACTCATGTGACAATCGTGGGCTATTTAGAAAATAGTTAGGTATGCTGATCAGTCACTCTGTTCCCACGAGACTACGCCAAGTCCTTTTACGACACTTGCATATCCCCAGTAACAGTGCCTGCATCTAATACGAATGTTGCATCTTATGCAACCAATACTCGATCTTGTTAGTTATAGTGTCCTTTACACTACAGCTTAATAATTATCATAACCGGTATTTCCATAATCCTTATGAGAATACCCTTATTCCTAGAGATCACTATCTTTTAAGGTATCCACAGGTAAGACCTTTTAGATCTCTATCTATAAAGTCTTAAGTTTTTGTAGATAAGACTTTAAGATCAGTATCTCAAAAAATATTGTCATCTATGAAGATTTTGTTATTATTGCAATCAAGTGTTTTCTCTCCATAGTAGGATTAGCAACACTTTACTACTCCCACTGCATGGTAGATATCTAGCTTTTGTACACATCTAGCATACACTTAGCTTCTCGTAACTGATGCACAAGTGCAAGCAGTTCTAGCATTCACTTCCTCGACTCTTTGAGGTGCTATCCCTTTAGATAGGTCAGTACCATATCTTAAGGGATGGAAGTCTTTCTTGGAATTTTCCAAAAAATGGAATATGTTCAAGGTGTACTACTATTGTGACAGTCCCAATACCCTCTTCTCTTTGCTTCTGAACATCTTCAGAACTAAGATCCAAGAGGTATCCTTGAGATCATATCTCAAGTTATGGAACAACCATATTATAAAACACTTATTATTATCCTTATATCATTTTAAATGACTAGGATATGATCTACATTTAGCACGACGAACACAAAGGCACTCCCACTAAGCTTCACATGGCTCATCAAGATTTTATCTGAAATCATAACATTTATAATTTCATCAAATCTTATGGTCCAACTTCAAGAAGCTTATTTGAATCCATAAATGCATTCCTTAGCTTGCACACCTTGCTTTTCTCAACCATGAAGCCATGGGGCTACTTCATGTGAATATCCTCAGAGAGGTATTCATAGAGGAATGCAATCTTGATTTACATCTTGAAGATGCAATAGTCAAGTTGTGTAGCTAAGGTTAGCAATATTCTGATGATTTTAAGCATGGTTACTGGAAAGCAAGTCTCATTGCAAGCGATGTCTTCTTTCTTCATGTGTAGCTCATGGCTACGAACCGTGCTTTGAAGGTCTCTACCTTATCATCAGGTTCCCTTTCTCTTGAAGATCCATTTACACCTTTACAGGTCTTACCCATATAGGTGGATCCTCGAGGGTCCATATACAACACTTGTATATGAAGTCTACATTAGACTTTTATTGCTAACATCCATCTTTCCATGTCATGATCCTCAGGAGCTTCATCACATGAAGTCCGATCATTGTCAGACTTAATCGACACATGGAATATATCCTCAAACTTATTTGAAAAGGTATTAGTGTTTCATCTTTAATTGTCCTTTTAGTTCCTGATTTCAGGAGCCTCATTATCTTCTCAAGATTAAATGAGTTCCTACACTTCATTTTCATCTTGATTCTCAAGAGTCTCAACCTCTAAGAATCACATTCTCAGAGATGAGATATTTTAAGAATCTCAAGGTCATAAAGTAGGTATCCAATACCATCCTTTATTTTCCTAATGAAGCAACACTCTCAAGTGCTAGATTCAAGCATGCATGAAACCTTATTAAGAATATACATTGTAGTCTCTACTATATATATACCTGGAAACTAAGGGATAATTATGCTAAAATTCATCATTGATAAGATCATATCACACATGATCCAATTGTATCTCCCTATAACTCTATTGAGTTAAGGTGTGTTAGGAGGATTGAGATAGAAATGATATTCATATCTCTATAAGATATCCTTTGAATTCATCTAACAGGTACATGGTACCTAGATTAGATCAAATCTGTTTTATCTTCCTTCAAACTTTGGTTGTAAACCAAAATAATGAAATCTTTGAACATTTCAAAGGTTTCTTTAGGTGAAGAGAAGAAATCTCATATCATACATAATCATCAATAGATATCACATATCCATAATGTTTACTATGATATAGATGATCCGTATACATCAATATGTATGAGATCCTGAATACCGTGACATCTTACACCATTCCCAAAGAAGGGTGTATTGGACATTTTACCTTGAATACAATATTCATAAGTATGCAAGTTTTGAAATTTTAGACATTCTAAAGTTTCATCTCTTACTAGTCTATTGATCAAATCAATAGACAAATGTCCAAGGCTTGATGCTAGATCATTGTCAAATGATCTTCATCCTCCTATTGATCTTAAGGTTTTTTTTCAGTATTTAGAAATGTTAATGAAACATTCATTAATTTTCTAATTTAGTGTAGTCCACTAGATTTTAGATTACTATCTGAAATATCTCCATCATAACTCTTTATGATAGATTTGTTACAGAATTCATGTTTATTTCCAACATTTAGAAATAAACAATGAGTGTATTCTAATATCTAGGTCATAGAGACATTCTCTAAGACTAAGGGCTCTCCCATTGAAATTATGAAGCCTTTCAATCCAATTGAGATTGTTGCAACAATTGCATCAATATCCATGTGGATGAATATTAAACCTTTAAAATCAAATTTCTAATTTCTAATACATATGCAACCGGCAAGTGTCATTAGAAGATTGAGATACAATTATTAGATGTTTATCTTATCCAATAAGAAAGTCAATTTCAGTGATTAAATGTAGATTATTCCGATGCACTATCCGAGTCTTCTCTAAGGATCTAGATAGACTTGATAGTCATGCTATCTATACATCAGCTTATTGCAGTATTGGCATTCATCCAACTATTTGGATGTCATATGGAAGTCACAGAAGTACAATCAACTCTTTGACTTTCCTTCTTACTTGGGTCCAACCCATGCTTCCACTGCGCTCCCTTTATCTATGAACAACTATTGCTTAAGACTAAGGATCTCTTATGTTAAATTCAAAAGAATTCAATGTAAGAGCAATTCAACATTTGTACATGCTTCATTAAATTCATACAATATGAATATTATGAAGATTGATGAATGACTAGAGTATAGACAATAGAATGATGACACTCATCATGTTCGCATCCATCTAGACTCTTGAAACATTGGTTCAGGTAGGTATTCAAAAAGTTTGAATACATCATCTCTTATGGAGCCACCATTCTGCAAGATGCAGAGAACCATGTCATTCATGATTAAATGTCAAGAGCACATATGTATGCCATAACATCTTCTTAAGTCTTTATAACGATTATTTGACAATTGTGATCATTATCGACATATCACTTCCAAAATACATTCGATGAGAGATCAAGACTATAGAGCATACAAAACCTAGGGTTGTAGTCATATTATCTATTTAATTGTCATTCCTCATTATTATGAGGAGACTTGCATATTGAAACCACATACATTATGTGTTCAATTCTGGATCATGGGTCCAATCCATGATATCATACTGGTTATTATTGAGTATAACATTGAGTGGGTTTAAATGAAAGGATTATCTGAAATAAGAAATTTGCATAAGTGCATATATATATATATATATACATATTTACTTTGATTTAGGAATTTTTATATCAAAGTTGTCTTGCCTTGTTAACACTGAAAGTTCATTCCCTTAATCACTTTCAATGTAAGAGATATACTTACCATTATATCTCAAGTAAGATCTGAGATTTAATTCCTTATCTTTATCACATCCCAATAATATGAGAACCTGTGACTCCGATAAAAAGAAGCGGGAACGCATTCCGCCTTGCAAGTCCAACTTGCATTTCCCAATTCGGTCTTAACACTCGGGCCCACCACCCCTAAGGCGATGTTGATCCATCATTAATTGAAGCAACCATCAACATGAATAATACTCGCTATACGCAATCCAATATCGCCCCAATAATATGAGGATCCAATAATGGGTTCACTACGTATACGACCTTACTCTTTCGAGAAGCAAAGAGCCCGATCCAGATGCGCTTGCATACATGAGTTGTCACTTCGGACAAACGTCTCCTACATACAATCCCTGGAGACGGAACCCTCCGCCTTGACGGGAGACCATGGATGTCACTTATGTGATCCTCCATATCATATTCAAATTCTAATTAATCATTATGAATCACATTCATTATGATCAATTCTTCCAAGGGAAAAAACAACTCTATTCACAATAGAGTGTTTTAATTTTAATTCGATTCCAATTAATCTAATCATATTAAATTAATGATCAAATTAATATCCAACAAATATTCTTAATTGTTACTTGAATTATGGTATTATCTCAAATACGTGTTATTTCGAATTTTAATAATTAGAAATAAATCATGATTTCTTAAGCATTATATTAACCCTACTTGTTGTGATGGCCAGTACCGACGGGAGTGGGACAGACCGCACATGGTGCAACCTGCTACCCCAACGCTCCCCGACTAGACACCATATCCACCTCGGGAAAGCATAATGCAAAATAGATCACTTTGTACTTGAGATGATCATCGGTTCTTCAACCGAAATTATACCATATAATAATAATCAAAACAATTTTGATTAACATTATAATGAGATTTTCTAAATAAATCCCAAATCCTATTCAAGCAACATGTTTGTTGAACGTGGATCATGTAGATCATGTAACCAATTTTGTGATCTAGATCATATCTAATCACTAATTGGTTAAGGCAATGTCATTTAAGGAAATAATTATCATCAAATATTTCACAAATATTTATGCATAATTATTCCAGGAAACTAAATAATTTAATTTCACTAATTGATTAAATGACAATCACTAGGTTCTTGATTAGGAAAGTATTTCCAGCAGTGACCCTCACTTACTAAAATACCATATCTCAATCAATTTAATTCCAAATCAAGCAAAATAAGTTCCTAAAGTTTGCTAATTTGATTTACAACAAAACCTAAGTGGTTTTCACGTATTTCAAGGTGTTTCAAATCCACAATTAACTCTTTAATTACGTTAAGATTTGCAGTCCCCAAAACTGTGGATACATGTTCACTAAAATGAGCATAACTTGAGCATACGGAATCCAAATTACGTAAACTCAGATCCTACGATTTCCTTATTTAATGGGGAACAAAATACAATTATTATTTTCATTTTTAAATAATTTAAATAGTGCCTAAAATAATCTCAAAACAGAGATGCGAAAATGAAATGCAAGAAAACTTTCGCAAATCCTAATGAACTCAAGTTGTTCTCGGTTAATGGATCACATCCAAAACCTTCAATCTAAGGCTCTGATACCACTTGAAGGATATGGTTAGATCCTCAAGCGCATCATGGAAGCGTGAGCATCGTATCGAATACAACGAAGAACGACTAGTCGGACTAGTTGTTATATGCAACGGAAATTAAAAATTTTCATGTGATGAAACCACATGATCCAAGAACACTTCTCGGATCGTTTAAACCACAAAAAGTATTAGGGTTACCTCTTGAAGTGTGGTTGCGATTGAGTCTCTAAACGAAGAGACCTCCTGTCTCAAGTCCGATCCGTCGAAGGAGACGCTTGCGAGCGTGTTGATGAAACACGTGCTTCTCGCAATCCATGTTGATGATCCAAGCGACGGATCTTCTGATCTCGACAAACGAAATACGACGTCCTCTTCACGAGCAAGGCACGTCGAAGTAGACGGAGATCCACAAGCAAACCATCAGGCAACATAACGACAATGCTACGGTGATGGAGAACCTCTCTAGGACATCCATGATGGACGACCACATGAGAGGGAGAGAGTATGTATGTAGAGAGAGAGAGAGAGACTTATGTTCTCATTGTGTAAAGAAGAGCAATGGGGTGCCTCTCCTTTTATAATAATTTGGGATCCATGGATCTCAATCCATAGGCAACACAAATCCAATGGCTCTCATTGATTTGTGTTTCTTTTAATGGCTAAGATTTGTGTTGATAAAAACCAACAACAATTAATTTAATTTAGATTAAATCTATATTGATAAATCGATATAAATCAATCCCAAATTAAATCAATCAATCATGGAGATTATGGAATGAAGATTGCCTCCTTACATAATATTGGATTTGGTGGCAATCTCATGCAATCTCATGAGATCTCATGAGATTACATTATTCCATGGAAATTTCCAAGATTTACAACAACACTTGTTGTAAATTATTCTACAAAAATAATCCATAATTATTTTATGAATATTGCAATCTTTCCATTGGAAAATTGTGAATCACATTCACAACCCAAAATAAAATGTGAATTATATTTTCAATTAATTATCCAATGTGAATCCAATTTACATCAACATTTAATTAACAAATGTAAATTACAAATAGCTCTATCTTATATATTATAAATCACATTTATAATATATATGACTAATATGGATATTTCTATCCACATTATTCATATCCATGATAATTAAATCACAGTTAATCATCTTGGATCTCTATTCTCATGTGCCCAAATAATATGAATCAGATTCACATTATTCACATCCTTGATAATTAAATCACATTTCTTTTCTTGTTTCGAGGTTACTAGTTTCTTTAGATAGGGTAACAGAGACATTGTCTTCTCCATATCACATTCGAGGGCCATGTGGTCAATTATTTGTCATTTCCTTGATAGTCAGGCACTTGCCCGTACTGATTGACGGTCACAAATGATCGCAGATTGTCTACTCCTACAGCTTGATGAGTTCGACTTGATTTTGGGCATGGATTGGCTATCTACTCATCATGCACTGGTTGATTATTTTAGGAAGACAGTTATTTTCACGATTCCAGATTTACCTGAGTTCACTTTTGAGGGTACTATACGTGACTCCACCATAGAGTATATCTCGGTGTTGCGAGCTCAGCGACTTGTTGATCAGGGATGTGATTCATACCTTGCATTGATAACTTTCCTTATAATATGAACCAAATTCATATTATTCATGATAATTAAATCAAATTTAATTATTAATTTTCTCAATGCTCGGATACACATATCAACAATGAAATTATCATGAACTCTTTCAAGGATAATGCGCTTTCTCCGCGGATACTTGGAGATAAGGACATGGCGATTGTATTGTTCCACGTATAATGACTTGGATATTGAGATCATATCTCAAATCCAGATCGCGGACCTCCCATAGATGCTTGATTAAATCAAGATCGCAAATCTAATCTTCTCATTGCATCTGAATCACGTTCAAATCAATGTCCAACATTTGGACTAAGATTAGATCACTTCTCTACTGAGAGGAGTCACTAAAATCCATACCCGTTTCATCACTCCCTAGGAATGGAAGTGTCATGGTTATACAATCGTTTATGATCACATCACCCTCAGGTATTCCCAATACTTGTACATCCTTCATACTTGAAGACTCAGAATAAACCCGAAGTATTGGATCAACTTTATACTATCTACTTCATGGTCTTATCAGTAAGTTTCTCATTCGATCATTGGGAGTTGGTATCGATCATATACTTTCCAAAAGCATATATCATACCTAGGTCTTGATCATATACTTTCCAAAAGTATATATCAAACCTACAAATTCAGTCAAGCTTCCAAAGCGAGACGACCATGCACGGAATTTGATTCTTCCCAATATCTCATGAGTGAGCTCATGCCTTCCGATTCAGTAAATGAACATGTATGATCCCTTTGAGAGATCGTATTACTCATATGCCCTTATATGCACACCAGCGCGCCGGTGTATAGACCTTGGTTAGGTCATCAACCTATTGGTCTGCCAAATGTACATACTCAGACATATAGTAACACATATGTCTCCGGTCAGAGGATGCATGCCTATATCATGACAGCATGCGATATAGGACTTTAGTTATCTCGATCTCGTTAAGTCAACTCTTTAACCTAACTAATCTGACACCTCTGAATCTCTATTCCTATGCAGAGGACCTACGTCAAGAGGTCGGTCAGATATCAACCTAATTGAGAAAGCATTGCCATCTCCTACTCAGGCTGGAGATCATCTCTTAACAATCATTTGACAGTGCTTGATGAGTCCTCAATCTATCCCTTTAAATATTCATCCAAGCACCAGCCTCTATGATTCAATTATTGAATCAACAGTTGTATGATTATTAAGATGGCCATGGTACATAACCCTAATTGTACTAAGAGATCTATTATGCAAATTATTTATTCTTCATTTCAGATCAGGGAATGATATTTTCAATAACATTTATTGCATAATGGCTCGTCGTGGGCTCGCATGTCCAACACTTCCCACCATAACATAAATTGTCGCTTCACATATCGAAAACTTTTATTTGTTTCATGGCATTAGTTTTTAGATATTGAGAAGATCCTCATGATGAATGAAGTGATTTTATTTTGCTAAGTTATTTTTTTCCTATTTTTGTTATTTCTCATAATAAATATTAATTTGTATTATCATCTATATAAGCTTGATCTTGTCTTGCTTTAGCATGCAATGGTAATCGTATTGAGTTCAATTTTTTTATCAACAATATTCTATCTTTTTGATAGTTCATGAATATTAAAAAAAATTGAATCTGAATTGATAACAAATTCCTATTAAATTTGATTCGAATTTGAAACATTTAAAATGAATTGAATCCAAATCCTTTGCATTAGCACTCCTATCTACAACAATTCTCAATGGGCATCACTCAAACGATCGCATGGAATTAAAGAAACGAATTAACAAGGCAGGAGAAATATTTTTTTACTGGGATTCGTTTATAAAAATGTCAAATGTTATTTTTCAGTACTAATAATTAGTTTACCCCGAGTTTGGTGAGTTAATAAAGAAACTTCTTGAAACTATTATTATGAGGTGGGGTTAAAATCTAACTTACTATGATCGTCAATATCCAAAATCCAAGATTAACAAAGATGATACTGACTCCAGGCCTATAACCTATGGTTAATTTACAAATGCATCCTTAAACAGTTAGTAAACAGGCCTATAACCTATGCTTCTGAGTTGATACTTGGAGTGGAAGAATTTCAAATTTGTTGTAAAAAATGAATTTGGAGGATAATTGCATAGATGACGTGGATGATGATCATTTTAACACTTTGAAATGGCGGGAGGTTCACTCAAACAAGACTGTGTTCTTTCATTTTTAGCTCGTGATGCTCTAGCCATATTTGTTTCTACAATTGTTTCAGAGAGTGCATTTAGCATCGGTGGAAGAGTGTTTGATCAATATCAAAGATAGTCTCACATCTAAAACTCATACAGTGCGGGTGTGCATTATAAGTGGTGAGGATTACTACTTTACAATTTGAGATTAAATATTTTGGATGGTTGTCAACGGATCCTAGGACCAGGAACCTGAACACATGACATTACAGTAGCGGACTCAATCCAACTACCGTGGATGTGTTGGTTTGTACAAAAGATTGGATTCGGGAAGATGAAGCGAACTTTTATGAAGGTGATGAAGAAGAGGGAAAAATTGAAGATACAAATTCACCCTGTTACCAAATTTTTTCTTCGAAAAGTTCAATAATAATCTATTTCTCTTGTATAGATTCGACGATCTTCATTGTATGTAAATTCAAGCAATATTCAGGAATGAATCATTGTTCTTCTGTTGGAGGTTTGCAAATTATAGTTGTATAATTTAATGTGATTGCAAATTATTTTATTTAATTTTTTAATTACAATACCGATCATTCTCACTCTTCGTTTTGTAGGGACTGAAAATCACATTATCTTGACTTCAGGATTAATCGAAAAGGTTGTTATTTTGGAATGTTGAGAGGAAACTATCAATTCAAATTTGATTATGCAACTTTTTATATTCTCTCAACTAAGTGTTTGCATCCGATGCAACTTTTCATGGTGCTGCAAAATTTGCACCTTACTCTCTTAATATGAATTCCATCATATGATTAATTATTCATACCGAAACATTAGAGAAGACCTTTTTAACATCTAACCTTACCTTTTTTTTATTTTTTTATTTAAAACAGCTCTATGATAGCTAATTCCCAATTTATCTAGTGGATTAGAATTAATAGTCGAAATTTTTTTATATTTCAACTTAGATTTGGCTGACCCGAACCTGATCCATTTTGTTTGAGCTGGGTTTGGATTGAGGCCTGAAATTTAGAAAAAAATACGCCTAAGCCCGACCCATTATCCCATATACTAAAATGGCCTTGGGTCGGGCCAACTCAAACATGACTCGATGCTCAACCCTACTTCTCACTTTAGCGAGAAAACAAAACTAGAATAAATACCAATAGCTAATATAGGAAAAAAGATACAAATCGAAATAAATAATTCTCATGGCTCAGAATTCACAAATTAAGACAAGACTATACATAGAACTTTTGACAATATAAATAACAAATAAGAGTTAATAGCATTTCAATTACCATTACAGAAGTAATTAGTATTTTTCGTATTGAAAAAAATTTATACTAGTTATTATTCCAAAAAGCATACTAATTTTGCAAAAAAAAAATCACTCATTCTCCGGCAATGCAAGAGAGGCCATTGAGAGAAAAGATTGAGGCTAAAGAAGAATGGATTATTTCCTGAATACTAGAGTGTTGGCTTAGTGACCCCCCCCCCCCCATGCATGCTCGGAGAGAGCCGCTCTGTTTCTCTACTCTCAATTGTATATTAGGGCACCATTTCGCTCCGTCTCGTATCATGAGCCTTGAGAAACTACTACGCTGCTCACTCTTGCTGCGGACCCATTTAACTTCTTCCTTGCTCGATGTTCCTCAAAGAAAACTACTGCTTTCAAGGAGAAAACTCAATAAAGTAGAAGCATGAACATGACATCTTCCCCTTCAGTGACTACTGATTGATTTTCCTTCTCTTCGATCTCTTCCATCAAGGCAAGGAGGGAAGTGAACATGCTTCTAGATACACTGAGAGGCTAGTCATAACCTTTGCCCATAGGGGACACAGGATTTTTTTTAAATAATTATTAAAAAAACCGTAATTAATTAAATAAGCATCAAGGGAAAAAATTAAAAAAATAGGTACCTATCGGCACCTGAGGTGCCGATTTGGGGCGCCCCCTCCAAATCGGCACCTCAGGTGCCGATTTGGGATGGGAATTTTACAAAACAAATCCCTTTAATATTGTTATTCAATTTCAGTACTGCCGGAGATTACAAATTATTTTTATGTTCCTTAGATATGAATAATTGGAAAATATTTATAGGAATTATGTAAATAATTTTACAAAATATTATTCTACAATTATATTTATGTTCATTTGAGTACATTTGAGGGATTACATAAATAAATTTAAAAAATAAAATAAATTTAATAAGCTATCAATATTTTCCTTCATCACACTATTTTTGATCTATCAGTAGAGCTTCGTGCTCTCATCTTCTTCCCGATAACATTATTGTAAAATGTTAAGTATATCTTTATTTTTTTAGTATATTCTTCATTATTGATACATACTTAGAATATTTATAATTGACATGTCAACAATATTGTAGCAAATATAAAGAAATTGAGAGTGTGAACAACATCATTTACCATTGATATATGTGAACTCAACAAGGTACAACTTCACATGAATTAATTTAAAAAAATTACAAGTATTTTATTAAATTCATAAGAGAAGAAATATGAGTTTACAAATAATAAGAAAAAATTTTACAATAACTTAAACTTTCCATATCTTCAGAAATCCCTTCAGACCTCCTCCTCCACCTCCTGCACCACCTCCCTTGTCGTTTCCTTTCCCTCCATCTCCCAATTTTTTGTGAGTCTCCTCATGTGTTGTCTTCTTCTTCTTCTGTTTGGACATTTGTTCTGAATGCGTTGGAACGTGCCCTGGAGGATGCGGTCTAGCTGACGACTTCCGTGACGGTTTGATTGTTTGTGATTCCTGATTCCTTGACGTTCGTACACTTGTTGAATGGCGAGGCGGCTCTGATGGAGGAGGCTCAGACATGGTCATCTTCTACATTTACTTGTGATGGCCCTTCGATATCCTCAAACATGGTCTCATTTGTTGGCCTAATTTATTTAAATTTTTGTCAGTTTATATATAAATGGTGAAAATGTTATATAATTTGAATGTGAATAATTTTACCTCGAAGATGACGGCATATTTTCCATATTAAAGGGAGTAGCTTGTACGAAAAGATGGATAAATCTCACATCGACGATTGAACTCAACATTGCTAATGTTGATTCATCATCGTCAATCGGTACTGCAAAGAAAGTTGATCCCTCATACAACCACTTACAAGTTAATGTAAGTATATACTTGTCGAGCGGGAGATCAGTGACTTCGGAAACTCGAGACAGTAAGCCAATGTAAGTTAATTGGCATGGTAATGTAACCATCCGTTTCTTGCCCCCAATATATTCTACGTGGTCATCAGAGACATCAATCGATCCTCCCCAATATATTAATACATGAGCGGTGTTGGAGGACATCTATACGAATAAAATAATGATTTAATTAGTTTAATTACACAAAATAATTACTTAATAATCGGATGTAACAATTACTTTAATTAACATTTCAGTCGGATGTTATCTTTAATAATCAATAATTCAATTGATATACTAATCACTCAGAAAATGGAATCTAAAAGTCCGGTCTTGGGGGGCTCATCGGTGCTCACCACAGTGAGTCCTGCCAGCGCTGTATAGAGACCCTCTCGGCGCTCGATTCCAAATCTAAATGACAAAAATCTCCTAATATACTGTCCTTAATTAATTTCAATTTTTTTAATTATTATTACAAAAATCTCCTGATAAAATGTCTACTGTCCCCTACTTAATTAATTTCGATTTAAATAACTATTACAAAAATCTCTTCATAAAATGTCTAATGTGAGTGACATTAAAAAAATCATATTACTTGTTAAATTTAACTAAGCATCAATTTTGAAATATATTTTAACTAAGCATCAATTTTAAAATATGTTTTAACTAAGCATCAATTTTACACAACTAATTACTTGTTAAATTTAATAAAAAATCTTGAATAAAATTACCTGAAAGATGCGTGTCTTCTACAAGAAATGTTATCCAAAAGTTAATAATATAGCGTCCTCACTGATATAGCGTCCTCACTAATAAAACCCTGCAAAAAACGCAGAACAAAATCTACAAACAAAAATATCTTATTCTTACTTGAATAAATTACTCGATCGAGAGCAGCAATCGCACTTCAGAATACAGAATGAGTGAACCAGAGAGAATGAATGGGGAGATGATGAAGAAGGAGAAGGAGAGGAGGAAATTGTGAGGAGGATGGAATGAGGGGGGGGAGGGGGGCGTTATATATAAGAAATGGGGAGGAGGGGACCGTTGGCAAATTTCCAACGGCCCTCTCCCAAATCCGCACCTCAGGTGCCGATTTGGGCCATAGCCATTGGCCCGCCTCCCAAATCGGCACCTGAGGTGCCCATTTGGAGAGGCGGCCAACGAGTATCGCCCAAATCGGCACCTGAGGTGCCGATTTGGAGGGGGCGCCCCAAATCGGCACCTAAGGTGCCGATAGGTACCTATTATTTTAATTTTTTTCCCTTGATGCTTATTTAATTAATTACGGTTTTTTTAATAATTATTAAAAAAAATCCCCTCTCTAAAGGCCGCTGAGCTCCCAAGGATAGCATGACATATGTTAATTGTAATTTTACATATCCCGCATTCGTGGTCGTGCCGGAGTGGTTATCGGGCATGACTAGAAATAATGTGGGCTCTGCCCGCGCATGTTCGAATCCTGCCGAGTACGTTTTTTATTTCTTTTTATACAAATCATCCTTTTCCCTTTTTATATTTTAAAGCTATTTTTCCTTAAATACATTACGAATCGGCCCCTTTCTTCTCTATCCTTTGGAACGTATATATCTCTTCCCCCTACCCCCACTTCTGTATAGGGATAAAAACTTGCCATTTCCATATTCATATCGGTTTTATCTATATATCAAATATAGACAGGGATATAGATTTAAGGGACCATATCTTTGTTAGAACGATTCTCGCGCGGAATGATCGAGTGGTCAAAACCGTCGCCGACGGTTGCGCGAGGGCTGGGTTTCGCGGAGGCCGTAACCGCCGGGCGTGGGGGAGGGGCGGACTTGGCGAGGGGACATTCACGCCCCTATATATGGCTACCTCCATAAGGAGGGGAAGATCATCCGAGAACAACTCTCGCCACAGGGAGCCCCCCTCTCATTCTCTCTATCTCTCATATTCTCTCTCATTCAAGAAGAAGGTGAAGACGCCGACGTACCTCGACGATCCTTGAATCCTAACATAATCATATAAGAATTCTAATAGAATGTGGATCTGGATTAAATAAAGAGTGAATAAGAATATTGATTGACTCAAGACCAGATACGTATTAAATAATTATAACGATAAAAATATTTAGCAAAATCGGTGAAGGGGTTGCTCTACAGATAATTATTGAGGGGTTGAAGTATAAATGAGGATTGTCCTATTAGGATTCCTAGTAAGTTATCGAGGTAAATATGCATATTGGAGGGCGGAGGTCGATGAGCTGCATGCACTTGGGTGGAGGAAATAAGTTTACGTTAGTTGTTAACTAAAAATAATGTAATTTTTTGAATTTATATATATTATTTGGTATTCAGATATCTGAATTTGAATTCATATTTTTTTTTGCAATTATCTGTATCCATATTCGGACTTTTTTACCATTGATTTTTTTATTTGATTATCATTTAAATATGGATATCTACAATGATTAATTTATCGAATATGATAAGCGGGTATTCAAGTAAATCCATATCCATCTTCAGCCATACTTCTATACTGCATATCACGTTCTCTACGATTACACAGACGATTCTACAGATGCATTATGTTTTACATGAGATTGACATCTAACATGGGATCGAATTCCTCGTGTCGATTCTAGGGTTCAGATCATTTTGAAGGACACCGTGATCCGACGGTTCTGATCACGACACGATTTGCTTCTCTGTTGTGATTTTTGTTTCGCAGTGAAGCCCCATTGCGTCTCCCCTAGTAGACAAAGCCATTTTCTCTTCGTCGTTACTTTGATTTCCTCGCTCCAGCGAGGGCATAACCAAGGATTCCAAGGTTGTTCATTCCAGGTATCCTTTCCTTAATTTTGTAAATGGTTAGGTCCACTCTCCCTCTCTTTTTTAATAAATTACATAAATCATTTCTCTTTCATCCCTTCCATTAAAGAATAATATATTATCATTCAAAAATTATAAACTACTCAACTTCTACTCATTTTTTTGAACTTTAATACAATCACACCAGAACAAATTCTATCAATCCAAAACCCTTTATCCAAACACCAAAACATAAAAATGAATTATCCGTCCCCAAGTTACCCTGAGTATGCCACCAACTAAATGCACCCTAAGGCCCTGTTTAGTAGGAGAATAAGCCCTGAAATAAGGGGTCAATTCTCCTCCTGACACGGTTCCCAGTGGTACGGCTATTCACCATTATTTCATCTTATTTCACTCTTATTTCTATCTTTATCCCACCTTACCTTCCTTTATTTCACATTATTCTCCTTATTCCTATCTTCCAGCCGAACAAAGAATAGATCGTTATTCTCCTTATTCTCCATCCTTATTCCTGCTTATTCCCGAACCGAACGGGCCCTAAGGTTTTTTCGTCCAAGGTATAGTTCCTTCGCTTCTGGAAAAACGCTGGATTGTCATTGCTTCTGTGTAAATGTTCAACATGCTTTGCTGGTTCCTTGAGTTATACCTACATTTCTTTGTATTTTACCTGCATTTTTTTTGTATTTTTTGTCTTCGCTCCAGCGTTCATATCGGCAAGAGTTACAGGGATGTACGTGACTGCCTTATTTTGTAGCAATCGTCTCCAACTCAGATTTATGTCATAAATTACCAGGTGTACTTTGCTTAAGAGATTTGCGGAATATGGGAGTATATGGTGGGACTATTTGTTCTCAATGTTCTTTGACTGGTTTGGAAAACTTTAAATGTGTTACTATTCTCTATTTTCTTTAAAATAATTATGTAGTATAATTTGCTGCTTTCCTCGGCACAGTAATTCGTGGTGTTGATCAGGGTTTAAAAAATCGACCTGATCGGTTGGACCGTGAATCGGCCCCGATCCGGTCGGTTCGGTCGGTTTTATATAATTAATTTAAAAAAAGAAAATAAAAAATCAGGTCCGACCAGTGGTCGGATCGGGTTGACACGGACGGTTGAACTGGGTTGACCCGGATTGACCCAATTTTAATGGTTTAACGCATCTTCAAAAAATAAAGGTTTAAATAATGAAATAATATGTTTTTTATCACTTGTGCCCTTCTTGACTTTTGCAAGTTTAGTTATATCCCTATCTTTTTTGGAATATAGCTTGTGCCACTACTTTCTTAGAGTAATTTTCTAGAAGAGACTATAAATAAATTATTACAATATTATATTCATATATACTAGAAAACATGACTACCTTTTGTAGAGTTTTACTTGAAATGGACAATCATGTTATTCTATTGAAAGATTTGACATTTTAAACGATTATTTCATTGATATATAGATACATATTTACATATATGTATATGGTTTTATTGGTTCAAAAAATCGGTTCGACCGGTCAGACCAGTAAATTAAGCCTGGTCTGATTTTTTTTCAAGTCGATAGGAATAATAACATTATGCTGACATCATCATAGGTTCGATCGATTTGGACTAACATTATGCTGACATCATCATAGGTTCGATCGATTTGGACTGACGATCTGACCCGATTGGATCAAACCAAAGATTGACCGGTTCAATGTCTGATCCGGTTTTTAAAACCTTGGTGTTGATAGCATGTTGTTCTGAAACATGCAACGATATCTACTTTAGTGAAGTAGAGATATTTGATCAACTTCCGTCATATGAGATATATGAAACAAGTGACATTATTTCGAATGCCTATTTTTTCCTTCGATTAAAAGAAATTCCACGAAGCAGTAACTTGGTTTTGTTAGATTGTTGTATCATTATTCTGTCATTGTTCCTGTTGCTATTGAGTATGGTGAACAAATAATAAAGTTTTTTCTCACAGTAAGTATGGTCGGTTAAATTGGTACCTTGATACAGAACAATGATTACTAATAAAGATATATTAACAGTTGCCGCATTCATTACACATTAATAGTGATAACTAACTACAATAGTAAGGAATAATGATAACGTGTATATTTATGCCGTAACGATGTACGTATCAATTTTGTTGGGGGTAAAAATGGGTGAGTAGCTAATTTAGCTCTTCATGTCTCATTTTTCTTATTGTTTAGTTTTTTTTAAAGATACTTCTGTAGATTTTCATCATTATATCATTATATGTCATTCAAGTTTCGTGTGAAATCGAGACTCACACGGCTTCCATCCAGAGGGTGTCAATTTCAACAATTCTGCAATGGTTACAAAATTGATGTCTAGATGGAGGTCGAAGGAGTCTCTGTTTCGCTGGAAACTTGAATGACATAATATAGGGATATAGTGATGAATTTCCACATATTCATTTTTTAAAAATTTAAGGAAAAATAGGACGGAGCCAAGTTAGCTTTCGAAGGGACATGCCCATTTTACCCATTTTATTATAACATATAGCACGACAATATTATCATAGAAGTACTATGGTCATTTTTAAAGTGTTGTGGTTATAATTTTTCCCTTTTTATTAACGAGTATATTTGTTATTAGTAATGAAAATGTAGCTTCAAGTGTAACATTATTACGTAGCCGTTAACAACTTATTTCCCTATTTCTTTATACATTATTATTAAAAGTGAATGATTATAGTCGTTATTATTAACATATATGTTATTGCTTCGAGTATTGTGGCAAAAAATTGCCGTTATTATATGTAGCCAATAACAAAGTTGATAATAATGGTTTGTGATAAATGAATAAGTCTTATGATAAATATTGGAATGATAATCATGTACGTGGAATAATACTTTTAGATTCAAGTGGGTATTGGGATAATTAATCGGAAGAGATTGTCTCTTACGCATAGATGGCTTTCTTTTCCTAAGGCAATAGAGAGAATCAATACAACAATCACTAACTATTTCCTTATTTGCGAATCATCATAATGACATCATTAAAGGAATGGTTAGCATACTAAGCATTTTTTTGGAGTAGACGAGGAAATAGAGGTCATTTCTCTTTTTGATAGAAGAATTGGATTGGGTGAGATTACACATTCCATGTGTGGGAGGTAATGCCATGGGTATCCTATAGTCAACCTCATTGTATTGACTATGGAGGACATTAGACTTACTTGGGTGGTGAGCGGTATCAGACTTAGGGCTCGTTTGGTTATCAAGTTATCCCAGGGTAACCTGGTTTAACCCCATGCATTCCTGGGTTAGGATTCCATCACAAACCATTATGACATCACATCACATTTCTCATTTTAACCCTCGTAACCATCCAAACAGTTATTATTTATATGAGGTTACTCCAACCCATCCTAATAACAAAACAAGACCCTTAAGGAGATGTCAACTATGTTTCTCAATTCACTATTTGCTTACGTGAAAAACATAGATTTCACATGATGCTATTATTGTAATGAACATGACATCATTCCTATCGTCTATATACTCTATGTGATTAGGTACTACTACTACATGTCTTCTTCTATGAAGTTTTTATCCTTGAATAATAATAATGGTCACATTCAATAGGACATTTTTTAATACATACGCGTGTTGTCTATATGAACAACATTATTTTTCCTTAGGCCGTATTTTTTTATATCTAGGTAACTATCATATTTCCATGGATAAAATGGAGCTCTGTAGACAGAAAAGGCTTCATCGACAACATGTACTCAAGGAAAAAGGAACTAGAAGACAACGTTTAATTAATTATGTGTCGAGAAACATTGGCAATGAGAGAAAGTATGATTATTTGATCCACTTCTATAGATCGAGTCCATATGTGTTTAGTATATGTGGTCAAAATGATCATTGTATTGGATATTATCGCAAATTCATGCAAATTCATGGAGATGTTTTTAAGGTATTCCGCATGTCAAGAGATCGCTTGACTACGTCACCTTGTGGGACAATTCATTTGAGGCTAAGTGGACAATATAATCTTCCTATGATATTAGAGATTGCTGGATTAATTATTAGGGATTTTGGAGACTCGTGAAGAAGATCTTCCGATTAGAGTCGAGGGAAATTATTTGCTCTACAATCGAAATTAAAGTAGATCAGAAGAATTCACTCTTATTGTTTGATACTAAAAGTTCCTCTGTAGCGACAAAGACTCACGTCTACTTGTATAATTGTAATTTCCTCTATAAAAAGCAGAATAAGAAAAGAAGGTGATGTCAAGTTGAAGAGAAAAACAAGTGAAGAAGATAACCTGCAAGAATCGGTGCAACCTCAAAAAGATCTAAGAACAAATTTAGTGGATTGGGTGAGATTACACATTCTATATGTGGGAGGTAATGCCATGGATATCATATATAGTCTCAACCTCATTGTGTTGACTATGGAGGTGGTGAGTGGTATTAGACTTAGGGCTCGTTTGGTTACCCGGTTATCTCAGGATAACCTGGTTTATCCACATGCATTCCTGAGTTGGGATTCCATTACAAATCATTAGGACATCACATCACATTTCTCATTCCAACCCTCTACAACCTTCGTAACCATCCAAACAACTACCATTCACAGGAGGTTACTCCAACCCAACCCAGTTACCAAACATACCCTTAAAGAGCTGGCGACTATATTTATTAATACACTATTTGCTTACATGAAAAACATAGATTTCACATGATGAAATTATTTTATGAATATTTGCTTACATGAAAAACATAGATTTCACATGATGCTATTATTGTTATGAATATGACATCATTTGTTTCGTCTATATACTGTATGAGACTAGATACAAATTAACTACTACATGTCCTCTTCTCTCAAGTTTTTATCCTTGAATAATAATGAACACATTCAATAAGATGTTTTTTAATGCATACGCATGTTGTCTATATGAAAAACATTATTTTTCCTTAGGCTGTAAATTTTTTATATCTAGGTAACTATCATATTTCCATGGAGAAAATGGAGCTCTATAGACAGAAAAGGCTTCATCGACAACATGTACTCAAGGAAAAAGAAACTAGAAGACAACGTACAATTAACAGCCATTGGTTGGCTGTTATTTCATATCTTATGTGTCGAAAGCATTCGCAATGAGGAAACGTATGATTGTTTGTTCCACTTCTAATAGATTGGGTCCATACGTGTCTCGTACATGTAGACAACATTATCATCGTGGTGGATATAATCGCAAATCTCATGGAGATGTTTGATCAAAGTAATGAAATAATTAAGGTATTCCGGATGGCAAGAGATCCCTTGACTAGACAATTCATTTGAGGTTAAGTGGGAGCAGAGGTCGAAATGATTCACAATATATAATCTTACTATGATATCAGAGACTACTTGATTAATTGTTAGGGATTTTGGATACTCGTGAAGAAGATCTTCTAATTAGAGTCGAGGGAAAATTATGTGCATTACAGCCTGGTGATGGACACGAAACTGAAGTAGATCAAAAGAATTCCTTTTCAACCGCTAAACTAGAAAAAGAGCAAGTGAAATTTGTTTTTGAATGGTTGCTTGATACTAAAAGTTCTTCTGTAGTGACAAAGACAAATACTCGCTTCTACTTGTATAATCGCAATTTCCTCTGTAAAAAGTAGAATACGAAAAGAAGATGATGTCAAATTGAAGAGAAAAACAAGTGCAGAGAATAACATTCAAGAATCTGGTGCAAACCTCAAAAAGGTCAAGAAAGATGTAAGAACAAATTTCTAGTACAACAGTTTTCTTAATTTCATTACAAGTAGAAATGAATTGCTGGCTAACATAGCTATTTTTATATTGTATTACAAGTTGAAGAACATTGATGGATAAATAGTCACAGAAGACATTAGAAGACATTTATTCCTTTATATTGAAAATATCTACATGATATTATCGTAAATATTTTGTAAAAAAACACTATCTTCCTCCATCACTTTTTTTGTAAGTCTAATTATCATATCTTTTGATATATATAACATACATCTCTAAATGTGACACATGCATAATGTAAATATGTGCTTAGAATTTGGTAATAATTTCCTACAAATATTAGAGCATAAGTAATTGCTGAAATTCTAAATTTGTATGAATTAATTTAACAGTTTCTATTAGTAGTTGTATGTATTAGTAGTTGTATGGATGATTTGATGGTCACCTTTCGTTTGAGATCACATTACAAAAAATGTTGTATGGTTGGACTAAAGTGGTATTTACACCATTTGCATATGATCGATTCGAACGGTGTTGCATGGTAAACGAATGTCATGTCTATCACTATATCACTAGTGACAATGTATATAACAATACTTATTTGTTGCTATTTTCAAAAAAAATAACAAGTCGTCATTAAAATTTAGTTAAAAATTGTGAAGATTAGTCTAAATTATGAAAATAAAAATGGATAAGCATCCATATTGGATTGACACTAATGATATAATACATATATGATATTCATCACTAATTTTAAATATAAAAATGATTTCTCGATGAATGATATCGTCATTATTTTTAGCATCATACAATATGTTGGCATATTTCAAAATAACCGTCACTACGATAAATTTTGAAATAATTATTATTTGGATAAGTAAAGTTGCAAACATATTCATGTTTAACTTAGTGAGTTAGCATAACATTCAAAATATTGAGAGTATATATGTAAAGAACTATATCAAGTTTTATTCACTAAGACAAAATTTGAAAATAAAAAGTTTGAGATAATTCTTTATTTGTAATAAAAGTTTGAGAAAAATTCTTTGGAACCTAACGTGATTTTAAAACAAAAGTTTCATCTAAATTATCAAAGTAAAGGTTAATTATTTATGATGATAAATATTTAGAACGGAAATATATTATATGGAATTATTTTGTTGGAGGATTGATTCTAATTTTTATAATAAGGACCAATTCTTTAATTTTAACAGTGTATATGGTCTAAAAGATAACATATTTTTGAAAATGAAAATTCTTATAGTTTCATTTAGACTACGACTGTATTATTTTTTTGAAAATTAACTATGAATGGCCATATTATTTAAGAGAGAAACTTTTTAAATTTGGGATTCTAATCATATTGGTTTATGCACCGCAAATTAGTTTAAATGAAAGGATTAAACAAGTTTTTTGTGAGTATTTGGATAAGATAATACAAGGAATCCCACAAAGAGAGATGATTTGCGTAAGTGGAGATCGTAATGAACATGTGGGAAAGGATGCTTCAGGGTATGCTAGTGTTCATGGAGGACATGGCTTTATGGATAGAAACGAATAGGGAAAAGTCATCCTATATGATCTTTTCATAGAAGAATCTCTCTTCAAGAAGAGAGAGAAGCATTTAATTACTTATAAGAGTGGGCCGACTATAACACAAATAGATTACTTTTTATTGAGAAGAAGAAATTGGTTGTGTTACAAAGACTGCAAAGTAATCTTAAGAAATAGTTTGACTAACTAACATCACTTGTTAGTCAGGGTTATGCAAATAAAAGGGTTGGTAAAGAAAAGGAAGGTTTCCAAGATCACTAGAACTAGATGGTGGAATCTTCATTTGAAGCAATCAAGCTTCGGGGAAAATATTCTAGAAGACTATCTTGAGATTGTAATGTAAGTACAAACGAGACGTGGGAGGTGGTAACATCTTGTATCCGAAAGGTAGCCGAAGAGATGCTAGGCGAGACAAAGAGGAGCTCCATGCCAAAAGGAGGCTTGGTGGGGAGTGCAGAGGTGCAAGAGAAGCTCAAAATTAAAAGAGCGTACTTTAAAGTTATGTCTAAGGATAGAACAGAGGAAACTGTCAAAAACTACAAAATAGAGAAGAGGGAAGCAAAGAAGACAGTAAGAGAAGCTAAGTCAAAATCTTACGAAGTTTTGTAAAAAAATCTCGATTCTAAGGAGGGAATGAAGGATATATTCAAGTTGGACAAAGCAAGAGAAAGATAGATCAAAGATCTTTCTCAAGTGGGATTCATTAAGGATGAGGAAGGTCACGTGCTACTCAGAAGGATATAGAGACAAGATTGAAGCAATACTTCAATAAGATTTTCATTGAGGAATGAAATAAAGAGGTTACTTTGAGAGATCTAGCTATGAGTGAAAGTTACTTGAATCGTACAATCTATAGACAAATACAAAGGAAATAGAGGGGGCTTTGAAGGTTATGAGCCTAGGAAATGTGTAGGACCTGATGACATTCCTATAGATGTATGGAGATTTTTTGGTGAGCGTGATTACACTTGGCTTAAAAAATTATTCAATGTTATTTGAAGAAGCGAGAAAATGCCTGAAGATTAAAGAAGAAGCATCATGGTGCCTCTTTATAAGAACAAAGAGACATTCAAAATGGTTCAAATTACAAAGGTATCAAGTTGACGAATCACAATATGAAAATTTAGGAACATGTGATCGAAAGAAGGTTGAGGTAAGTTTCCAAAGTAAAAGAAAACCAATTCGGATTCATGACATGTTGCTCAACTATTGAAGCCATCCACTTATTGAGGAGAACAATGGGGATTTATAGAGCTAAACGGAAGAACCTCCATAGGATTTTATTGATTTGGAGAAGGCTTATGATTCTGTCTCACGGGTGATATTGTGGAGAGTTTTGAAGAAAAGATAAGTACATTTGCTATACATTAACCTCATAAAGGTATGATAGGGCTTCGACTTGTGTAAGGATCCAGTCTGGGAAGATTGATTATTTTTACATCAAAATTGGTCTGCATCAAGGTTCAACTTTGAGTCCATTCCTTTTTTACTTTGATTATGGACGAGTTGACAAGTCACATTTAGGATGATACATTGATGTATGCTATTCGTTGATGATATTGTGTTGATTGTTGAGACTAGAGATGGAGTAAATAAAAAGGTTGAGGTCTTGAGACATGCATTGGAGACTAAAGCGTATCAGTAGGGTTAAGACTGAATATATAGAGTATACTTTTGATTTAAGCAATGGTGAAGGAATTGAGGTGAAAAATTGGTAATGACAACATTCAGAAGAGAGATTCTTTTATATATTTGATATCTATTTTGTAACATGATGGGAAAATTGATGGAGATGTTACTAATAGAATAAATACATGTTGGCTAAAGTCGAGAGGAGTCTCTATTGTTCTATGTGATAAGAAAATTCCTTCGTAAATAAAAGGAAAGTTTTACAAAGCAGCCGTGAGACCTGCTATGTTTTATGGATCTGATTGTTGGCTTATGAACCATAGATATGTGCAAAGAATGACAGTAGCAAAAATGAAAATGCTAAGGTGGATGTGTGGACACACACATAAAGATCAGATTCGGAATGATGCAATCAGAAGGAAAGTTGGTGTAGCTCCGATCGAGGATAAGATGCGAGAAAACCGCTTAAGGTGGTTTCACCATTTACAAAAGAGGTCGGTTGATGCACCAGTTAGGAGATGCGAGCTTTGGGATGCTGATGCACCAGTTAGGAGATCGGTGTACTTGCCTTTGACCCATCTGAAGCTCTTCCTGAGGTAGTCCTCATCTTGCCCTACATGGAGTAGGTCTTGTAGGTGGCCACCCTCCTCTTCCTCTGCACCTCAAGGTCGGACAAGATCCACTTGAAGGAGGACAACCATGCCCCTCCCTTGGGCCGATGTTGCTGCTGCTCGTGGGAGTACACATATGAGGCATTGTAGCTCTTGCCGAGATGGGAAGCCGGAGGCTTGCACTAGAGGTCCATGTTGTTGCCGCCAAAAACCACAATGTCCCTTGTCGAGTTTCTCACCCTGCACTACACACTTCATATCCATGCATGATTCAAGGTTCAGTAGACGTGGCTTGACTAGACGAAGCTTCTAGATTTTATCCGAGTATGATGCATTCAAAATCAAGGGAGACTCAGTCGATCAATGCTCTCATGAGACGACCTTCATCGTGTTCTTCACGCACAGCAGCAGATGTTGGATCCGATCCAACGGATGGTTGTGATTCTTCTGGAGGCTGACCCCCTCCCCCGCATGTCGCTCAGAGGTTTTATCCCCCCCCCTACTGCTCCTCCTCCCCAACATCGCTCGACCATCGCCAGTAGATTGGAGAAGGGAAATGAAGATGAAGAAGGGGGATTGAAGGAATGAGGGAAAGAGGAAGAAATCCAATCGTTGGATTTCGTGTGGTCTGATTAACTCATTTTTAGCCCAAACAAGTTAACCCAAGATGTGTCGAATTAAACGACAAGGTTCGTGATGTAAGACGGAGCAAGTTTTCAAGGCCGAGAGGGCAAATAGGTCTAAGCAAGAGCTATCCAAATCAACTTGAATTTCCTTAAAACACTTCACGGTTGATTAACTAAAAATCGATTAAGGTTTTACTAAATGATTTTTCTAAGACATACGATACGTGCAAATGAGATGGTTTTTGGATATGTTGTAGCATAGACTTAGATCTACCAATGATGATTTTTTAGAGATTTTTCGATAAGCAGACAATGCACAATAAAGTAATCAATCAAAATGGACAAAATATTGCAATTTCTTCCCAAATTAAATTCTATTAATATTCTGCAAATCAGAAAAATACAAGGAAATGCTAAAATGGTAGACCAAGAGTTATACTACACAATGCAACTTTCGGAATAAAAAATTGATGACAAAATAACAACTAAATTAACATGTAAATGCAAGGGTATGAATGCAATACAAAAAAGGAAATATGAGCTGAAATGATGAACAGGGACTTACATGCAATACTCGGAAATCTGAAATTCCTTTGAGAACTTGTAAGGGGGTGCAAGTGTCCCCTTTGCAAATACCCAATTTTTTATTGTGCGATGTTCTTCGTTCGAGATGAAACAGGGGAGGCCGATGGAGCTTGGCCTGGCCAACGACCTTGAAGGCTGACGGCGAGCGGCGCGCGGTGGGCGGAGGAGAGAAGGCGGACGGCGGCGTGGCTGGTTGGTGGCTGACGTCGACGGTCGGTTGGAGGTGGAGGAGGCGTCGGCCGCGCGCGGGTAGTGGGTTGTGCCCACCTCGCGCGGGTGGCGCGGAGGCTGGTGGGCGCTGGGCCCACACGGGTGGAGGCACTGCACGTGGCTGATCCTCGGCGGCTTCGCAGCGCGCAGCAAGCGCCCGAGGGGCGGACGGGGACGGGAAGGCGCGCTGCGGGAGGATGGAGGCACGCGCGGGCTGTGCGGCTGTGGCCTGGAGGGCTGGAGGGGCGCTGACGTGGCCGCGGGTGTAGCTCCAGCCACAGGTGGGCAGCGGCAGCAGCGCGGCGACGGCGTTGGTGGCGTGATCGAAGGCAATCAATGTGCAGGATGGAGGAGAGGAGTGGAGGAAGAAGAAACAGGGGAGTTTCACCACCTCCCCTGTTCCTCATGCATTTGTTTAGTGGACTTAAATTTTGGATTAATTGATTGAGGAAATTTCGTCCGAAAAATAAATAAAAATCACCGTTACGTTCGCAACGTATGATTTGTCCGTGAAAGTGTGATTTGTTTTGTGAATCAGTGGGAGGAAGGTGATGAATCGAAGAGAGAGAGTGGGGTGTAATGAAGAAAAAAAGAAGATGTTACGTGGAGGGATGGACGGATGTATGGGATTGCTGGGTAGAAAGTCCAACAGGTCTTCGCTCTTCTTCACGGCAAGGAAGGAGCTCGAGCAGCTCTCGTTTGAGCTGCGGCAAGGGAAGATCCCTTGGATCTCGCCTAAAGCGCAAAGGTCGTCGTCGACTCAAGCTCCACACCCGGAGCTGTCACCAAGGGGGAGGAGCGAGCTGGGCCTATACTTCTCTAGAATGGCGGATGTGTATGAATGGAGGGGTAGAGGAGATTATAAAGGAGGAGGTGGAGGTTGGAGAGGCCATGGAGAGAGTGGGAGAGATGGGGAATGTGGAGGAGATGGAATGGGATGAGAGGTGTGGAAGGGTGGCCTCTCCCTTAAGTTAAGGGAGAGTGGGAAGGAATGGGTAGAGAGGAGATGGTGCCACTTGGCGCGCTCGGATGCGGTCATGTGGCATTTTATTTAATTAAGTGCAAAATCTATGGAGTTGACATGTGGCGGCTTTCGGAGTAGCCACATGTCGCTCCGAGAAGAATTCACAACTAAATGTAAACAAAAATAAAAAAGAAATAATAGAAGTGGATAGATCAAAAAGTGATCAACACAAATGTTGCTCGTCTCGACGAGATCTACAACTTTCGTGAAGGGTCGAAAATCAAACGAGATCATCTGTACAAAAACGTATTTTTGGGTGGTACCTTATATGTATAAAATACCACATTTTTCCTTTTCTAATTTTTTTGTCATTTTTTAATATGAGAAAATATAAAATAAAGTTAGAAAAAATATGAAAAGAATATTTACAACTTAATCTAATTTTTTGGATTTTTAATAATGAAAAATATAAAAATGATAAAATACGGGGGCAAAACGGTAAATATGTACAATATACAAAAGGGGCCCAAAACCCAAGTTTTGCATACGAGCTCCGATTTTGATGAAATTGGTCTTGTTTCGAAGGTCTCTGAATGTATATACTTTAAAAATAAGTAGACCTAATTCGGACACTGTATGAGAGAGATATGCGCATTTTAAGGTTCCTGGTTTCAAACTTGGATTGGGGTTTTATTGGTCAATTTTACAAGTTAATATTTTTCTGATGTTTTTCCTTTATTACTGTTAGTCATATATACACTATGGAGTTGGTTTTATTGGATTTGGAGTTAGTATAAAATATATACAAATAAGGTATTTTATCTAATATACAGGTGAATATTTACAAGTGAATTTGGCTTCTTATTTTATGCAAATATGAATGCTAAAATGCAGATGTTATCAATGCATGCGTGAATGCTACTTATGCAATATAAGTGGAAATATGCAGCTATTTACTCGGGAACAAAGCTCTATTTTCAACTTTTATAGTGATGAATCACAGATTCATCAACCCCCTATACTTAAACCTTGCTCGTCCCCGAGCAACTAAATGAAATGCAAGAGTGAAATGATTTTGGGTTCCATACCAAGGTCATGAACAAAAGTTGGAAATGTAGCTTGACTCGACCTTTGGATTAATTGTGTGGCGGAACCTTATTGGGACCTGAACTTAAGACCTAACAGACTTCAAGTTCCACAAGTCTTCTATTCAAGACGCCTCAACAGTCAGGTCAGAACAAATCCTCAAACGTAAATTTCTGATGACTATGATTCTTACTTGTACTGTGTAAGTGAAATGTAACTCTCCACATCAGAAATGGTTTAGAAGCAGCCTCCTCTAACAAGGTAACTCAATAACCCGGCCTAGTAACTCTTTCCTCGAGGAGCGGGGTATTCCCTTCTAAGTTCAAGTGCGACCAGCTCAAGAGGAGGGGGTAGAGAAAAGAATGGACGGTAGCCAGTGTAGCTACCTATCCCGGGATGCCTGACCAGTGTAGCCAAGTCATCCAGCTGCAGACTTCTTGCTAATATACATACTCCGACAGGTTTTTTTTTCTCTTTTTCTTTTTTTTGGACCTGTCTGAATTTTTTGGAGTTCTCGCATTTTTTTTCTTTTTTTTGAACTATATACAAGGTGCAGCATGTACATCGGGAGTTTTTCCTCTTGAGCCAGTAGACTATCCCTCTTTTGAAGCATTATTGCAACCCACAGCATCCCGTTCTTAGATGTCAACACCACCAGACTAGGTTGAGATGCACTACCTTCTAGAGGAGGACGGATGTTTCCACCCGTGTGCTACTCCAAGCTAAAGGATTCTACCTCCTCACCACCTCATCAATGAAGAGCTACGTGCATTGTGCTTGTCCAAGTTAGGTCATTATCTAAAAGAATCATGCGTGTGCACGAGATATTCTACTTAGACTAATCAAGATGACATGTGAACATAGACTTGCGGACTCAAATAATTAAGTCACTTGACCTGAGAAATCTTTACTCCAGTTCCTATAAGGTTCCTCTGAAATTAGGTGGATTAAGGTCAAATCAAGTCCATCCTCAATATCTACTCATAACTTGGTTCAGAACCCACTAGCTTTTCACTTTGCATATGCAAGATATGCTGATGAGATGTAGATGTCATGCTATGAAGATGAATGAAAATGCAAGACTCTTTTTCTTTTCTTTTTAGATGCAGAGATGATATGCAAGAGTAAATAAGAAGCCTATTTTTATTTTCATTTTTGTTTTTGTTTTTTTTTTGTTTTTCAAAACTTTGGTATACCTCCTATGTTACAACAATTTACAATAGTTTTATAAGTATTGTACAAATTATACAAGTGTTCATGTATTTTACAACAAGATTTTTTTTCATTTTTTTACAAAAGTTTTACAAGTATTATACAACAATTTTTTTTAATTTTTACTCACCCGTAGTTATTGCAAAATATATACAAAAAGTACGCAAAAATACACGAAAGTACGAGCTATGGGTAAAGTATATATGTAATATATACACGCCCCCCTATACTTAGCGTGTGCTATGTCCTCAGAGCACGAAGATCGAGGAAAAAGACATAGCTCGTGCTAAGCGTAGGAGAGCTAAAGAGAAGGAAAAATGTATAGAAATCGACCGACCCCCCTATACTTAGGCTCTGACAGCCTAAGTGTAGAAGAAAGTCAAAAAGTGGGGCAGACGAGGTCAAGGAGAGAAGTGGATGAATATACAATGCGGGCATCGGTCCCCCCTATACTTAGGCTCAGGTCAGCCTAAGTATAGGACGGAAGTGAGTATGAGGACCAATGTGATCTAGAGAATGTACAGTGAACTGATTCAGGTGACCCCTCCCCCCTATACTTAGGATCTGGTTATCCTAAGTATAGTCCAAGATAATGATGTAATGAAGTTGGGAGGGTCTACCAGAGTCGCGGGAGAAAGGATAGGATGTACAAGAATGATGATATATACAGATGAGTCGGTTTGAATCTTTCGAGATGCTGCGGATGGCTGGAGCTCACTGCTGCAAGGTCTCATACGCGGCTCGAGGTGTATCTGCTGAATCTGTCTCGCGCATGAATACAATCTCCTCAACATGGACTAACTGCTCATTGGATTCGACGAAGTGCTTCAACAGCTGTCCATTCACTAGGAATGTCGGTGTGTCATCTGCGAGATCTGAGATCTCGACACATCCACTATCATGCACCGTACGGACGACATATGGGCCCGTCCACTTAGACTTCAACTTGCCTTGGAAAATCTTCAGCCTAGCATTGAACAACCATACCTTCTGTCCAAGAACAAAGGTCTTTCGTCCGATATATCTATCATGCCAACGCTTCACCTTGTCCTTGTACACCAAACTGTTGTCACATGCGTGGTTTCTGACTTCCACAAGCTCATTCAGATCCATGTCTCTTTGCTCCTGCCCAAGGTGCGTATTCCAGTTGACCTTCTTAATTGCCCATTCTGATTTGTGCACCAACTCTGCGGGCAAATGGCACGGCTTTCCGAATATCATTCGGAATGGGGAGGTGCCTAACGGTGTCTTGTAAGCTGTCCTATACGCCCAGAGGACTTGATCCAAGATCTGAGATCAGTCCTTCCTGTCCGGGCGGACAAGCTTTTGCAATATGGTTTTCACCTCCCGATTCGACACCTCAGCCATACCATTGGTTTGTGGGTGGTAAGGACTCGCGACACGGTGTTCGATGTCGTAGTCTTTTAGGAGTTTCTTTACCTCCCGATTCACGAAGTGGCTACCCCCATCTGATATCATCATTTTGGGGATCCCGAACCTAGAGATTATGTACTCTCTGATGAATTTACAAACAGTTCTGCTGTCTGCGGCTCGGGTCGGGATAGCCTCCACCCATCTGGATAGATAATCCACCGCAAGAAAGATATATTCGAACCCGTGGCTAACAGGGAATGGGCCCATGAAATCGATGCCCCAGGCGTCAAAGACATCACAAATGATGACAGGCTGCATAGGCATCTCATCCTTGGAACCAACGGTTCCTCCCATTCTCTGACATACCGGGCACGACTTCGCGAAGGCGGTGGCATCGCGAAACAGAGTCGGCCAGTAGAAGCCACACTGAAGTACTTTCCATGCGGTCCTCTTCTCGGAGTGGTGTCCTCCTGCCTCTAAGCTATGGCATAAAGAAAGGACACTCTGGTATTCCTCCTGAGGAATACATCATCTCCAGACACAATCCGGTCCTTCAAAGAAAAGGATCGGATCCTCCCAATGGTAGTGTCTAGCGTCCGACTTTAGTCGGTCGATTTGGCTCTTGGGCCAATCTTCGGGAACTTTCTTGGAGACAAGATAATTCACGATATTGGCGTACCGTGGGAGTGAGTCGATAACAAAAATCGACTCGTGAGGGAAGGAGTCTCGAATTGGTGAATCCTCGGAAGTATTAAGATCTTCGAGACGAGAGAGATGATCGGCCACTACGTTCTTCTTTCCAGTTTTATCACGGATGTCCAAGTCAAACTCCTGGATAAGTAAAATCCATCGAAGAAGACGCGCCTTCGCGTCCTTCTTCTCCATTAAGTACCGTAGTGCCGTATGGTCAGTGAACACAGTTACCTTGGATCCAATTAGGTGAGATCTGTATTTGTCCAAGGCAAACACTACTGCAAGCATTTCCTTTTCCATAACTGTATAGTTACGCTGAGTGGTGTCAAGCACTTTGCTTGCGTAGTGAATTGCAAACGGGACGCCATCTCTTCTTTGTCCCAACACAGCCCCAACAGTATAGTCTGAGGCGTCCGTCATGATCTCAAAAGGAAGAGACCAATCTGGGGCTTGTAGGATGGGTGCGTCCATAATCATTCCTTGCAAAAGCTTAAAGGCCTCAAGACATTTGTGATCAACAATAAACCCCATGTCTTTGCCTAAAAGCTCAGTTAGCGGCCGGGCAGTCTTAGAAAAATCCTTAATGAACCTTCGATAAAATCCAACATGCCCGAGGAACGACCGCAACTGTTTAACGTTGGTTGGTGGCTGGAGTCGTCTGATCACATCCACCTTAGCAGGTCAACCTCCATTCCTCTCTAGGAGATGACGTGCCCCAACACTATGCCCTCCGTCACCATGAAGTGACTTTTCTCCCAGGAGAGCACCAGATTAACCTCACAACATATTTTGAGGACTCGGTCCAGATTCCTAAGACAGGAATCGAAGGAATCGCCGTGGACCGAGAAGTCATCCATGAAGACTTCCAGGAATTCACCGACCATTTCGACGAATACAGCAATCATGTACCTTTGGAAAGTACCTGGAGCATTGCATAACCCAAAGGGCATGCGCCTGAAAGCATAGGTACCAAAGGGGCATGTGAACGTGGTCTTTTCCTGGTCCTCCGGAGCTATGGCTACTTGATCGTAGCCCGAGAACCTGTCTAAGAAGCAGAAGAACTCTTTCCCCGCTAGTCTCTCTAAGATCTGATCAATGAACGGCAAGGGGAAATGATCCTTCTTCGTCGCGACATTCAAGCGTCTGTAATCCACACAGACACACCACGACGTGGGCACTCTCGTCACGATCTCCTCTCCGTCCTCGTTGGTGGTCGTCTGAATTCCCAACTTTTTCGGGACAACATGGATTGGGGCCACCCACTTAGAGTCGGAGATTGGGTAAATGAAACCCGCGTTGCACCATTTTTCTATCTCCTTCTTCACGACCTCTCGTAAATTTGGATTCAACCTGCGTTGGAATTCACGAGAGGGTGTGGTGCGAACACAGAGCGGAATTTATCCCGTGGAGATCGGAGCTCCAGCCTATTGCCTTGTGATTTTTCTCCAGGATCTCTAGCAAGCGATATTCTTGCTCCTCGGTCAATTGCGAACTGATGATGATCGGAAATTTCTTGTCCTGACCCGCAAGGAAGGCATATTTTAAGGTTGTGGGTAAGGGTTTGAGCTCAAGAATAATGTGATCGTCTAAGAAGTCTGGCTCAACCTGATCAGGTTCAGTGTTGGAAGTGGCTGGATCATTCTCTGTGATAGCTGCCACCAAGTTCAGCTCTGGAGTCGGATCGTCAAAGGTCTCCATACAATCGGCAAACGCCTCGTCCGACTCGTCATCCTCATCTTCCGATTGTCCTAGAGATGTAAGGACTGACAGGCCCAACTGGACCTCTACGTCATCGAAGATGTAGGGCGATGTAGGCTCAGAGCTGTACTCGTTCCTAAGGATCTCGCAGACTGACTCATGCACTGGATCATCTTCGGAGGAGATGGACGCATCGGTGCTAGCTGGGTTCTGTCTCCATGGCCCAACTAAGTCTACATGCTCGCAGTCTGTTCCGGTAGAAGAGTACTCGGTGCTGGATTCAGAATCCGGTCTCTGCCATCTTGTCTGCTTCATTTCAAGCTCCTCATCTCCGCCTGGAGTTTGGAACTGAATTTTCCCGATCTTATAGTCAAATAAGGCCCCTGCTGTTCTGAGGAAGGGCCTACCTAGAATGATCTGGGAATCTCTCCAATTACGAGGGGTTTCCATATCCAGAACAGTGAAGTCCACCATGTATTCTTGCCCCTCGACTTTGATCACAATGTTCCTTAACTCTCCTTGGGACCTCTTGGTTGATTTATCAGCAAACTATAGAAGAGCTCTAGATTTCCTAAGAGGTCTGAGATTAAGCCGCTCATAGAGGGCTGTAGGCATCAGATTGATTGAGGAACCATTGTCCAGGAGAGTGCGTGCAAACGCGATGTCATCAACATAACTCACTACATAATGTGCACCCATGTCTCTTCGTTTCCTTGGAAACGAGTTCTTTATTGCACAAGTCGTGGCTACTGATAAAACGTGTTTCTCAACATGTCTTTTGGTCTTCCTGCTAACCCTAGTAGGTGTGCATCGCACCTTAAGGTATTTTTGGAATGCAGGGGTCATTTCCATGAACTTGTCAAAGGGGATTGTGACCTTGATGTGTTTATTGCAGAACTCTGCCATCTCAGGGTCATCTTTTTGGATTTTTTTGGTTTTCTTCTTTCCACCCTTGAGAGCTCAGGGGAAAGGGATTATTGACTCTAACTCATGTTCGGAAACTGAAAGATTTTCATAAACTTCTGGAACTGAGTTCTTTACATGACGTTGACTCTGAAACAAACTAGGACTCTGACTCTGACTGAAATGAAAATGCTGGGGCGAAACCGGTGATGCTTCTTCCGCGACTGTTGGACGATCCTCCTCAGATGGAGGTGCGGGCTCTTCATCGGTTTCGTCGGACTCCATGCGGATGCGAGAATGCTGCTTTGAGGACTCAGATGTCCTCTTCTTCTGCCGGTGATGGTGGTGGTGATGCTCCTCCTTTTCTTCCTCCGAGTTCTCCTCAGGCAGAGTCTCGGAGGCTCCTTCCTTCTGCGCCCGTGCCCGATCAGGTATGGTCACGGTCCTTCCGCTCCTGAGGGACATATGATTTATATTATCGTATGAAAGGATCTCATGTTCAGATAAATAATTATCTGAATAATATACCTGATCTCGAGGTCGGTTCTGGCCATGCTGTAAGCTGTTCGGGTTGGCCTGAACCAGTGCGGGAATTGGGGTCTTTGGCGCCATCTGTTGGTCATGGGTACGAGAGACCCGATTGATATCGGTTCTTATGTCCAAGTAGTCATTCTGCATCTGTTGGACCCTATCAGACACGGTCTGGATCGCCAAGGTGAGAGACTCCAATTCGGTGGGCTGGGCTTGCTGTTGTACGGACGAGGTTCGATAGTGGCCCTGCTGGCCATGTCGATACTGCTGCTGCGGTGGGACAGTGCTGGACACTGCTGATATGTGTGCTGTTGCTGCTGGTGCTGCTGAGGCTGGTACACTTGTTCTGGCCTGGACTGAAAGCGCTGTGCAGGGACGGAGCTGGTTGCTTGGTAAACTGGGGAAGGTCGGTGAGGCTGACCATTCCCCATCCCCGATTGTCTACTGACGGGGTTGCGGCTGTACCACAGCCCGTTAATCTCGAACACCTGCGGAGGGTCCTCGTATCCGTTCTCTGCTTGTGGGGGTGCATGCTGGTCCTGCTGGGTGTAAGTCTGATCCTCCACCCAGCCACTGTGAGGCCCCGGTGCCTGCTCCTGCACAAGATGGACTCGATGCACAGGTGCATGTGGCGCAGAAGGGGTAGGTAGCTTCATCTTGGCTACCTTCTCAGTGAGTTCCTCCACTTGCTTCGGTAGACGCGAGAGAGACTCAAGGTCAGTGATCCTCTTGTGGATCTGCTCGACCATGGTAAGCTTGTCGGCAATCATCCCCATGCTGGGGATGAGGTCCTCGGTCAGATCCGCTACAGTCCTTCGGGTTGTCTCATTGGATAGGATTGAGGGAGACAACGCATAGGCCCTGGTGGCCTGTGACCTGCTGGTTTCTGCCATCTGTTCCAATATCTTCCATACGACGTGCTCGTTTTTGTTCAGATAGCTTCCTCCACAGGCATCACTGGCTAACCCTTGCATCTCCGGGGTTAGACCACAGAACAAGGTCTGGACTAAGATCGCCTTCGAAATGCCATGGCAGGGGCATTTCTACACTAAGTCATTGAACCTATCCCATTTTCTGCACTAATTCGGACACTGTATGAGAGAGATATGCGCATTTTAAGGTTCCTGGTTTCAAACTTGGATTGGGGTTTTATTGGTCAATTTTACAAGTTAGTATTTTTCTGATGTTTTTCCTTTATTAGTGTTAGTCATATATACACTATGGAGTTGGTTTATTGGATTTGGAGTTAGTATAAAATATATACAAATAAGGTATTTTATCTAATATACAGGTGAATATTTACAAGTGAATTTGGCTTCTTATTTTATGCAAATATGAATGCTAAAATGCAGATGTTATCAATGCATGCGTGAATGCTACTTATGCAATATAAGTGGAAATATGCAGCTATTTACTCGGGAACAAAGCTCTATTTTCAACTTTTAGAGTGATGAATCACAGATTCATCACTAAACCTTAAAAGATCAATAGGAGAATGAAGATCATTTGACAATGATCTGGCATAAAGCCTTGGACATTTGTCTGTTAATGTGATCAATAGACTAGTAAGAGATGAAACTTTAGATTGTCTAAAGGTTCAGATGTGAAAACCCTGAATACCGAACATGGACTAAAATGCAAATCTTGATTGAATCTGGACTTAATTGCAAAATCTGTACTTGTCCAGTGGTCAAAAAATTCGAATAGGTTATCCATTGCGTAGGGCTCGTCGATAGCTTTCCAACGAATCCAAGAACGCAATAATCCGACTTCGAGAGCCCAAGTTATGCCTATTTTAGTGATGCGGGGTCCAGACCTAATTCGGATCCGAACCCGGATCCGAATCCGGGTTGGACCCATTAAAACCACACCTTTCCTATTCCAATCCGCCCATGCCCACCCTCTTCCTCCTTCGACCTCTAGCCCCTCGTCATCCCTCTTCATCACCGGAGCTTGTCGGAGCACATAGAATCGGCGATCCAAAGTCGAATTTGCGTTGAGGAGGTCCGGGCAGTCTTCGTGGACAGTTTCACCTCACAAACGAAGCGACGCACTCACCGTTCTCCGCGGGAGGAGAAACCGAGGTTTCGATTTTTCTTGAGGTACGATGCTCCCCATGCTCTTGCTGCGGATTCCACACGATATTATCGAACGTGCATGCTTAAAACTGCGTAGAGCCGTAGGGATTTTATGATATGGGTTATGGATATCTCGTTCTTAATTTCTTGCACTTTTTCCATACAATGGTGCCTCCTCCAGTCCAAAGTTCGAATAATTTCTTGCATGAATTATTCCTAAAAAAAAACTGATCTTTAAGACACGGATCTAATGTTTGTGCTCCATCATATTTTGGCTATTCGCCCAAAAAAAAAGGGGGAGATCCCCCCTTCTATAGGATGCAACTGGTTGTGCTAATTCTGCATCAGTATAGCTAAAAAAAAAGGTGTGACGAATATGTCAAAGAGAAATCTTCGAAGAGTTGGGTTTTCTGAAAGCTACACAAGTTATCCTTTCGGATTAAACTCTAGGTCTGTGACTTTCTGCAATCGAATCAAATTCAAGTTTGACAACTTTGGAGTTCTCTATACAACATTTGAAGTTCTCAGTGTATACTTTTGAAAAATCAGAATATGATGGAGATGGTAATTGAGCAATGCTACTGTATCTCGTTGGATCCTTCTGGATTATGATACTCACTGCATTTGACATCTGATTTGTTATCTAGGAAGAATATTAACAGAGATTTCAGAATATACAACATGATGTAAAAGCCTCAAGATAAGTCTTGTGCATTATTGTGCACATTGTTACAATCTTTTGTTTATTTCAAAGAAATCACTCATTATATTTAGAGATACAATGGTAATGGATGGTGAAAATGAAAGTTATACTTGCGATGGAGATTCCAACTAAGCTTCAACAACATGTATTCTTATGATGGTTGTTACTATTGTAGTTAATACACAACTTACATGCATTGCATTACAAGCTGCAATATATTTTCAGTATGACTTTGAAGATCGGGAAACACAACATGATATTTTGTATTTGCCTTTGCTAGAAATTTTTTGTTTATCAAGTAGTTTTTCTCTACATAGCATGACAACACCTGTACTTCCCAGACAAAGATAGAGCTAAGCTTCCCCATTTATAGATGGGTTGATCTCAACGATGGAACTACTTGATTCACCATCTTATGGTTGGATTTATATTTTGGAAAATGGGAGTATTTGGTGAGTTACGGATGGTGGTAAGCTTTGGAACATAATTGCAGAAGAACCCAATGAGAGATTATTTCCTCTTTGTTTAGCCCAACCTGCTTGATAAGATTAACTCATATTACGGTAACCAAAATGTCCTCAAGAACTAGACCCTGGATAACCATCTAATCAAACAAACCATGTATCCTCTTAAGGAGATGACAGGTGACAGTGCATGTTGAATGAGAATAAATATGTGCATAGCGGAGTAGTGCTACCAAGGGAGGGGCATGCACCCTTGGGGGCCCCGGGTAGAAGCCTAGATGACCGCGATCCCAATTGCTATTGTAGCTGCGATGGTTGGGGGACATGTTGCTTGGCACACCGAGGTGTTGATCTGACGGTGTTGGCCTCGGCACTTGCGTGTTTTAGCCTGATGCTCGAGCGCGGGCCAAGTAGTCATGATTGGTCGGCTAGTGTTTCGCTTGTCACTTAGAGTTAACACTCGTGTACGGGCTAGTGTAGGCCACATTGGTCAGTATTCCGAGTGGGAGCGCTAAGAGGGGAGTTCCGGGAAATGTGGTTAATGAAGTTGGGAATGAGACATGAATCTCCTGTGCATAAGGAGGATTGGATTGTCGCGAGGATTCGCGGGTTGAAATCTAAATTTGTGAATCAGAAGTACAATTGCGAAGTGGAGCTAAGTGGACGTGTTGGGAACTTAGTTATGATGCATTGTACTCCACCGCATGCCTACGGAGGCACCCCAACCCTAAGGTATTTTCTTTTACCTTAGAGTCATAGTGTGAGGTCTCATCCAGACTAAGACCACATACTATCCACGAAGCTTGTTTACTCATATCCATATCCAGATCAAACAATAAAAAAAATAAAAATGTAATTCTCTGTGAGATCAATTACCATGTTTCTTTCTCTTTTGCACACATTTAATGTTTATCCTGCATTTCTTTTTGTATAGTTTTGTTTAAATCGTATTGGGCAACTTTGCTCATAACGTACCTACGTGTGGATCCGCAGGTCCTCAACAGTGAGCAGTTTGGAGACACCACTTTTAGTGCAGGCTCACTACACTTCTTGTATCACAGTTGATAGTAGTTTTTACGGTCTTCTTTACTTGTAGTTTCTTTTTGAGAGACATGGCATGTAATGATTAATTGTGGACATCTATATTTATGCTTACATGTAATTTTTTGTGGACATGGAAATGGATAATAGATTGTAATGGAATTGGTGAATGGAAATACATGTTCTTGTGAACAGGTTGAATGCAATGAAAAAAAATATTTCCTTTGCATGTTGCTTTTTCTCCTGCTTTTGTAATTGCCAAATATTCGAATGTGGAATTATGTGCATGGATTGGTTTGCCGAGTACCCGGATCCTAGGGGTGTCACAGAATGGTATCAGAGCAGTGGTACTCCATTCCATTCCACACATACCTTTCCTCATTGGTGTTCGAATATTGGATAGTGTGAAAGTCTTCTGACCCAACACGAGTCCACAGGAGAATAGCATGTTTACATCCATGTCCATATGTCTCTCTTAAGTCAAGCAACACATATGATGGTAGGATTGGGTGCATCTCCACCTTGAGGGCACCGATTTCTCAGTCAGGGTAGTGTAGGCTATCTTGCCTACATATTAGACTTAGAGACACTGGATCAGATGACAGAGGATGTTATAGATGTGCACGAGTTGCAAATGTGTTTCCAGATGAATTTCCTAGATTACCATCAGTACGGGAGATAGAGTTTGAGATCATGCTACTGCCAATCTCCCAATCGATCTCTATTCCACCATACAGGTTGGCACCAACTGAGCTCAAGGAGCTCAAAGTATAGTTGTAGGAGCAGTTGGAGAAGGGATTCATCCGCCTCATTACATCACTATGGGGAGCACCAATTCTTTTCGTGAAAAAGAATGATGTAACCTTGAGGCTATGCATAGACTACAGGCAGCTAAACAAGAAAATAGTTAAGAACCGTTACTCACACCCATGAATTGATGATCTCTTTGATCAGTTATAGGGAGCAACATTGCTCTTTAAGATTGACATATGTTCATGATATATCACCAGTTGAGGATCAAAGAGGCTGACGTGATGAAGTCTACATTCTGCACTAGATATGGCCATTATGAGTTCTTGGTTACAACTTTTGGACTTACGAATGCACCTGCCGTATTCATAGATTTGATGAACCGAATCTTCCGTCCGTACTTGAACAGGTTTGTGATTGTATTCATCGATGATGTTTTAGTCTACTCCCGTGATGAGTACTAGCACGAGTCCCATATGTGCACAATTCTAGAGACACTCCGAGAGCATCGGTTGTATGCCAAATATAAAGTGTGAGTTTTGACTTCTGAGGTGGCATTTCTTGGCCACGTGGTGTCAGGGGTGGGGGTGTCAGTTGATACCGCCAAGATAGAGGCAGTGGTGTCTTGGGAGCGGCCCAAGACGGTTACAGAGATTTGCAGCTTCCTTGACCTCGTCAGGTACTACAGGAGGTTTGTTAGAGGGTTCTCTCAGTTGGCTCTACCCCTCATTCGGTTGACGCAAAAGGATGTCCCATTTGTCTGGAGCGACAAATGTGAGTTGAGATTCCGAACGCTCAAGGAGCGATTGTCTTCTGCATCCATCCTCACCCTTCCTTCTCGTACCTTAGACTTCACTATGTACACAAATGCTTCCAAGGAGGTCTTAGGTGCAGTGTTGATGCAGCGTGGACAGGTGTGGTGTACGCGTCATAATAGTTGAAGAACCATGAACGCAACTGCCTTGCTCATGACTTAGAGTTGGTGGTCGTAGTCTTTGCGTTAAAGATATGGCGTTACTATTATATGGGGTGACATTTGAGATCTTCACAGACCACAAGAGCCTTAAACATATTTTTGATCAGAAGGAGTTGAATATGAGGCAAAGGCGGTGGATGGAACTGCAAAAAGATTTTGATTGTACCATCTCCTACCATCTTGGTAAGAGGAAGGTGGTAGCAGATGCCTTGAGTAGACAACCATATACTGAGGGTACGGCATCACGATTGCAGAATTGGGACGTGCTCGCTAAACTTAGTGAGTGGTATCCATTTGAGGGTACATCTGATACAGTGACAGTGCCAACCAAGTATAGCAACTTGTGAGACATGATTGTTCAGGGCCAAATGACAGATCCGAGGATCCAGGAGCTGTACAACAGGTGCTTGAAGGATGAATTCGACGGATTTCGAGTTCGTGAATCCACCGTATAGAATGGGGACCGCGTGTGTGTCCTAGTCGGAGGAGGAGCTGAGGAGAGAGATCCTGGACGAGGCGCATAGCCCGAGACTTTCCTTACATCCAGCTGGAACCAAGATGTACAGGGACCTCCACCAACACTTTTGGTGGGAAGGTATGAAGAAGGACGTAGCCGAACATATTAACAGATGTCTTACTTTCCAGATGGTGAAGGCAGAACACCAGAGGCCTCCTGGGTTACTGCAGTCTCTTTCCATCCCAGTATGGAAATAGGAGAGCATCTCCATGGATTTTGTCACATCATTGCCACGCACACCTGGAGGGCATGATGGTATATGGGTCATCTTTCATCGGTTGACCAAGTCAGTCCATTTCATCCCGGTCAACATGACCTATACACCAGTACAACTAGCCAAGTTATATGTTCAGCATATCATTCGGTTGCATGGGATACCCAAGGAAGTAGTGTCAGACAAAAATTCCCGTTTCACAACACACTACTGGGAAGAGTTCATGAGAGCCTTGAGGACAGAGCTACATATGAGTTCAACTTATCACCCACAAACAGATGGGCATTCCGAGAGGACCATTCAAACTTTGGAGATTTTCTATGGGATTTATTTGGAGATTTACTACGAGATTATGCAGTTGAATGGAAGGGATCCTGGAAGGATCACCACTCACTGGTTGAGTGTACATATAACAACATCTACCACATCGGCATAGGCATGGCATCTTTCGGGCCTTCTACGGGAGGCGATGCACCACTCATTGATGTTGGCAACAGGTGGGTGATAACACCCTTTCACCCTGCAGATCATTGAGGAGACCTCCAGGACGGTGGAGACTGTTAGGAGGAAATTCCTGACTGCGCAGAGCCGTCAGATGACTTACGTCGATCGACGACGTAGAGACTTTGAGTTTCAGGTATGTTGCCGTACATTCATTCCCTAATGGATATAATTCTTAGCCAATCCTGTGTGGCTAAAGCCTTTCTCATGATCATAAGCCAGGGACTTCGTATTCTTACGTGTGTCCCCAATGAGGGGTATATAGTGTTTCGGTGTGAAGGGCAAGCTAGCACTGCATTTTGTGGGGCTATTCGAGATTTTAGACCGTGTTGGGAAAGTGACTTACAAGATGGCACTTCCCCCACACCTTGAGGGAATCCATGACGTGTTTCACGTGTCAAATCTGCGGAAGTACATCCGAGTTCCTCGACACGTGATCATCTACGAGGACTTGGCTGTGGAGGCAAACCTCTCCTTCCCAGAAGAGTCGGTGCAGATTTTGGACCACTCGGTCAAGAGGCTGAGGCGGAAGGAGATTCCTTTGGTCAAGGTTCTGTGGCAAAGTCTAGACATTGAGGAAGCGATATGGGAATCTGAGGTGGGCATGAGGGACAAATATCCTTATCTGTTCACATGTATGGAATTGAAACCATAGTCAAGTCCCTTTGAGATTTTTATGTGTTTCGCTCTCTTTGAGATTTTTATGCGCTTATTTCTCTGGGAGACTTGGGTACAACGGGGTCCAGGTGTTGAAATCGATTAGAATCATCCTGAGTCTCGGGGACGAGACTTCCTTTGAGATTTTTATGATGTGAAAACCCTGAATACTGAACATGGACTAAAATGCAAATCTTGATTGAATCTGGACTTAATTGCAAAATCTGTACTTGTCCAGTGGTCAAAAAATTCGAATAAGTTATCCATTGCGTAGGGCTCGTCGATAGCTTTCCAACGAATCCAAGAACGCAATAATCCGACTTCGAGAGCCCAAGTTATGCCTATTTTAGTGATGCGGGGTCCAGACCTAATTCGGATCCGAACCCGGATCCGAATCCGGGTTGGACCCATTAAAACCACACCTTTCCTATTCCAATCCGCCCATGCCCACCCTCTTCCTCCTTCGACCTCTAGCCCCTCGTCATCCCTCTTCATCACCGGAGCTTGTCGGAGCACATAGAATCGGCGATCCAAAGTCGAATTTGCGTTGAGGAGGTCCGGGCAGTCTTCGTGGACAGTTTCACCTCACAAACGAAGCGACGCACTCACCGTTCTCCGCGGGAGGAGAAACCGAGGTTTCGATTTTTCTTGAGGTACGATGCTCCCCATGCTCTTGCTGCGGATTCCACACGATATTATCGAACGTGCATGCTTAAAACTGCGTAGAGCCGTAGGGATTTTATGATATGGGTTATGGATATCTCGTTCTTAATTTCTTGCACTTTTTCCATACAATGGTGCCTCCTCCAGTCCAAAGTTCGAATAATTTCTTGCATGAATTATTCCTAAAAAAATCTGATCTTTAAGACACGGATCTAATGTTTGTGCTCCATCATATTTTGGCTATTCGCCCAAAAAAAAAAGGGGGGAGATCCCCCCTTCTATAGGATGCAACTGGTTGTGCTAATTCTGCATCAGTATAGCTAAAAAAAAAAGGTGTGACGAATATGTCAAAGAGAAATCTTCGAAGAGTTGGGTTTTCTGAAAGCTACACAAGTTATCCTTTCGGATTAAACTCTAGGTCTGTGACTTTCTGCAATCGAATCAAATTCAAGTTTGACAACTTTGGAGTTCTCTATACAACATTTGAAGTTCTCAGTGTATACTTTTGAAAAATCAGAATATGATGGAGATGGTAATTGAGCAATGCTACTGTATCTCGTTGGATCCTTCTGGATTATGATACTCACTGCATTTGACATCTGATTTGTTATCTAGGAAGAATATTAACAGAGATTTCAGAATATACAACATGATGTAAAAGCCTCAAGATAAGTCTTGTGCATTATTGTGCACATTGTTACAATCTTTTGTTTATTTCAAAGAAATCACTCATTATATTTAGAGATACAATGGTAATGGATGGTGAAAATGAAAGTTATACTTGCGATGGAGATTCCAACTAAGCTTCAACAACATGTATTCTTATGATGGTTGTTACTATTGTAGTTAATACACAACTTACATGCATTGCATTACAAGCTGCAATATATTTTCAGTATGACTTTGAAGATCGGGAAACACAACATGATATTTTGTATTTGCCTTTGCTAGAAATTTTTTGTTTATCAAGTAGTTTTTCTCTACATAGCATGACAACACCTGTACTTCCCAGACAAAGATAGAGCTAAGCTTCCCCATTTATAGATGGGTTGATCTCAACGATGGAACTACTTGATTCACCATCTTATGGTTGGATTTATATTTTGGAAAATGGGAGTATTTGGTGAGTTACGGATGGTGGTAAGCTTTGGAACATAATTGCAGAAGAACCCAATGAGAGATTATTTCCTCTTTGTTTAGCCCAACCTGCTTGATAAGATTAACTCATATTACGGTAACCAAAATGTCCTCAAGAACTAGACCCTGGATAACCATCTAATCAAACAAACCATGTATCCTCTTAAGGAGATGATAGGTGACAGTGCATGTTGAATGAGAATAAATATGTGCATAGCGGAGTAGTGCTACCAAGGGAGGGGCATGCACCCTTGGGGGCCCCGGGTAGAAGCCTAGATGACCGCGATCCCAACTGCTATTGTAGCTGCGATGGTTGGGGGACATGTTGCTTGGCACACCGAGGTGCTGATCTGACGGTGTTGGCCTCGGCACTTGCGTGTTTTAGCCTGATGCTCGAGCGCGGGCCAAGTAGTCATGATTGGTCGGCTAGTGTTTCGCTTGTCACTTAGAGTTAACACTCGTGTACGGGCTAGTGTAGGCCACATTGGTCAGTATTCCGAGTGGGAGCGCTAAGAGGGGAGTTCCGGGAAATGTGGTTAATGAAGTTGGGAATGAGACATGAATCTCCTGTGCATAAGGAGGATTGGATTGTCGCGAGGATTCGCGGGTTGAAATCTAAATTTGTGAATCAGAAGTACAATTGCGAAGTGGAGCTAAGTGGACGTGTTGGGAACTTAGTTATGATGCATTGTACTCCACCGCATGCCTACGGAGGCACCCCAACCCTAAGGTATTTTCTTTTACCTTAGAGTCATAGAGTGAGGTCTCATCCAGACTAAGACCACATACTATCCATGAAGCTTGTTTACTCATATCCATATCCAGATCAAACAATAAAAAAAATAAAAATGTAATTCTCTGTGAGATCAATTACCATGTTTCTTTCTCTTTTGCACACATTTAATGTTTATCCTGCATTTCTTTTTGTATAGTTTTGTTTAAATCGTATTGGGCAACTTTGCTCATAACGTACCTACGTGTGGATCCGCAGGTCCTCAACAGTGAGCAGTTTGGAGACACCACTTTTAGTGCAGGCTCACTACACTTCTTGTATCACAGTTGATAGTAGTTTTTACGGTCTTCTTTACTTGTAGTTTCTTTTTGAGAGACATGGCATGTAATGATTAATTGCGGACATCTATATTTATGCTTACATGTAATTTTTTGTGGACATGGAAATGGATAATAGATTGTAATGGAATTGGTGAATGGAAATACATGTGCTTGTGAACAGGTTGAATGCAATGAAAAAAATATTTCCTTTGCATGTTGCTTTTTCTCCTGCTTTTGTAATTGCCAAATATTCGAATGTGGAATTATGTGCATGGATTGGTTTGCCGAGTACCCGGATCCTAGGGGTGTCACATCAGATCTTACATACTTTTGAATATTGTATTCAAAAGTAAAAAATGTCCAAAACACCCTTCCTTGGAATGGTGTAAGATGTTAAGGTATTCAAGATCTCATACATATTGATGTATGTGAATCACCTATATCAGAATAAACATTATGGATATGTGATATCTATTGATGATTATTTGTGATATGAGATTTCTTCTCTTCACTTAGAAACCTTTGAAATGTTCAAAGATTTCACAATTTTGGTTTAGAACCAAAGTTTGAAGGAAGATTAAATGAATTTTGATCTAATCTAGGTAGTCAGTACCTATTAGATGAATTCATGGAATACCTTATAGAGATATGAATGCCATTTCTATCTCACTCCTAATAAACCTAAATGAAGTTGTAGGGAGATGCAATTGGATCATGTGTGACATGATTTGATCAATGATGATTCTTAGAATAATTACCTCTTAGTTTCCAAGGTATATATGCAGTAGAGACTGCAATATATATCCTTAATAAGGTTCCAAGCAAGTAAGCTGGAATTTGGCACTTGAGAGTGCTACTTGATTCGGAAAATAAAGAATGGTATTGGATACCTACTTTATGACCTCGAGATTCTTAAAAGATCTCATATATGAGAATGCGATTCTTAGAGGATGAGGCTCTTGAGAATCAAGATGAAAATGAAGTGAAGGAAGTCATTTAATCTTGAGAAGATAATGAGGCTCCTAAAATTGGAAACTAAAAGGACAATTAAAGATAAAACACTAGTACTTCTTCAAATAAGTTTGAGGATGTATTTCATGTGTCAGTTAAGTCTGATTGGACTTCATGTGATGAAGCTCCTGAGGATCATGACATGGAAAGATGGATGTTAGCAATAAAAGTCTAATGTAGACTTCATATACAAGTGTTGCATATGGACCCTCAAGGATCCACCTATAAGGGTTAGACCCATTAAGGTGTAAATGGATCTTCAGGAGAAAGAGAGAACCTGATGAGAAGGTAGAGACCTTCAAAGCACGGTTCGTAGCCATGAGCTACACACCGAAGAGAAGACATTGCTTACGATGAGACTTGCTCTTCACTGATCATGCTCTACACAACTTGGCTTTGACGTCTTCAAGATGAAAGTCAATATTGCATTCCTATATAAATACTTTTCAAAGATATTCACATGAAGTAGCCCCAGGGCTTCATGGTTGAGGAAATCAAGGTGTACAAGCTAAAGAACTCCGTCTATGGACTCAAATAAGCTTATTGTAGTTGGAACATTGGATTTGATGAAATCATAAATGTTATGCTTTCATATAGAATCTTGATGAACCATGTGAAACTTAGTGGGAATGCCATTGTGTTCATCGTGCTAAATGTAGATGATATCCTAATCATTTGGAATGATATAAGGATAATAATAAGTGTTTTATAAACTGGTTGTTCCATACCTTGAGATATGATCTCAATGATACCTCTTAGATCTTAGTTCTGAAGTTGTTCAGGAGCAAAGAAAGAGGGTATCGGGACCATCACATTAGTGGTATATCTTGGACATATTCCATTTTCTGGAAAATTCCAAGAAAGACTTCTTTCCCTCAAGATATGGTACTGACCAATCTAAAGGGATAGCACCTCAAAGAGTTGAGGATGTGAATGCTAAAACTGCTTGCCCTTGTGCATCAGTTCTGAGAAGTCGGTGTATGCTAGATGTGTACAAAAGCCAGATGTCTTCCATACAGTGGGAGTGGTAAACTGTTACTAATCCTAATGTGGTGATAAAATACTTGATTGCAGTATCTTCATAGAGGACAAAACTTTTGAGATAGTGATCTCAAAGTCTTATCTTCAAGAAACTAAGACTTAATAGATAGTGATCTAAAAGGTCTTAACAGCGGATACCTTAGACAACACGTGAGTTCACATACAGAGGACTGAAATGCAAATACTCAAAATAGCAAGGGTCCACATGCAAATTAACCATACTATTTTAAACTATGTAAAATATTTACAGGACTGAACAATAAAAACAAAACAAAGAGGGGCCTAAGGATAAAGAACCCTTATTAAGCACGATCCAACGACCGATGACGCTCCACTTATGATCGGACGACTGAGATTGGGGATACCCCTTCGACGATGGACGACTAAGATAAGATCCTCAGATGGATCTGATGACGAAGGCTCTCCCATAGACGAACGATCATGATAGAACTGGGAAGACCCTCGATCGAACGGTGTAGGAGGCGTCTGGAAGATCGGGGAAGAACTCGTTGGAGGTGAGTTTCGATCGGCTCTAGAGTGCGTCTCTGATGTCCTCACGAGCTGTTGGAATATGGAAGAGGTCGGCGATGATGCTCCGCAGCTGCAGGATGGCTCGTAAGGACTCGGGACCAAGTAGAGGGCCCTGGAGATAAACAATCGACCTGGAGCTCTCTTGGACTACTCGAGACCTCCAAATGAGGTATGGTCTCTCTCTACTCCTACAGGAGAAGGGTTCTTGCTCGGAAGGTGGTTCCGGCACGAGTTAGAACGTCACAAGTAACCAAAAGCAGAAGGTGGGGGTGAACGGGCATGTTTCCAACGAGTGGAGGATTCGACCTATATAGTACTCCAAACCGATGGTTGGAGCTTCGTGGAAGGTTATGGAGTGGTCGTAGAAGCGATCGGAGCGAGGCGAAGTAACGTCGAAGGATGGGGAAATAGGGTATGAAATGTCTTCGTCGGAGATGCTCTGTTTCTCGGGTATATGATGGATTCGAATGGAAATGGGAGGTAAAGAGGGTACCTGAAGATGGGGGAGCACGCCTGGGAGTGCAGACTGAAGTCCACTGGGGGTTTTAGCCCTGATGGCCGATGCAGCTAGAGGCTCTTCTCCTTGCGGTGGAGCTGAGGTTTGAACATCGCCGGACCAAGGGCTAGCACGCTCAAAAAGCTTCCCTCGCCCTCCCTTTCGTTGTTGTCACTCTGGGAAAGGTGGACGGGTTTGCAGGAGAAGGTGGCGCAGCCAATGGTGTAGGAAAAGGAGGGGGGAGGCGCATGATATATAGGCATGAGGGTCCGAGAAGATGGAGGCACGGCCCGCGAACTGAGGCGCAGATCGAGGAGGGGAATGTCGGCGAAGATTAGGGATCCGCCCTCTCGATTTGGGGCATGAGATCGGGTGAAATGGAGATCGTATCGGGTGGTGAAAATTAGGAGAAATCGATGCAAAACCCGATTCGTCAAGAAGGGGGTCCGAGGGACCAGTTGACCATGGTCAACAATGTTGAGATGGCCCAATCAGAAGGGACTTAGGATACAAACAAAATACACTACAGGACAAAAAAGAGGAGAAAAATAAAGATAATTACATTAAAAATAATAAATGAATTGAAATGAAAAAAGAATAATATGAAAATGTTTATTATTTTTCAAGGAATTTTTCTGTGATTTTTAATTATTTTTATGAAAAATAAATTAGTGTATATACAATATATAGTGTTATATACAGGTATAATATACCTATGTATTATGTACAATTATTTTTATTTTGTTATTTTTACACAAATACCCCTATTTTATATTTTATTTATTTAGAACACAATTTTAGGAGTACAAAATAATTTTTATTTTTTATGAGTTATTTATAGGTATATAATAAATAGTGGGTGTGATATATATACAAGGGTATTGTACAATGAAAGGGAGATTTTATTTTTCTTTTTATGTAAATTTTCTGATTTTTATTTTCTTACTAGAAATATATAAGGAGGTATAAATAATGATTTTATTTTATAAAAAATACATATTTGCAAATATAGTTCATATGTACAATGCAAAGTAGGCCCTGTCTCTCTTTACTTATTTTATTTAGCTATCAGGTCAAGGCTTGACCTTCTCTCGGGGTTCGGGTCACTCTGTATTTATTCTAAATATCTCCTTTATTTTTCTTTTCCTTTATTCTTTTATTTTTGCACAAATACATGCTAATATGCAATACTAACACATGCATGCTGAATGCGATATTATTCTATTTACACCCATTTACATGTTGGTTTGCCAAAATAAATAGCTAAAATAAAAGAATAAAGAGTGAGAATCAGAGATTCATCAGATAACAACTCAAAAAACGAAGATGATCGAGGTCAAAATAATGTACACAATCAACGACTTAGCTTGTCCCCCCTATACTTAGGGTAAAATATTCCTAAGTATAGAGAATAATATCAATAGTTGAGGGACAAGGGAGAGAGAAGACGATACATAAAATCGAAAATAATCAAAAGACGAGTATGAGCGATATTACCCCCTCATACTTAGGGTAAAGCACACCATAAGTATAAGAAACAACAGGGGTAATAGAACAGAATGATATGAACAACACAATGTCTACACCCCCTATACTTAGGATAAAATACATCCTATGTATAGCAAAAATCCTAAGCGAGACCTGGGGTGTAAGACAATGAAAGAAAGAATGAATAAAATCGAAAACACATATGTACAAGGTGAAAAAACATGAAGAAATTAACGTGAAATTCAGGTTTGAGATGCAGAATGTGAAGAATGAAAAAACATCTCATACAAAATGAATGGGGGCAACCTCAATGGTCGGTGACTCATGATCAAGGAATGGTTTCAAATGCTGACCATTGACTCGAAAGATGGACTCAGAAGACAACTCGGATATGTTGATGTTACCGTTGTCATACACCTTTTGCATTATATAAGGCCCTTTCCATTTGCTATTAAGTTTCCCTGGAAATAACTTGAGTCTTGCATCGAATAGCAAAACTCTCTGATCAGGCTCAAACTGCTTATGGCTGATGTATGCATCATGCCATTCTTTCATCCGCTCCTTATAATGAAAGCTACTCATGAAACTCTCATCTCTCAAATCCTCTAGGTCTACCAACTTTGTCTACCTCTGATCTCCCGTATCTTCTAAACCAAAGATTACTTCTTTCACTGCCCACCATGAACTGTGCTTGATCTCAACAGGTAAGTGGTATGGCTTTCCATAAACGAGCCGAAAGGGAGATGTAACTAATGGTATCTTGAAGGATGTTCTATATGCCCAAATAACCAAGTCCAAAAGCTGTGACTAATCCCTTCGGTCTAGGCGAACAACCTTTCTGCAAGATCATCTTAACCTCCCTATTCAAAACCTCGACTAGACCATTCGTCTGAGGATGGTACGAAGTAGCAACTCGATGTACTATACCAAACTCGCTAGCAAGTGCCCTTACCTTGTCATTAATAAAGTGGATACCCCCATTTGAAATAAGAACCCGAGGGACCCCGAATCGTGAAATGATATGCTTCCTTAGGAACTTGCAAACCGTAATTACGTTAGCGGCTCGGGTAGGAATAGCCTCAACCCAACGACTCACATAATCTACAACCAATAGAATGTACTCGAATTTCTGACTCTTAGGAAATGGGCCCATAAAGTCGATACCCCATGCATCAAAAACATCACAGAAGTGAATCAGCTGCATCGGCATCATATCTCTATATCCACAAGTGCCCATCTTCTGACAGTCAATTGACGGATTGCTAAATACGTTATACAATTTGTACTCGTTGTAATACGGATACTTAGCGAATCATTTAGAACCAAATCAAATATCTATGTGAAGAGGTCTCGACTTAAATTTATATCCCGGGTAAGTCCGGGGTCGAACACAGGGAGGCAAAGGAACAACTTCGGGTTAATTCAAAATCTTAGGTCCAGGTTTCCAATGCTGACTTCTTTTGTATTTTTATGCAAAAATAAATGCGAATGCAATATGCGGGTAAAATTAAGTTACTAAGAAAAGATACAACTTAGTCAAATTAATTCTAATGTGAAATTAGTCCAATTTAGCCAAATTATATATTTTCTAGAAACTTAATCCAGTGATGAATGCAAAACGTATTTTTTTGGACTTTTAGGGATTAAAATGCAACAATAAAAAATACTCACTTTTTATGGGTTTTTCACAATTTCTCAAACAAACAAAATGAAAAAATTATGAAAAATTTACTGGAAATTAAACATGATGCAATGAAACTACAATTTTTTTGGAATATTTAGATAAAACATGAATTTTTATGGATTTTTTAATGGAAACAGAGTGACTACAAGTAATTAATTCCTAATAAATCCATATTATCAAATTAGCCAAAGTGTGAATTATTTCAAAAAGGTATTTTCATGAGCAATCCAAGAAAGTTGAAATTTCACAAAATAGATGTGTGTAGATTTAATTAAAAATATTTACTAAAATCACTCTATAATTTACTTAAGGCACTAGACAATTCCAATTTAGATGAAATTTAGATACTAATTAAAGCACCTTTCAAAGCATCATTTCTAATTTTTGTGGGATTTTTGGAGAAACTAGGAGTGAATTATGAATTTAAGACCATAGATGGGGTAAAATAGGAAATATTTTAATAAAACAATTTTAATTAATTATCCATAACTCACAAAAATCCAAATAAATATGAGATGGTAGAGAATTAGTTGCTCAACATAATGACTTTTCATTAAATAAAATGATGCTCAACAGATGTCCAAATTAACATACAAACATAGGGGTGTCAGTGCAAAATATAAATAAACTTGAATAGAGCAAAACATGCACAGGGACTTGTTTATAATTACAAAAACATAACGAAATAAAAATGCAATTTGTCCAATAAAAAATACAAGAAAGAGGAACCTTCTTCTTCGTTTCTTTGCAGGTGGGCGATTAATACGGGAGGACGCCACCGCGTGCGGGCGCGTGGATGAGGGAGCGACGGCGGCCGGCAGGCCCCGCGAGGAGGGGCATGGGGCGGAGTGCTGTAGGCTGGTGGCACGCGCGACAGCTCACGGGCAACAGCTGTGCGCGGGGAAGCGTAGATGCTGGCGGAGGGTCGCAACATCGTGTTAGCAATGTGAGCCCGAGGCGAACCATTCCTACAATAAATGTTATCGTAATAAATGATTTATCAATAAAAGTTATTGATTATGTTTCACTCCCTTTCTGCAATTGATTGAATGAATGCACTATAAGGTCCCTCTGTACAATAAGGGTTATGTACCATGGCCAACTTGATAATCATACAGCTGTTGATTCATTGATTGAATCATAGAGGCTGATGCTTGGATGAATATCTAAGGAGTTAGATAGAGGACTCATCAAGCATCATCAAATAATTGTTAAGTGGTGATCTCCAGCTTGAGTAGGAGATGGCAATCCTTTCTCATTAGGCTGATATCTGATCGACCTCTTGATGCAGATCCTCTGCATGGGAATAGTGATTCGAAGGTATCAGATTAGTTGAGTCAATGGGTTGACTTAACGAGATTGAGATAACCGAAGACATGTGTTGAATACTGTCACATCATAAGCAGACATCCCCTGACCAGAGACAGATGTATTGTTATATGTCTGAGTATGTACATTTGGCAGACCAATAGGTTGATGACCTAACCAAGGTCTATACACCGACGAGCTGGTGTGCATGTAAGGACATATGAGTAATACGATCTCTCAAAGGGATCATACAGGCTCACTTGTGAACCGGGAGACATGAGCTCACTCATGAGGTATTGGGACTGATCAAATTCCATGCATGGTCGTCATGCTTTGGAAGCATGACATGAATTTGAAGGTAAGATATATGCTTTGTGAAAGCATATGATCTGTGCCAAATCCCAAGGACCAAGATTGAGAAACTTAGTGATCAAATCATGAAGATGACAGTGTAAAAGTGATCTATATCTTCATGATGATCATAAGTCTTCCAGTATGCAGGATGTACATGTATGTATTGGGAATACCTGAAGGTGATTTGATCATAAACGATTGTATAACCATAACGTTTCCATTCCGAGGGAGTGATGAAACAGGTCTGGATTTTAGTGACTCTTCTCAGTAGAGAATTAACCTAAACCTAGTCCATGTATTGGACATTGATCTGAATAAGATTCAAATACAATGAGAAGATTAGGTTTACGTCCTTGATTCAATCAAGCATCTATGAGAGGTCCATGGGATCTGGATTTGAGATGCGATCTCAATATCCAAGTCACTATACGTGAAACAATACAATTACCCTATCCTTATCTCCAAGTATCTGAGGAGAAATCGCATTATTCTTGAATGGTTCAAGAATAATTCCATAGATCTAAGCATTGAGAAATTGATAATTAAATGTGATTTAATTATCTTGATGTGTGTGGAAATTATCCAATATAATTAAATGTGATTTAATTATTATGGATAAGAATAATGTGGATAGTAATATCCAATTATTCATAATATATTATAATGCGATTTATAATGTATTAGAGAGAGATAATTATAATTTATATTTATTGATTAGTTACTATTGTGTATTGGATACACATTGTTTAATTAATTGAAAATGTAAATTATATTTTGTTTTGGGTTGTGAATGTGATTTACAATTTTCCAATGGCAAGATTGCAATATTCTCAAAATTAATTATGAATTATTTTTGGAGAATAAATCACAACAAAAGTTGTTGAATTAAATAATGGAGAATTTCATGGAGATATGCAATCTCATGAGATTTCATGAGATTGCCCCACTTGGAAATAAGTGGACGGCTACCAAGTCCTACTTGGGATTGGTGGCCGTCCACTATATTCTAATGGGAGATGAGATCTCCATGGAATTTATCTCCTTATTTTATTGGTTAAATTTTAGGATTAATGTATATTTGATTTATCAAATATATTTGATCTAAATTAAATCATAAGTTGTTGGCTTTTACCAACAACAATCTTGACCATTGGATTGATCATAAATCAATCTTAACCATTGATTTTATGAGTCCCATGGATTGAGATCCATGGATCCCAAAACCCTATAAATAGAGAGGCATACCATGCTCTCTAGGGCTAAGCTTTTGGAAGCACATCTCTCTCTCTCTCTCTCTCTCTCTCTCTTTCTCTCCCATACGCCAACTCTCTCTCCCTCTCCTTGGTGGCCGTCCACCAAACCCTAAGGGAGATCATCGTCGTCGCCTTCGCCACCGCGCTGCCGCTTCGACGTTCTAAGGTGCTCCGTCTTATTGGAGCACTACTCTCACGAAGGAGACGTTTGATCTCGTACGACGAGATCAGGAGTTCACCGTGCTTGGATTAACTTGTTGGATTGCGAGGATCACGCGACTCATCCCCGCGCTCGCAAGCTACTTCTCTGATGATCGGACTTGAGACAAGAGGTCTCTTTTCGTAGGGACTTGATCAACCACGCTTCAAGAGGTATTGCATTATACTTGTTGTGGTTATAGATGAAACGATCCGAGAATCGTTCTTGGATCATGTGGTTTCATCGCATGAAAAATTTTAAATTCCACTGCACCGAACAACTAGTACGACTAGTCGTTCTTTGTCGTATTCGATACGACGATCACTCTTCCGTGATGCGCTTGAGGATTATTCCATATCCTTCAAGTGGTATCAGAGCCTTAGGTCGAAGGTTTTGGATATGATCTGCAAACCTAGGACGACTTGGGTTCGTAGAGGTCGCGAACGTTTTTATCGCATTTGATTTTCACACTTCTGTTTAGTGAATAAATTCGGTCCTATTTAAATTTTCTAAACACGAATTAATCTCTTGAATTTTGTTCCCATTAAATAAGGAAACCATAGGATCTGAGTTTACGTAATTTGGATTCTATTTGCTCGAGATATGGTTGTTTTAATGAACATGTATTCATTGTTGCGGGAACTACAAATCTTGACATGATTAATGGGTTAATTACTGTTTTGATCTACCTCGAAATGCGTGAAATATCACTTAGGTTCTGTCCTAAATCAAATTAGCAATCTTTGAAAATTGATTTTGTCTAATTTGGATTTAAATTGATTGAGATATGTTAATTTTAGTAAGTAGGGTCACTGCTGAAATTACAGTCCTAATCAAGAACCATGTGTTTGTCAATTAATGAAATTAATTGTTAATTTCAAGAAATAATTATGGAAAATATTTGAGAAATATTGGAAGATGATTATTTCCTTAATTGACTTGGCCTCAACCAATAATTTGATTAGATTTGATCTAGATCATAATTGGTAATAAAAACATCAAACTCCTTGCTTGAATAGGATTGGGAATTTGTCTAGCAAATTTCCTTATAATCAAAAATATTTTGATTATTACTATATGGTATAATTTCGGTTGAAGAACCGATGATCATCTCAAGTACAAATCTATTTGGCATTATCCTTTCCCGAGGCGGATATGGTGTCTAGTCGGAGATCGCTGGGGTAGCGGGTTGCAACGTATGTGGTCCGTCCCACTCTCGCCGGTACTGGCCATGACAGCAGGTAGGGACTTGATAATGCCGAAGAAATCAAGATGTATTTTCTAATTATTAAAATTCGAATTAATACGTACTTTGAGAATAATACCATATATATATATTCAAGTAAAACAATCAAGTTTGTTGATTGAATTGGATTGATAATTAATTTAGTATGATTGAATTAATTATGTCTAATTAAAATACTCTATTATGAATAGAGTTGTTAATTCCCTTGGAAGAATTAATTACATGAATATGATTCATAATAATAATTAAAATTTGAATATGAGATGGAGTATCACACAAGTGACATCTATGGTCTCCCGTTAAGGTGAAGGGTTTCGTCGCCAGATATTATATGTAGGAGACGCCTGTCCGAAGTGACAGCTCCTGCATATGATCCATTTGGATCGAGCTCGTCGCTTCTCGAAAGAGTAAGGACGTATGTGTAGTGTCCCCAATATCGGGTCCTCATATTATTAGGGCGATATTGGATTGCGCATAGCGAGTTGTATTCCTGTTGACGGTTGGTTCAATTAATAACGGGTCAACATCACCTTAGGGGTGGTGGGTGCGGGTATTAAAGACCGAATTGGGAAATGCAAGTTGGATTTGCAAGGCGGAATGTGTTCCCGCTTCTCCTTATTGGAGTCATAGGTTCTCATATTATTAAAATATGACAAAGATAAAGAGGAGATCCCAGTTCTTGCTTGAGATATAGCGGTAAGTATATCTCTTACTTTGAAAGTGATTAAGGGAATAAACTTTCATAGTTGACAGAGCAAGACAATTTGATTTAAAATGCCTTAATCAAATATCATAAATATGAATATATGATTATATGTTCTAATATAGTGCATTCTTAATTTCAGAAAATGAAGTCCATGAACCCGCTAAGCAAGCTTCTGGAGGCCAACCAGTTGACCGGACCAAATTACTCGAGCTTGTTCTCTCAACTGAGCGCATAAGTTATGTGCTCTCAGAAGACAAGCATGAAAACCCTAAATCAAAGGAAGAAAAAGCATACAATGACAAGTATGATGAAGATCATATCTTGGCTAGATGCTATATCTTGGGTTCTCTCTCCAATGTTCATCAGAAACAACATGTGGAGATGAGTATTTACCAGGAGATAATGCAGCATCTGAAAGATATGTTTAGTGACATTAACCACACCCAGCGATACAACGTTATAAAAGAACTCGTTCGCTGCAAGATGCAGGAAGGAACTTCGGTCCGTGAACATGTACTCAAAATGTTTGGGTACTTGTCGAAGCTGGAGACTCTTGGGGCAACCATGGATGCAGACATGCAATCTGATTTCATTCTACTATCGTTGCCCAAGTCCAATAACTTTGTGATTTCATTCCACATGAACAAGATGGAATTGACAAACGCTAGGCTTCTTACTACATTAAAGTCTGCAGAAGACGTAATGAAGAAAGATGGTCCCACTGGCAATGCAATGGTTGCACAGGTCAGAGGGAAGCGCGGTCGGAAGCAAGGTTCTCGGAAGGGCTCGACCCAGAAGAGAAAGAAGAAGGGACAAGGTGTTGGCTCATCTTCCAATGCATCCACTCTAATGGCATCGAAGAAAACCGACGTCTGTCACCACTGCAAGAAGCCGGGGCACTGGATGCGTAATTGCCCGGATTACCTGAAGTCGGTCGACAAAGGTAAAGCCCCAGCAGGTATGAAATCTACTTTTATCATTGAAACCAGTTTTCTCGTTGGATGAGAAGGAAGTTGGGTTGTTGATTCTGGTGCTTCTGTTCATGTATGCAATTTGTTGCATTTGTTTCAGGAAACTAGAAAACTTGAAGAAGGGGAGATAGTCATCCAGATGGGATCTGATGCAAGTGTTGCAGCAGTCACCGTCGGGACTTGTCGGCTATCATTATCTAGTGGTAGAGTCCTAGTGCTTAAAGAGTGTCTTTATGTACCTGAAGTCAGGAGGAATTTGATATCTGTATCTAAGCTAGTTAGAAGTGGATATTCATTCCTTTTCTATAATAAATTAGTCACAAATCATTATAATAAATATATTGCAGATGGTATTTTGACTTCTGGTGGACTCTATGAATTGTGTATTAATGAGCATGTCATGAATGTTACAACCACTAATAAAAATCCTAAAAGATCCAGGGAGAATAAAAATCATTCAAATACGATTTGACATCAAAGACTTGGTCATTTATCTGTTGATAGGATCAATAGATTGATAAATGATGGACCTTTAGATTTTCCTTAGGTTCAATCTTTACCTACCTGTGAACATTGTATTCGAGGTAAAACGACTAGGATGCCTTTCCGTAACAAGGTTACAAGATGCGAAGGTATTATTGACCTAATACATACCAATGTATGTGGTCCCTTCAGTACCACGACTCGAAATGGATATCGATATTATTTGACGTTTACTGATGACCATTCACGATACGGGTTTGTCTTCCTATTACGTCATAAATCTGAAACTTTTGAAAAGTTCAAAGAATTCAAGGCTTTGGTTGAGAACCAACCGATAGGAAGATTAAACGAATTCGATCTGATCGAGGTGGCGAGTACCTCTCAAATGAATTCAAGGAATACCTTAAAGAGAATGTAATTATCTCCAATCTCACTACTCCTGGAACTCCCCAACTTAATGTTGTTGCTGAAAGACGCAACAGGACCATAATGGATATGGTCCGTTTAATGATGAGCAAAGCACATTTATCACTTAGTTTCTGGGGATATGCAGTAGAGACTGCAATATATATCCTGAATAAGATTCCTGACAAATCTGTGCCTAAGACTCCTCATGAGCTCTGGTATGGAATCAAACCTAGTGTTAATCACTTGAGGGTTTCGGGTTGCTTGGTTCATGCGAAGAACGTGAACGCAAGTAAGCTAAAATCTCTCACTCGTGAGTGTTACTTCATTGGGTACGTTAAAGATGGTATTGGATACCAGCTCTATGACCCTGAGACCCAAAAGGTTTTTGTCTCTAGAGATGTGAAATTTCTGGAGGAAGATTTCCTTAAAGGTCAAGACAAAAGTGAAGTAGAGGAACTCATAGAATCCCCTGAGGATTCTGAGCTTCCTAGACCAGAAACTGAAGAAGTAAATAAAGATGAAACACCCATACCTCTTCGAAGGAGTTCGAGGGTGGTTGCACCACCTGAAAGGTATGGATTCCATGTGTCAAGTGAAACTGATAATGATCCTACTTCATTTTATGAAGCACTCGCGGATCATGACATGGATAGATGGATGCTAGCAATGAAGTCAGAAATTGACTCCATGCATAAGAATGGTGTATGGACCCTAGAGGATCCACCTAAAGGGGTAAAATCCATTGGTGTAAATGGATCTTCAAGAGAAAGAGGGGACCTGATGGGAAAGTAGAGACTTTCAAGGCACGACTCGTATCCAAGGGCTACACACAGAGAGAAGGCATCGACTACGATGAGACATTCTCCCCTGTGGCTATTCTTAAATCCATCACGACACTGCTAGCTATAGTTGCATATCTTGACTATGACATCTGGCAGATGGACGTCAAGACGGCTTTCCTCAATGGATACCTCGAGGAGGATATCTACATGGAGCAGCCCCAGGGCTTCATAACTGAGGATGGCAAAGTATGCAAGCTAAAGAAATCCATCTATGGGCTCAAGCAAGCTTCTCGTAGCTGGAACATCAGATTTGACGAAACCATAAAGAGTTATGATTTTGTGCAGAATCCTGATGAACCTTGTGTGTACAAGAAGCTTAGTGGGAGCGCCATTGTGTTCATCGTGCTTTACGTAGATGACATCCTTATCATTGGGAATGATACATGGATGATGACCAGTGTGAAGATTTGGTTATCCCATACCTTTGAGATGAAGGATCTTGGAAAAGCCTCTTACATCTTAGGCCTGAAGTTGTTAAGAAACCGAGAAAAGAGGATTTTGGGATTGTCACAACATGGATACATTAAGAAGATTCTTGAACGATTCCGTATGGATAGTTCCAAGAAAGGATTCCTACCCTTAAGACATGGTATCCACCTGTCTAAAGGAATGGCTCCTCAAACTATTGAGGAAAAGAAAGCCATGGCTGGATGCCCTTATGCATCAGCTGCAGGAAGCTTAATGTATGCCATGATGTGTACTAGGTCAGATATCTGCCATGCAGTGGGAGTGGTAAGTCATTACCAATCTTGCTATGGAGAACAACATTGGAATGCAGTAAAGAACATATTCAAATATCTGAGACGGACGCAAGATTACATTTTGGTCAATGGAGATGGTGATCTCAAAGTCTTGGGATATACAGATTCTGACTTCCAATCGGATATTGATGATCGAAAGTCAACATCAGGGTTTGTATTCCTGTTGAATGGTGGTGCTGTGAGCTGGAGAAGCAAGAAGTAGGACACTACAGCTGATTCAACAATAGAAGACGAGTACATTGCCGCATCGGATGCTGCAAAGGAGGCGGTGTGATTGCGCAAGTTCATCATGGAGCTTGGCATAGTTTCCTCTAATACTCCCATCCCGCTACTCTGTGATAACACGGGAGCCATTGCCCAGGCGAAGGAACCCAGATGGCATCGGAAGAGCAAGCACGTAGAAAGGAAATACCACATCATTCGGGAGATTCAAACGCATGGTGACATCATCACCAAAGTGGCCTCTGCCAACAACGTTGCTGATCCTCTTACCAAACCTCTGACACAGAAGGTATCCGACCAACATGTAATGAGTATGGGTTTAAGGATTGTTCCTGAATGGTTCTGAGGGCTAGTGGGAGATTGTTAGCAATGTGAGCCCGAGGAGAACCAATCCTACAATAAATGTTATTGTAATAAATGATTTATCAATAAAAGTTATTGATTATTTTTCACTCCCTTTCTAAAATTGATTGAATGAATGCACTATAAGGTCCCTCTGTACAATAAGGGTTATGTACCATGGCCAACTTGATAATCATACAGCTGTTGATTCATTGATTGAATCATAGAGGCCGATGCTTGGATGAATATCTAAGGAGTTAGATAGAGAACTCATCAGGCATCATCAAATGATTGTCAAGTGATGATCTCCAGCCTGAGTAGGAGATGGCAATCGTTTCTCATTAGGATGATGTTAGAAAATCGGAAGCGGAAGCATAAACATGGAATAAAGATAAATAAACAAGAAAGGAACGCGGGATTTTTACGTGGAACCCTACTCCGTGAGGAGCGGGATGAAACCACGGGAGAAGCCCTCAAACGGGGCGTGTTTTTCTATTGACTTTCTCAATGAGTACAGGAGGTCTGGGGCTCCTTATATAGCTTCTCCAGAGCCTCCAAGTCCCACCACTAGACGATGTGGGACTAAACAACTGGGTGGGGTAAATGGATCTCCTCCAGGATCCATTTACCCTGCTATAACTCGTGACGCATAGAACTAATACTCCAACACTCCCCCTCAAGCTGGAGCATGCAATGCTCAGCTTGGACAAACAGAAAGATACTCAACTCAACGCTACAGGACACTACGGACAATATCAACCCAACGCGCATATTACAGGAGGCCTGGGGCTCCTTATATAGCTTCCACAGGGCCTCCAAGTCCCACCACTAGGCGGTATGGGACTAAACTCAGTGGTGGGGTAAATGGATCTTGGAGGGATCCATTTACCCACCTATTACATAAGTGACGCATGCTCCAAATACTGTAACACTCCCCCTCAAGCTGGAGCATGCAATGCTCAGCTTGGACAAACAGAAAGAAACTCAACTCACAATACATGACACTACAGACAATATCAACCCAACGCGCACAACTGCTGCAGTCGAGGACGTTGCTTCTCATGGCGTGCATGTGAGGAGGACGAACGGGGTTGGAGTGTCTATCTGGCCCAGAGAATGGTACTCTACTGTGGAGTCCCTATGATACCACATGAAAACCCTTGCCCTTAATGGCATAGGGAATAGTCCTCTGCTCTGGAGTCCCTATGGCTCACATGAAAGCTCTGGCCGACCAACAAGAATGACAAATGATTGGCATGCGTCATCGTCGAGTCTGAAATTTGTAGAGTCTGAACATCTGACTGGTCTGCAAAATCTGATATCTGAATCTTAGAACAAGACCTGTGACTCTACATATACTCCCCCTTTCTCCCATACTGGTCGGAATGACATTGTTGACCACGCTAGGAGAAGATAAGATAATACATAATTATGGGGATGAATAAAACATAATTATGGGGATGAATAATACATAAACAATATAAATAGGGGACAAAACATCCATTGCGGTTTTTTTTTTAAAGACGTAAAACTTTTTTTTTCAACCATTTTTTTTTGAAATTGCGTACGACTTCTCTTTGTACGCGGCTTTTTTTTTAGCGTACGGCTTTTTCTAGATATACGCGCCTCTTTTTTTAAAAAAAAAACCGACCTTCCCTTTTTTTTATAAGCCTTTTTTTCGGCTTTTCATCAACATTTTTTTCCGGCTTTTGCTTTTTTTTTTAAGCCTCCAATTTTTTTCTTTGCCTACGGTTTTTTTTCGTACGTACCTCTCTTTTTTTTCGCAACTCACCCTTTTTTTTTGAATAAGTCATCGTGGGCCAACAAAGACAGCCCCCCCCTTTGTTTTACACAGCCAAAAAATGGCCCAACAACAAAAGGCCCAGCAACAGTTTTTTTTTAATATGATAAGAGGACCCATCAGGCCCAAAGGGAGAGACTCGTGCTATTTTATTAGGGTTCCATGCGTGGAACCCTTCGTGGAAAGCCGCCCCGCAGTGGGTTTTGTCTTTTGCGCCGCCATGGGAGATATGCAAGTTGGATCGGGAGGAGCCCCCCCGCGTGGAGAGGGGCCACCCTCGAAGAGAGGAGGCGAGTTGGGGAGGCGCCGCTTGGGTGTGCAGTGTGCCGCCCCTGGGGTTGCGCGTGACTGGGAAGCGAAGGGAGCGCCGCCGCCATGTACAGGTCTGGAGAATCGCGCGGAGTCGCCGAGGTCTCGCGAGGTCGGGGAGCGACGTGAAGGATCGCTGCTTGGTCGCTGAACAGGAGGCGGGGCGCCGTCGCCTGGGTTTTGCGTATACAGAGGCTGGAAGCTCTCGCGCAGCCCCGGGAAGGACCAATGAGGCTCGCTGCCGCTGGAGAGCCTCCGCTGGAGGTTGGCGATGGCAATGGTCACAGGTGTGCTGTTGCGGCTGAAGGATTTGGCGATGGCATGGGCTCGCGTGGGCGAAGACCTCTGCCTGGAGAGATCTGGAGGGCGGCGATCTGCTGCGCGAGGGGATGGGTTCCGCGAAGGGAACCCTGGAAACTGAAGACAGCAATCGCCGGTTGGGTTCTTGCGCGAAAGGGGGCGCTGCATGGGACTGCAGCGAGGCGCCGCTGGAAGAGTCGTCTTGAAGATACCGCCGCCGTCTGCCTGGAGAATAACAGAATGATTTTTTTCCGCCTGAAGGGTGTGCCCTGTGCCGCACGATGCCCTGAGCATCGTTGCTCCAGGCTATGCGGGTTTCATCAGAGAAACCCTAATAGTGGCATGCGTGGATTGTGGCTGGGCTGCTGTGGGATTGCGTCAAACCGCAATGGTGGCATACACAGGAGATCGTGGCACTGGGGCCACCTGATGTGCATCAGTTGCGCCACCGAGGGAGAATCGCAGCCATGGCTGCCTTTGAATGCATGAAGATGAACAGAAGGATCCAGCCCCACAAAAATAGGGTTTGTTTGGAAACCCTAGAATATCTCGAAATGAATCGATCTTTGAACAATACAAATAATCTTAAAAAAAATAACAATCGAATCTCGAACAAAAATGAGAATAAGAAAACCTCGAGAATCGAACCCGCTCTGATACCATGTTAGAAAATCGGAAGCGGAAGCATAAACATGGAATAAAGATAAATAAACAAGAAAGGAACGCGGGATTTTTACGTGGAACCCTACTCCGTGAGGAGCGGGATGAAACCACGGGAGAAGCCCTCAAACGGGGCGTGTTTGTCTATTGACTTTCTCAATGAGTACAGGAGGTCTGGGGCTCCTTATATAGCTTCTCCAGAGCCTCCAAGTCCCACCACTAGACGATGTGGGACTAAACAACTGGGTGGGGTAAATGGATCTCCTCCAGGATCCATTTACCCTGCTATAACTCGTGACGCATAGAACTAATACTCCAACAGATGATATCTGATTGATCTCTTGATGCAGGTCCTCTGCATGAGAATAGTGATTCGGAGGTATCGGAATAGTTGAGTCAATGGGTTGACTTAACGAGATCGAGATAACCAAAGACCTGTGTTGAATACTGTCACATCATAGGCAAACATCCTCTGACCAGAGACAAATGTATTGCTATATGTCTGAGTATGTACATTTGGCAGACAATTAGGTTGATGACCTAACCAAGGTCCATACACCGGCGAGCTGGTGTGCATGTAAAGATATATGAGTAATACGATCTCTCAAAGGGATTATACAGGTTCACTTGTGAACCTGGAGACATGAGCTCACTCATGAGGTATTGGGACTGATCAAATTCCATGCATGGTCGTCATGCTTTGGAAGCATGACATGAATTTGAAGGTAAGATATATGTTTTGTGAAAGCATATGACCTGTGCCAAATCCCAAGGACCAAGATTGAGAAACCTAGTGATCAAACCATGAAGATGACAGTGTAAAAGTGATCTATATCTTCAGGATGATCATAAGTCTTCCAGCATGTAGGATGTACAGGTATTAGGAATACCTGAGGGTGATTTGATCATAAACGATTGTATAACCATGACGCTTCCATTCCGAGGGAGTGATGAAACAGGTCTGAATTTTAGTGACTCCTCTCAGTAGAGAAGTAACCTAAACTTAGTCTATGTATTGGACATTGATCTGAATAAGATTCAGATACAATGAGAAGATTAGGTTTACGGCCTTGATTTAATCAAGCATTTATGAAAGGTCCATTGGATCTAGATTTGAGATGCGATCTCAATATCCAAGTCACTATACGTGGAACAGTACAATCACCCTGTCCTTATCTCCAAGTATCCGAGGAGAAATCACATTATTCTTGAAGGGTTCAAGAATAATTCCATAGATCTAAGCATTGAGAAATTGATAATTAAATATGATTTAATTATCGTGATGTTTGTGGAAATTATCCAATATAATTAAATGTGATTTAATTATTATGAATAAGAATAATGTGGATAGTAATATTCAATTATTCATAATATATTATAAATATGATTTATAATGTATTAGAGAGAGATAATTATAATTTATATTTATTGATTAATTATTAAAGTGTGTTGGATACACATTGTTTAATTAATTGAAAATGTAAATTATATTTTATTTTGGATTGTGAATGTGATTCACAATTTTCCAATGGCAAGATTGCAATATTCTCAAAATTAATTATGAATTAATTTTGGAGAATAAATCACAACAAAAGTTGTTGAATTAAATAATGGAGAATTTCATGGAGATATGCAATCTCATGAGATTTCATGAGATTGCCCCACTTGGGAATAAGTGAACGGCTACCAAGTCCTACTTGGGATTGGTGGTCGTCCACTATATTCTAATGGGAGATGAGATCTCCATGGAATTTATCTCCTTATTTGATTGGTTTAATTTTAGGATTAATGTATATTTGATTTTTCAAATATATTTGATCTAAATTAAATTATAAGTTGTTGGCTTTTACCAACAACAATCATGACCATTGGATTGATCATAAATCAATCTCAACTATTGATTTTATGAGTCCCATATATTGAGATCTATGGATCCCAAAACCCTATAAATAGAGAGTCATACCATGCTCTCTAGGGATAAGCTTTTGGAAGCACATCTCTCTCTCTATCTCTCCCACACGCCAACTCTCTCTCCCTCTCCTTGGTGCTCGTCCACCAAACCCTAAGGGAGATCATCGTCGTCGCCTTCACCACCGCGTTGCCGCTTCGACGTTCTACGGTTCTCTGTCTTCTTGGAGTACTACTCTCGTGAAGGAGACTTTTGATCTCGTACGACGAGATCAGGAGTTCACCGTGCTTGGATCAACTTGTTGGATTGCGAGGATCACGCGACTCATCCCCACGCTCGCAAGCTACTTCTCCGACGATCGGACTTGAGATAGGAGGTCACTTTTCGTAGGGACTTAATCAACCACGCTTCAAGAGGTATTGCATTATACTTGTTGTGTTTATAGATGAAACGATCCGAGAATCATTCTTGGATCATGTGGTTTCATTGCATGAAAAATTTTAAATTCCGATGCACCGAACAACTAGTACGACTAGTCATTCTTCGTCGTATTCGATACGACAATCACTCTTCCGTGATGCGCTTGAGGATTATTCCATATCCTTCACACGGCTACGGGGTCTGGAGGAGGTAGCCTGGAGTGGTGGAAGATGAGGAGACGGCTGCCGCAGGCGGCGGTGGGGCGGGCGGCTGTGGACAACCACATGTGGCAGGAGGCCTGGGCAGAGGGAGCACATGCTGCTTGGCGGAGTGGCACCGCAGGAGGGAGGCGGGGCCTGCACAGATGGTACAACCTGGAGCAGGTAGAGGAGCGCAGGGGCTGGTGCGCCGCGTCGAGAAGGAGGGCTGTCGCGGCTGGGCGGTTGTGGCCAGGAGTTGTGGCACGGTGGCTAGCGTGGAGGGTGGCGGCGCCGCCGGCGGTGGAGGAAAGGGGGCCGATGGTGCTGCAACCTCTTCGCTTTTTTATTATTTTTATTTTTTTCTATTGTTATGATTCTAACTTTTTTAATTTATTTTTTTATTTTTTTGTTTTCTTAAAACATGGAATGAATCGAAGATAAAAAGAAGATGACGTGATAGTGATAATATGGAATAAACAAATGAAGGTGTGTGGGTGGTAAAGTGGTGTGATAAAAAATGAGAAAATAAACAAGATGACGAGTGATGAAAAAGGGAAGAATACCTACGGTGGAGGTGGTCGCCTATGGTGTGCTCACGAGAAGCACGGTCCTTGCTCGAATCACCGGCAAGCGATGAACTCGAGCAACGCACAGAGGTGGCTGCGATGTTGGCTGGATTGCCAATGGATCTCACCGGAGAGGAGGTCGGTCGTCGCTCTACTTCATCGTGTGCTGTTACGGAGATGGGTGGTCGGAGCTCTCGATTCTTTCTCGCATAAAGGTGCATCGAAACAAATATGAGGAGAATGAGATGTATAAAAAGATAAGAAAAATAGAGGTTAGAAAAGATGGTGGGATGGTGGAGTTGAATGGGAGGTTACGGAAAATGGTGGAGTTGAATGGGAGGTTAGATTAATATGGAGTTGAATGGGAGTTGGTGGTAGAATGAGAAGAAGAGGGAAGTTAGTGTAGAGAATGAAAAATAAATATAGAAAAAGAAAATAAATAAAGTAGACTACTAAAAATATAATAAAATAAAGAAAAGAAAAAGAGTGGGGAATTTACAAAACAAGACAAACAATATATACATTTTTTACTTTTATTTTTTTTGTATTTTCAATAAAAGAAATTTACGATATAAAAATAAAATAAAATACTAGGAATAAAATACAACACAATAATGATTTTTTTGGATTTTTTAGTAATGAATAAAAGTAGATAAAAAATGAAGAAAGAATGAATATTTACATTATATACAATGTACACCTAGGCCCCAAAACCCATATTTTACAAACGAGCTCCAATTTTCATGAAACCACTTCATTGGATAGATAATTTTCTAACTTGAACTTTAAAAGTGAGTTTGGTGAATTAGGAGTTCATACGGAGTGGGAATTTTCTAACTTGTTTTCTCTTTGAGGTTTTTATGGGTTCAAAACCCTTTGAGGTTTTTATGACCATATTAAATCCAAACAAGATACCTATTAACCTTGACTCGAGTCTCGAGGACGAGACTCCCTTTGAGGTTTTTATAATTGTAACATCCGGGAATTCGCGCAAACCCGAACTCGTCCGATTTTGGGTCTGATGAACCAAAAAACATTGTCGGTCAATACTAAACAACCTAAAACGATCAATTGATCATGAATCAAAATCGTTCGGACGAAATCGACCAAAAATCGGTCTCTTCGTAATGCGTGCCGTGAAAAGCCGCGACGCAAATTCGGAAACCGCGAAATGAATCGAGACCATCATTAGATCCGATTCGACAATACGAGACCAACGGAATTGACCGTTCGTCAATCGGAGGTCGTTTGATAAATTTAATTTGTAAAATTTAAACCTTAAACCAAAAATCGTATCCAAAAAATTTCGGGTATTCAAAACTCGACCAAAAGTATAGCAATATTACACTCATATTGATCGTCGTTCAGAGACGGTCAAAACGAGCCATTATACATTGAAATCGGAGATTCGAGGCACTGGGTACGAAGGACTTTGGGTTATTCAGATAAGTAATATATATATATATATATAAATCTGACGGTGCAAAGTCTGTGCACAGTCCAGCCGTGAGTTTTTTTTACTCCTCCTTGTTTTTCTCCTCTTTTCTCTCCTTATGACACTTGCCATAAACTTACTTTACACTTGTCCATTCTAAGAACCTCTTCCTTGGTTATATAAGCCCAAATCCTCTTCTTTTTCTCATCTTGTATGCCTCTCTTCTCTTCAAAGTTTTCCAGCCGAGAGTTCTCCCCTCACATTCTCTTCTTAGCTGCTGCTACAACAACCATCAAGGATGCTACTGCAGCCATTGCTGCTAATTTTGGCTCAAATTCCTCTTGTTGAAGTTTTCCTGAAAACCCTCTTGTTGGAAGGCTTTTCCTTTTTGTTGTAGAAGCCACTGGACAGCACTTGTAGCTGCTGCATGCTACAAATTGAAGCTCAATTCTGATCTCCATACTTGAGATTTTGAGGTACAATCCTTTCCCTTATTGCTGCCATGCATGAAGCTTCACAAATTCTTGATTTTTTTGCTTGATACCTTATGCTCCTGGGATCATCTCTTAAATATGTTTTTTTAAATATAAAGTCTATATTGAGATCCTAATCTATCATGAATTGCATTATATTTTTTTTTGTGTTTTGTTTACTAATGATCACAGTATTGTATCATTATGACATCAAATCAGGCTTCCAGATATTATAGTGTTAAAATTTTTATAATATCCATTCACTAGTATTTCTCTGGAACCGTAGGGTTAAAAAAAAGGGGGTTAGGGATGTTGGTTAAAAAAAAAAAGCTATATTAATTATAAGAACAGACTGGTTTTTGTGGTAAAAAAAAAATTAATTCGATTCATGCAAAAGAAAAATATGACTTCAGATCTTTGCTTCCATAGCAATGATCGTTCTCCAAGTGTTTTGGCTTCTGTGGTAAACCCTGGAAGGATCTTGTCTTTTCATATTTCAAAGATACATCCAAAGAGAAGCATAAACCAACTTCTGCCAGACTATGAGAGTTTACAAAATCTCCTCTATTTTTCTTTCTTGGTGACTAAATCTGATTGTCTCAGGATCAATAGTACTTTGGTAATATATGAGCTCCTTGAGTTTAGTTTTTGGTTCTTTCTGATCTTAAGAAGATATCCCATCCATTCGTAAATTTCTTTTCTCAATCTAAGACATTATAATCAAGTAAGAAATTCTTAAGAGATGATATATTAGTCTGCGCAAGGGTCGCATCCTTGGTGAGTTTTGTTGTAAATGGCAGAAGAAATTATGCATTAATTAGTATGGTTATGATGATTTCACTTACTCCAGGAGGAGAATGCATGGAGATTTTCTAGGTCTTGGGTTTCAAAAAGAGAGAGAGAGAGAGAGAGAGAGAGAATTGCTGAGAATATATGCAATATAATGTATAGGTTGCTAACCCATCTGTACAAAGATCCATCAATAGCTAAAAAAAAATCTAAAGAAGAAGAAGAGTTTTCAAAAGGGACATCTACGTGATTAGAATCTTAAAGTAAGTTCGGTATTACACTAGATTGTTTAATATATACACACACACACTTAAATCAATCTATGAATTAATGATTCCCTGGGATTATTATGATTAAAAACCAGTATTTAATAGTCCTTTTGTATTACCTGCTATTTATATGTCACTATTGATAAAGTATAATAAGATACTTGGATCTGTAAAGAGAATCACAGATGAGTTTGAGGAAGATTTGGGTAATCAAGTAACTTGATAGAAAATCAGTGACATTAATTAATTATGCCGGTCATGGTGAACTTTACACATGACCGTGCGAGAGCGCGGTGACTCTCAACTGAGCGGAGGAAAGGAAGCTCAGTTCGGGCAGCGGCCGCCAAGTGCGCGGGTCTAGGATCCCAGTCCCTCTTCGGTTTTTACGCGAGCTCGCAGTGTTTTTACGCCTCGTTGGGATCCCGATTTTAGACCAGTTACGCTGACCCTGTATTAGGATACCCAGGCGGGGGATCCTTGGTTTTCAGTTTTTACGTACGAGCTCGTCCGCCCGTACTAGTCGGGCAGTTTTCTAGAGTGACTTTTCTAGGAAGTCCCTCTCACCCGTCTCAGTGGCGTAGTTGGGGAGTAGACCTATCCCTCTATTGGACCGTGCTTCCAATTAGAGGGAGAGACGGAAGAGCCATTTGTAGGCTTCTTCACCGCTTGAGTTACTTCGCCAAACAGACTTGGCGATTCTATATCTAGATCATCCATATCTACATCTACAACATCTGGAGCTATATCTGAAACATTGAAGTTAAGAGTTGGAGAAATTTTGATCAAAAGACCATTCTCTCTATCCAAGAAATTAAATAAATAGATCTCTACAATCTCAACTTTTCCATTTTTCACTTACCAACAGGATCTCTGAAGAAAATGATATATGCATTTACGCTCATACACTCATGATTACGCAACTGCTATATAAATATGTTACATATGGGAAATGCCGTGTTCTGGGGGAAATCATTAGAAATGCATTACAAACAAACCCTTTTTACTTACGCAAGTAGATGTAAATTTTACTGGTACCACCTTTCTACTTGCCTGCTTTTGTACATATTAAATGTCAAGTTATTTTTATATATATTATGGAGGTACCAGCAATGGCTGACGCCTCTTCTTTCCTATTTTGTGTGTGGCAGGCAAACAGCCTGCAGCTCAGTAGATATACATGCTTCCAGGAGATAGAGTTTATACCCGACGGTATGATTTACTTTGTCTCAGTTTTTGTTCAGATAATGATGTAAATGTTATCTCTTTTTGTATCACACTTTGGGATATATGTTGTAAATGGAAGATCATTGTACATATTGAAAACTGATATGAATATTAATGAAAAGAATTTTGGTGCCATATTGTCTCTTTTACTTGTGGTCATGTGTTGAAAATGAATGTCATGATTACGCGAAAAAAATTTTCCCTGCTTTTTACAACTTCTGCGATCAATGTGAATGAAATATTGCGAAATGCGCGTAAACGGGTACCCGGATCCTGAGGGGTTCACAGTTTGGTATCAGAGCAGTGGTACCCCGATACGCACATTCGCAATATTACAATTCCGATCGCATTAAGTTCTCGGATAGCGACAGTCTTCCGACTTGTCGTGAGTCCGAGAAGGGAAATATGACATTCATATTCAATAACCATAGATGTCACCAATTTCATTAATTTTCATATTATATCCCAAAAGAGAAAAGCATTTATGATAAATATCTGCCTAAGGCATTCTTATGACTAATTATGGTTCTCATGCAGAGCCATGGCATCTCGACCAGGTCAGGATACTTCTGATCAGCTGGCACGCATACTGAGCGCACTTACCGATCTTCAGCAGCAGCAGGCTGCTATGAGAGGCCAACAGGAGCAGATATTGGCCCAGCAGACCGAGATTGCTGACAGACAGACCGACATAGAGATGCGGTTTGAGGATCTATCAGATTTCACGTACCGTCCATCACAGGATGGGATACGGCAAGATCAGCACCAGTCCATTGAGGTGGAGCAGCCTCATCCTGACGATCCACTAGAGGACATTCCAGAGCATGGAGCTGAGGAGGATGCAGACTTGGACAGGGAGCAGGACCCTGTTGACTTTGCTGGCGAGGATGCACACGAGTATTCAGCCATTCACAGGCACCAGTCGGTTTTCACTTCTTATCAGCGGGCCAACATACCCCTGTTCGAGGGCACAGGTTCACCAGATGATGCTGAGCAGTGGCTGAAGAGAGTGATGAAGGTGCTCAGGGCAATTCATGCGCCACGAGACACGTGGCTATCTTTCATAGAGTATTCACTGACAGACTTCGCCGAACGATGGTGGGAGGCCGTAGTGTCTGAGTTAGGCCGAGAGCCTACTTGGAATGATTTCGAGACGAAGTTCCGAGGCTACTTCTTTTCTGCGAAGTGGAAGGAGTCCCAGCGCCGACTTTTTGCAGAGCTTCGTCAGGGACAGATGACCGCCAGAGATTATTTCATCCGATACACAGAGCTATCACGACATACCCGAGCAGCTGGCGCATTTCCAGAGGAGAATCTGGAAAAGTTCATTGGCGGCATGCGCGAGGAGGTGCAGGAGAAGCTGGTAGGGTTACACATCACTTCCATCTCCGATGCTACCGATGCTGCGGAGAAGTTCGAGGACATCAGGGGGAGACGTTTCGGGAGCTCGTCCGGAGCAGCACCTAGACCACGACGATCTTTTGGACCGATACGTCGACCGTTTCAGCAGCAGAGGTCAGACAGACGGTTTCGACCTACAGGTTCGACATTCTCTGGCAGTGCTCGCTCTTCTCCATCGACTACTCTAGGAGGAGCACTCGCCGGACGTGGCACAGAGTCCGCTCGACCATCTGGGTCGCAGCGAGCAGATAGACCACCTGCAGGACCAGCTCGGAGCACATGCACAGCTACTCCACCTACCAGGTCAGTCAGATGCTATCGATGTCATGAGTGGGGACATTACCGAGCACAGTGCCCACAGGCTTCTGGAGAGCCTCAGCCACAACCTTCACAGTCACAGCCTCAGACACAGCGTTCAGGGAGTTTCCGTGGCAGGAACTCCAACTTCAGGCGACCGCAGCAGAGACAGACGCAGAGTGTGGCAGGTTCCAGTGCCGCACCAGCCAGGCAGGGGCAGATACATGCAGTTACTGAGGAGCAGGCACGTTCAGCGGCTACTGTGGTGAAAGGTATGGTCTCAGTCTTGGGCCGACCTTTCCATGTTTTATTCGATTCCGACGCGACACACTCTTTCCTTGCTTCGAGGTTGCTTGTTTCTTTAGATAGAGTTACAGAGACGCTATCGTCTCCATATCACATCCGAGGGCCAGGTGGCCAGTTATTTGTCATATCCCTGATAGTCATGCACTTGCCCGTACTGATTGGCGGTCACGAGATGATCGCAGATTGTCTACTTCTGCAGCTTGATGAGTTCGACTTGATATTGGGCATGGATTGGTTATCCACTCATTATGCACTTGTTGATTGCTTTAGGAAGACGGTTGTCTTCAGGATTCCAGATCTACCCGAGTTTACTTTTGAGGGTACTACACATGACTCCACCATGGAGTACATTTCAGTATTGCGAGCCCAACGACTTGTTGACCAGGGTTGCGATTCATATCTTGCTTTTGTTCGGGAGGTGTCTGATCAGGAGCCGATGATACAGGATATCCGAGTAGTATCTGAATATCCAGATGTCTTTCCTGATGAGCTACCATGACTACCTCCTGAGAGAGAGATCGAGTTCGAAATCACATTATTGCCAGATACACAGCCGATCTCTATGGCACCTTATCGCATGGCACCAGCCGAGTTGAGGGAGCTGAAGGTGCAGTTGCAGGAGTTGCTTGACTTGGGATTCGTGAGCCCGAGCACTTCACCTTGGGGTGCTCCGGTTCTATTTGTCAAGAAGAAGGATGGATCCATGAGACTATGCATCGATTACAGGCAGCTGAACAAGAGAACGGTGAAAAACCGTTATCCTTTGCCGCGCATCGATGATTTGTTCGACCAGCTCCAGGGATCTTCAGTTTTTTCGAAGATCGATCTTCGCTCAGGTTATCATCAGCTGAGGATTCGCGAGTCGGATATTCCGAAGACAGCCTTCAGGACTCGCTATGGACATTACGAGTTTGTGGTGATGCCGTTTGGGCTCACCAATGCACCTGCGGCTTTCATGGATATGATGAACCGTATCTTCCATCCATACTTGGACAAGTTTGTGGTGGTGTTCATCGATGATGTGCTCATCTATTCACGGAATGAATGGGATCATGCGAATGATCTACGGATTGTTTGGACACATTGCGACAGCACAAGCTATATGCCAAGTTGAGCAAGTGTGAGTTATGGTTATCCCAGGTCTCATTTCTCGGGCATATCATTTCTGGAGCAGGTATCGCGGTTGATCCTGTGAAGATAGATGCAGTTATGTCTTGGGAGCAGCCCAAGACAGTTACTCAGATTAGGAGCTTCCTCGGATTAGCAGGCTATTACAGACGCTTTGTCAGCGGATTTTCACGCCTTGTTCGCCCTCTGACACGACTGACGCAGAAGGGAATTCCATTTATTTGGGACGATTCATGTGAGCAAGCCTTCCAGACACTGAAGGAGAGATTGACTACAACACCCATTCTTGCTCTTCCTTCAGGCACTCAGGACTATGCAGTCTACACAGATGCATCTGGGGAAGGTCTGGGAGCAGTGTTGATGCAGAGAGAACAGGTGATTGCTTACGCATCACGGCAGTTGAGACCGCACGAGCGGAACTACCCCACGCATGACTTAGAGTTGGCGGCAGTTGTCTTCGCCTTGAAGATCTGGCGCCACTATCTATATGGGGTGAACTTCGAGATTTTCACGGATCACAAGAGACTAAAGTATATCTTTGATCAGAAGGAGTTGAACATGAGACAGCGCAGATGGCTTGAGCTGCTGAAGGATTATGATTGCACGATCTCTTACCATCCCGGTAAGGGAAACGTGGTGGCTGATGCACTTAGCAGGAGAGCTCATGCTGATGGTACGGCGAACTGGCTATACACGTGGGATACGCTTGCAGCTTTGACCGATTGGCACCCTCAGGAGAGCGCATCCATTTCTACCGCCGTGCCTCCACGATACAACAGTCTTTGGGATCGTATTGTTGAGGGCCAGAAGACCGATCCTTGGATTCATGATAGATACATGCGCGCTGTCAAGGACGAATTTGACGACTTTGTTGTGATAGAGTCTATTTTATGGAAGGCAGGACGGGTCGTTGTACCCAATGACGAGCAACTTCGCAGAGACATTCTCGATGAAGCACACAGTTCACGGTTATCTATCCATCCAGGCAGTACGAAGATGTACCGTGACCTGCGTCGACATTTCTGGTGGGATGGGATGAAGCGCGATGTGGCGCTACATGTTAGCAGATGCATGACCTGTCAGATGGTCAAGGCCGAGCACAGGAGACCACCAGGATTACTGCAGTCTCTCCCCATTCCTGAGTGGAAATGGGAGAGCATTTCTATGGATTTTGTCACAGGTCTGCCGAAGACACCAGGCGGCCATGATTCTATATGGGTCGTTGTTGATAGGTTGACCAAGTCAGCCCATTTTATACCTGTCAACACGACTTACACTCCATCCAGGTTGGCCAAGCTCTATGTACAGAACATTATCAGGCTGCATGGAATACCACGAGAGGTGGTGTCTGACAGGGATTCGAGGTTTACATCACATTATTGGCATCAGTTCATGTCGGCACTACAGACAGAGCTGAAGATGAGTTCTGCATACCATCCGCAGACAGATGGACAGAGTGAGCGCACCATTCAGACGCTTGAGGATCTACTTCGCGCATGCACTTTGGAGTGGAAAGGGTCCTGGAAGGATCATTTGCCTTTGGTGGAATTCACGTACAACAACAGCTATCACTCCAGTATTGGCATGGCACCATTCGAAGCCCTATACGGGCGGAGATGCCTCACACCTCTCAGTTGGCGTGAGGTAGGTGATCATGCTTTATATTCCGTGGATCTCTTGGAGGAGACCGCGAGAGCTGTTGATCTTGTGAGATGGAGGCTTCTGACGGCACAAAGCCGCCAGAAGAGCTATGCAGACCGTCAAAGAAGAGATTTGGAATTTCAGGTATCCAATTTTCTTTTCTTCCTTTATTACAAAATTAACTTAACATCATATTAATGACATTCCTATCAATTATAGGTTGGAGATTGGGTATTTTTACGAGTATCTCCCATGAAGGGAGTGCAGAGATTCGGTGTTCGTGGCAAGTTGGCGCCGCGATATGTTGGACCGTTCGAGATTCTTGCTCGAGTGGGGAAGGTTGCATATCGAGTAGCCCTTCCTCCACATCTATCGGCTATTCATGATGTCTTCCACATATCCAACCTGAGGAAGTATGTGCACGACCCTCGACATATTATCAGTTACGAGAATCTCGATGTAGAGACGGATCTGACCTATGAGGAGAAACCAGTCCAGATACTTGACCACGCTGAGAAGAAGCTTCGCAACAAGGAGATTTCATTGGTCAAGGTTTTGTGGCACCGACACGGCGTCAAAGAAGCAACATGGGAGACTGAAGCCGACATGCGGGCACGATACCCGCAGCTTTTCTGATGTAAGCATCAAAACAAGCTTTTGTAATTAGATACATGATAAATGTATGGCTTGTTTTCTCTTTGAGGTTTTTATGGGTTCAAAACCCTTTGAGGTTTTTATGACCATATTAAATCCAAACAAGATACCTATTAACCTTGACTCGAGTCTCGAGGACGAGACTCCCTTTGAGGTTTTTATAATTGTAACATCCGGGAATTCGCGCAAACCCGAACTCGTCCGATTTTGGGTCTGATGAACCAAAAAACATTGTCGGTCAATACTAAACAACCTAAAACGATCAATTGATCATGAATCAAAATCGTTCGGACGAAATCGACCAAAAATCGGTCTCTTCGTAATGCGTGCCGTGAAAAGCCGCGACGCAAATTCGGAAACCGCGAAATGAATCGAGACCATCATTAGATCCGATTCGACAATACGAGACCAACGGAATTGACCGTTCGTCAATCGGAGGTCGTTTGATAAATTTAATTTGTAAAATTTAAACCTTAAACCAAAAATCGTATCCAAAAAATTTCGGGTATTCAAAACTCGACCAAAAGTATAGCAATATTACACTCATATTGATCGTCGTTCAGAGACGGTCAAAACGAGCCATTATACATTGAAATCGGAGATTCGAGGCACTGGGTACGAAGGACTTTGGGTTATTCAGATAAGTAATATATATATATATATATATATATATAAATCTGACGGTGCAAAGTCTGTGCACAGTCCAGCCGTGAGTTTTTTTTTACTCCTCCTTGTTTTTCTCCTCTTTTCTCTCCTTATGACACTTGCCATAAACTTACTTTACACTTGTCCATTCTAAGAACCTCTTCCTTGGTTATATAAGCCCAAATCCTCTTCTTTTTCTCATCTTGTATGCCTCTCTTCTCTTCAAAGTTTTCCAGCCGAGAGTTCTCCCCTCACATTCTCTTCTTAGCTGCTGCTACAGCAACCATCAAGGATGCTACTGCAGCCATTGCTGCTAATTTCGGCTCAAATTCCTCTTGTTGAAGTTTTCCTGAAAACCCTCTTGTTGGAAGGCTTTTCCTTTTTGTTGTAGAAGCCACTGGACAGCACTTGTAGCTGCTGCATGCTACAAATTGAAGCTCAATTCTGATCTCCATACTTGAGATTTTGAGGTACAATCCTTTCCCTTATTGCTGCCATGCATGAAGCTTCACAAATTCTTGATTTTTTTGCTTGATACCTTATGCTCCTGGGATCATCTCTTAAATATGTTTTTTTTTTAAATATAAAGTCTATATTGAGATCCTAATCTATCATGAATTGCATTATATTTTTTTTTGTGTTTTGTTTACTAATGATCACAGTATTGTATCATTATGACATCAAATCAGGCTTCCAGATATTATAGTGTTAAAATTTTTATAATATCCATTCACTAGTATTTCTCTGGAACCGTAGGGTTAAAAAAAAGGGGGTTAGGGATGTTGGTTAAAAAAAAAAGCTATATTAATTATAAGAACAGACTGGTTTTTGTGGTAAAAAAAAAATTTAATTCGATTCATGCAAAAGAAAAATATGACTTCAGATCTTTGCTTCCATAGAAATGATCGTTCTCCAAGTGTTTTGGCTTCTGTGGTAAACCCTGGAAGGATCTTGTCTTTTCATATTTCAAAGATACATCCAAAGAGAAGCATAAACCAACTTCTGCCAGACTATGAGAGTTTACAAAATCTCCTCTATTTTTCTTTCTTGGTGACTAAATCTGATTGTCTCAGGATCAATAGTACTTTGGTAATATATGAGCTCCTTGAGTTTAGTTTTTGGTTCTTTCTGATCTTAAGAAGATATCCCATCCATTCGTAAATTTCTTTTCTCAATCTAAGACATTATAATCAAGTAAGAAATTCTTAAGAGATGATATATTAGTCTGCGCAAGGGTCGCATCCTTGGTGAGTTTTGTTGTAAATGGCAGAAGAAATTATGCATTAATTAGTATGGTTATGATGATTTCACTTACTCCAGGAGGAGAATGCATGGAGATTTTCTAGGTCTTGGGTTTCAAAAAGAGAGAGAGAGAGAGAGAGAGAATTGCTGAGAATATATGCAATATAATGTATAGGTTGCTAACCCATCTGTACAAAGATCCATCAATAGCTAAAAAAAATCTAAAGAAGAAGAAGAGTTTTCAAAAGGGACATCTACGTGATTAGAATCTTAAAGTAAGTTCGGTATTACACTAGATTGTTTAATATATACACACACACACACACTTAAATCAATCTATGAATTAATGATTCCCTGGGATTATTATGATTAAAAACCAGTATTTAATAGTCCTTTTGTATTACCTGCTATTTATATGTCACTATTGATAAAGTATAATAAGATACTTGGATCTGTAAAGAGAATCACAGATGAGTTTGAGGAAGATTTGGGTAATCAAGTAACTTGATAGAAAATCAGTGACATTAATTAATTATGCCGGTCATGGTGAACTTTACACATGACCGTGCGAGAGCGCGGTGACTCTCAACTGAGCGGAGGAAAGGAAGCTCAGTTCGGGCAGCAGCCGCCAAGTGCGCGGGTCTAGGATCCCAGTCCCTCTTCGGTTTTTACGCGAGCTCGCAGTGTTTTTACGCCTCGTTGGGATCCCGATTTTAGACCAGTTACGCTGACCCTGTATTAGGATACCCAGGCGGGGGATCCTTGGTTTTCAGTTTTTACGTACGAGCTCGTCCGCCCGTACTAGTCGGGCAGTTTTCTAGAGTGACTTTTCTAGGAAGTCACTCTCACCCGTCTCAGTGGCGTAGTTGGGGAGTAGACCTATCCCTCTATTGGACCGCGCTTCCAATTAGAGGGCGAGACGGAAGAGCCATTTGTAGGCTTCTTCACCGCTTGAGTTACTTCGCCAAACAGACTTGGCGATTCTATATCTAGATCATCCATATCTACATCTACAACATCTGGAGCTATATCTGAAACATTGAAGTTAAGAGTTGGAGAAATTTTGATCAAAAGACCATTCTCTCTATCCAAGAAATTAAATAAATAGATCTCTACAATCTCAACTTTTCCATTTTTCACTTACCAACAGGATCTCTGAAGAAAATGATATATGCATTTACGCTCATACACTCATGATTACGCAACTGCTATATAAATATGTTACATATGGGAAATGCCGTGTTCTGGGGGAAATCATTAGAAATGCATTACAAACAAACCCTTTTTACTTACGCAAGTAGATGTAAATTTTACTGGTACCACCTTTCTACTTGCCTGCTTTTGTACATATTAAATGTCAAGTTATTTTTATATATATTATGGAGGTACCAGCAATGGCTGACGCCTCTTCTTTCCTATTTTGTGTGTGGCAGGCAAACAGCCTGCAGCTCAGTAGATATACATGCTTCTAGGAGATAGAGTTTATACCCGACGGTATGATTTACTTTGTCTCAGTTTTTGTTCAGATAATGATGTAAATGTTATCTCTTTTTGTATCACACTTTGGGATATATGTTGTAAATGGAAGATCATTGTACATATTGAAAACTGATATGAATATTAATGAAAAGAATTTTGGTGCCATATTGTCTCTTTTACTTGTGGTCATGTGTTGAAAATGAATGTCATGATTACGCGAAAAAAATTTTCCCTGCTTTTTACAACTTCTGCGATCAATGTGAATGAAATATTGCGAAATGCGCGTAAACGGGTACCCGGATCCTGAGGGGTTCACATTTTCTCTTTGGAATCTAGGAGTATTTATTTGAGGTGAAATTCATTTTATATTTTTGTATTTTTATATTCATTTTTATAAACAAGTTGGAAAAAGAATTAGCAGAAATGGAGTTGAAATGAATTTATTAAAAATACATGAAGTTTTGGACTATTAAAGGTGAAAAACTCCTTTATTTTACGGCTTTTTATTATTAATTTTATTTTGTATAATATAATATGTAATAATTAGTATATTTTTTTTACAAGAGTCATTTGTTAATTTATTGATTTTATGGACATTTATTTGAGATTTTACTCGGGGATTTTGCTAAGATCAATATATTGAGATGATGAATCGTGGATTCACCATCAGCACATCTCTTCACGAATGCATGAGCATCCGCAACAAGAGTAGGTCATCAAAAACCGGATTGAAGCACCTTCTGTGTTGTCCTCTTCCCAGAATGTTGTCCTCCAGCTTCCAATTTATGACAATACATGAGGACACTATGGTATTCCTCCTGAGGAATACATTGACGTCGGGCACAATCCACTCCTTCATGGTAAAGAATCAGATCCTTCCAATGGTAAGACTTGGATTTAGCAAGAAAAGTCTCAAGTCCCTGCTTGGACCAATCTTGTGGGACTTTCTAAGGAACAAGAAAGTTCACAATGTCGGCGTATCATGGAAGTGATGTTACAGCAAGAATCGCCTCATCTGGAAAAGTCTCAGTGATAGGTGTATCAAACTCTGAAGTCTTGAGTAGCTCTAATCGGGAGAGGTGATAGCCACCATACTCTGTACTCCAGGCTTATCCTTAATCTCAATATCAAATCCCTGGAGTAGAAGGATCCATCTGGTAAGGTGTGGCTTGGAAACCTTCTAATCCATAAGGTACCTGATGGCGGTGTGGACAGTGAAGCTGGTAACCTTAGATCCTAAAATGTGGGACTTAAATTTGTCTAAAGAAAGTACTACAGCTAGCCTTTCTTTTTCTGTAATAGTGTAATTCCGCTGGGTAGAATCTAAAGTCTTGCTAGCATAGTGTATGGCATATGAAAGGTCGTTGAAGAATCTACTATTCTCATTCTTTATTCTTTCATTTTTAGTTTTATCTTTTAGCAAAAACATCTGTGAATTGGTGTAAATACAATGCCTTATCATTTTGCATGACCTTATTAATATTTCATAATTAACCCATATTTTCCAAAAATAAAAGAATAAAGAGAAAAGAAAAAGAAAGATGTATTTAGAATAAATACAGATTGGCCTAAACCCCGAGCAAAGGTCATTGATTGACCTGATCGACAAGAAATGAGTAGAGAGAGATAGGGCATAGTGTATATAATACATATTCATATAAATATTTATATATTTATTTTAAACTTTGTAAATACCATATCATATTTTTGAACACTTGTACATACCTTAAATAATAAAATAAAAAAAATAAATCACAAAATCAAAAATAAAATCATATCTTTCATTGTACAAATTACCACTATCGTATATATTGTACATAATTATTTAACTTGTAAAAATCAAATAAAATATTTCCATACTCTATCAATTATGTTGTAAATAAATAAAATATAATACAAAATGCATTTTTGTAAAAATAATAAAATAAAAATACATGTATATAATACATAGGCATATTATACCTGTAAGTAATACACCATATTGTATATATTGTATATATGATGTCATAAAAATAACTAAAAATCGTAGAAAAATAGCTTGAAAATTACAAATATTTTTTTATTTTATTCATTTTTTATTTTTTAATTGTTTGCTATTTTATATTTATTATTCTTTTATTTGCTAGCCTGGATTTTTCCCATTGGTCCACTTAGGACCATTGACCACAACCAACTAGTCCCCCCGGGGCTTCTTTTTCCTTCGGAATGGGTTTATGTCGATTTCATCGATTTTTCCTGATCTGATCCGCTCGTGTCCTTCTCCGATCAACCATTCCAATTGAAGGATACAGATCCTTGATCCACGCCCGACACCAATATTAGGGATCTGCATCTTGGTTCGCATGCTATCATCAGATCCTTCTCGAACCTGGAAGTCTATAAAAACCCCTACACCCTCCTCCTTTTCTGCCATCTTTAGATGCCCCACCATCTCCGTTGCGCCCAGCCTCCTTTCCCAGAGTGACAACAAAGAGAGAGAGAGGTGACATGATAGGTTTGGAAGCGAGCTAGCCCTAGGTTCGGTGGCATCTCTGTTGTGCTTCGCTAAAGGAGCTCAGCCTCTAGCCACGACGTCCATAGAGGCCCCAACCCTGGAGATCCTTCATCTCCAGCCCAGGCAACCACATACACTCGTAGCTACCCTCTCTAGCTCCAGATTGTTCCTATTGTGCATCATCTTTTCATTCTAAGCATAGCATCCACCTTCACCTCCTTCACCGCTTTGACCCTTCGTTCCAACCGACATACACCTCGCACGACTCAAGTTCCGCTTCTACATCTCGCTCCGCAATCTATCCGTCGATCCAACCATCAGGTTGGGTCGAATCTCGGGACTGATCCTCCACCTAGTGTAGGGCCTGACCATCCATATCCCCCAGTATTTATTTGATGTTGTAACCCTTCGCCGGAGCTTCCTCTCCGAGCCAAACACTTTCGTGTAGGAAACGAAGCAAAGAACCTCATCTAGAGGTCGAACCGAAGAGGCACAACAACTCCATGATGCTCCAGTTTGCCATGCCTCTCCAGGACCTTCTCCTTGGTCTTGGACCCTTCTGAGCGCCTCTACCGCTACAAACCGCCCACAGCCATCTTTTGCCCATCAGAGCAGCTCCGGGAGATGCCTACGTAGCGTGTATTTGCTAACCAAACCTCGTTAGAGGCGAGTTCTTTGCCAATTCTTTCAGGATCTGCTCCCTCCATTGGATCCGGTCGCTCCCCAGTTCTAATCTCCACCATCCACTCTCGAGATGTTCGGACAATTGGATTCATCTAAGGACCGCGCCAACACCGTTCATCACTGAAGGGGCACCCTATGATCCTGACCATCCATCATAAGTGGAGTGCTCCTGACCGTTGATTAGCGCGCGATAAGGGGTAAATTTCACATTAAGCCCCTCTCTGTTTTGCATTTTCTTCTTAGTCCTGTAAATATATGTGGTAGTGTAAATTATCTTGGATATTTTGCATTTAGGATCTCACACTTTTCTTATTTGCATTTTAGTCCAGTTGGGTCGAGTCCACGTGCGTCCCCACGTGATTACTTGGATCGCTTTCAAGATTTGGTATGATTTATTTACTTTTTATTGATTGAAGTTTATGTTCTGATATTTGCACTTATACCCATGCTTGCTTGGGCCATGTGTTGCGTACATTTTTGGTGGATTAATTGCATAGAGGCCCATGTACTTTCATTGCAAGTTATGCTTTTGCCAACAAACTTAAAATGATTGCAGATAGGTCCCTCTACACTACTTTTAAGTTACTTGTCTTTTATTTATCATAATAAATAGTGAATTGACTCTAAAAATTACATAAATATTATTTGAGATTCATTTTTGCATGATGTATTTGTGGTATTTGTTGCTAGTTAATTTCTTTGTAACTTCTATTATTAAAAATTCAAAAACCCCTAAAAAGTGTCCTCTTTATTTTAAGAAAATTATAAAAATTCAAAAAATCATCTAAAAATTCAAAAAATTAGAGTAGTTGTCTTTTAGTGTTCTTTTATCTCTAGTATTAATTTTGTTTGAAAATACCTTATAAAAACCAAAAAAATACAAAACACCTTAAAACTTATAAAATTATATAAAATTGTTTAAAAATCAAAAATATCAATTTTAGTCTCTGTTTGTAGATATTTTCCTGTATTTTATCATAAAAATTACCCAGGAGTTTTGGGCATTTTGAGTATTTTTAACTTATAAACTACTCCTGGTTGTTCAATGTTTGTTCTTTTTCTCACTGTTTGATCTTTAGAAAATTACAAAAAATATTTAAAAATTACACAAAAATATAAAAAACAATATAAAACATAAAAAACCAAAAATGTTTTTATTTTAATTTTTTGAATATTTTTTAACGTATTAGAAGATACAAAAAGAGTGTTTGTTATATTTTTATCACTTGTGCATAATCCCCTTATTGGAAAATTATTTTTTTAAAAAAACTAAAAACCTCTAAAAAGATTTTTTATTCCCGAAATCACACTACTTAGCTTTTGATTGTGCTCCCTGAGTTCGACCCTGGTCTTTATACCATGTAAATAAAAGTAGCGAAAACGCTTACATTGATTGTTTTATATCTTAGTGGTTTGATTTTTCTCGTTGATCCGCTTGGTTGATTTGGGTCACAACGACACCATAATTTCATACTTTACCTGTATTGGTCAGGCAATCATCAGAATGACGTCGTTGCCGAAGAGCACGGCTTAGTAGTTTGATTTCAAATTTTCCTTTTTTGTCTCTATTTATTATAATTGTTTTCTGACATTTTTCTTCTTGCCATTTTGTGCGAGGAACTATCGGAGTATAACCCGGTCCCCTTTGGAGGGACCAGCACAGAAGAAGGAGCAGAAGAAAGCATGAGTAGTTATTCTATATAGAGTTCATTTGAGAAACAAATTCTTGTAATATTTTAGGACTTTAGGACACTTGAACACTTGAACATTATCTGGGGTCTGTTTCGCCGAGTGCTGGTGCACTCAAGGGACCTCACCGAGTTTTTTGCTGTTTTTTTACTTTTATTTTTTATTTGATTCTCAAGGATTTGCTCCCTAGATTTAGGACTTTCATTGCTTGAGCTCGGTAGTTAATTTAGGTTTAAACATCCTAATAGAATATATGTTCCTATAGATTGAATTTGGACTTAGTCGAATAAAGAAAAAGTTAATTTAATTAGTTAGGAGACCACATGCCGAGAGAGGCCATATACAGTTCTTGCATGACCCACTGTGGTGGGCACCGATCGACATCTAAGACCGGACTCAGGTCTCTATTTTGATTAATTAACTAACCAGCTCTTCCTGCTAATAGAAGTTGCTCATCTTAGGATGATTTCGTCATGCATCATATAGATTAGTTTTATTTCGATCTTTAAATTTATGCGTGGATCATCCTGCATGTAGAGTGCTGGAGCGAAGTACACATTTTCTATCTCTGCATGCATTATAGTGTTTGATCACGCATCATCTTTTCTGCTTTCCTCTCCATATTTTTATTGGACTTAAATAAAAAGGAAATTGTAAAATTCGTTAGATATTTGATTTATTCAGAAAAATACCTAAAATGAAATAATCAATAAAATCCAGGACTACTAAAGCAAACTTAACCTAAAACCAAGCTTCACTCAAAAATTCTTGTTTTGGGGAGAGTAACCCCCTCATTGTCTGATTTATCTGCAGAGAGTTGAGTGAACCGCACACTAGGATAGAGCCATGCCTGAACTCTCCTTAGACTACTAGTTCTAAAATCGATTAGCTATTTCTTCAGTGAGGGTCTGCGGGTAGCCGGTAAACAACCCGCATTCCCTTAGTAGAGTGAGTGGTTTAGAGGACACCGTGAAAGCACGGTCCTCAAGCAACATGTAGCCGGAGACGGTCCATACTTACACACATACTAGCTAGGAAGTAGGCACAATTAATCGTAGGAATCCGGCTTAATCTCCAGGGAGAATCGGGCTCCTAATAGCTCGCTTAACCGCTCTGATAGATTGGATTATCACCAAATAAAATTGACAATATAAAAGATCGAACTCTCACGGTCATCACAGCGTTGCGTGGGTGAATTGGGGGTTTGATTTCTCATCTTGCTTTCTTCCCAGATCGAATCTTCATAAATCCCCTGATCAAGATAATGGGATAGAGATCTCTTAGGTTGCCTTTGGCAACACCGCTTTCCAGCACTCCTCCCCATCCATCTAGGGCGGCTTCAGAGAGCTCAGACCTGCTCTCTGAACCCAAATTCACCTCCACCCTATTCCCCCTCGACCACCCTTCTTCCTAACCTGAGATACCAGCAGAGAGTCCAACACAACTATTTGTTCACTTGACAGTACCTGAACTAGGGTCTCTTTCCTTTGCAGAGACCAGTGACATGACCAACAGTGGGGGAATGACTGATGAGTAGCCTCAAGCTTTTTCGTTCGTATTGGTCTAGGTTGCCACCAACAATACGATATTAGCCTCCTTGGAGACCACACAGAGATAGATTAGGGACCAAGGAGCATTCATGGCTGATGTGAGGAGGGAAATTGCTCAGTTGAGAGAGGGCAGACCATGGCCTAGGTCATACCGAGGAGACATGCTACTCCGAGTATGGTTTCCCGACATCAGCTCGTGTAGCGGAGTAGGCTGAGTCTCCCGTTGATCCTACTTCAGATCAGAGATTTGATGACCTCATGGCCAGACTGCGAGATATCATGCCTCCTTCACCATCTCCAGGAGGTCATTCCGATGTCACAACTTCAGCTTCCTCTAGTACTTCTGCTACAACCATTACCTTAGGAAGTGTTTATGCCTTTACATCCAGTTATGGATCTGAGATTATAGAGTGAATTATAGACTCTAGGGAGACACACCATTTCTGCAGAGACAAAGGTCAGCTTACAGCGTACATACACGTTCCCTCAGGAAGAACTGTGGTGATAGCCGACGGGACTCATTCCCCAATCACAGAACATGGGGAGATTAATTTGATACCTTCAATGCGTCTGCAGAATGCGTTACATGCCCCTGATTTTTCTATGAATTTGTTATCTACCAACCAGATTACGAAGGATTTGCATTGTCGAGCTACCTCTAACCCATCGTCTCTTGTTTTTCAGGACATTTTACGGGTAGGGTGATTGGATGTAGCCGTGAGCAGGGTGATCTTTATCGACTGGTCCGAACTCCCTATGCAGGTACGTCCTCTATTTCAACTAGAACAGTCTCTCCCTTCACTTGGTATCTATATTTTGGTCATCTCCCACTCCGGAAGATGTTTCATATCTTGTCGTAGATCTCACCAGGGTCTTCATTCCAGTGTGAAGCTTGTCAGTTGGGGAAGGCATCATTGGTCGACTTTCCCTAATCATCAAAGTCAGAGCAGTAGCTTCCCTTTTGAATTATTTCATGTTGACATTTGGGGTCTGAGTCATCTTCCTGATCATCAGGGACACGGGTTTTATCTTGTTGCAGTTGATGATTACTCTCGTTTGTCATGGGTTTTCTCATTGAAAAATAAATCTAAAGCAGGGGGTATGAGCGAAATCTTTATCAATGAAGTGCATAATGTTGTCTCTTCTTTTGTGAAATTTGTGAGAACAGATAATGCTTTGGAATTATGTACACATACTTTATCCCATTTCTTTTCATCCCATGTCATTATTCATCAAACAACATGTCCTTAAACTTCTCAGGCAAATGGTGTTGCAGAGTGAAAGCATAGCCATTTACTTAATATCACTTAGACACTTCTTATTCAGAGTCATGCCCCACATTTGTTTTGGGGTGATGCTGTCCTTACAACATGTTACCTGGTGAATCGCATGCCTTCGTTGTTTTGGGTGATAAAACTCATTTCTTCATTGTTTTTTCATGATTAGGAGTTATTCCACTTACTCCTCGTATCTTTGGTTCTATTGCATTCGTAAACCAATTAGCTCTAGGTCTTGACAAGCTCTCTCCTAGGGTTGTCAAATGTGTGCTTGTTGGGTTCTACAAGACCTAGAAGGGATATCCGTGTTATGATCCTTTGCGCAGGAAATATTATATCAGTGCTGATGTCACATTTTTTGAGTCTGTGATGTTTTTCTCCCCTACAGGAGACAGGTTGGCGCCATTAGACTCTGATGATGAGGTTTACATGCCACCTCCTCCCACGTCTTTGTCTTCTCCTCCACATGTGCCTGTTGTACCAACACCGCCACCACCACCACCACCACCTTCTATCCAATCCCACAATATTCCACCATTACCAAAATTCTATACCTACACACTTGTCTCTGCTCACGGTAATCGCTCGGCATCTGCCATGCTTCAGGTTTGTTATGATAACAAGATTTCTGTGATGGATCTGGAGATATATCTGTGCAGGGATCTTTGCAGGAGAATAGCTCACACATGGCTGATGTTACCGATGACCAGGATGTACCTATCGGTTTACAGAAGCAAAAGCGTACTTGTGCCTCTTACTCCCTCGTCTCCCAGATGTACTTTCAACATCTGAGGGGACATTCAGAGATTCGCAATTACTCTATCCGCCGTGGCTATTCCACAGAATTACAAGGAGGCCCTAAACAATAGTTGCTGGCGACTAGCTATGGAGGAAGAGATGGTTGTCCTGCAAGTACGCGGTACCTGGAGTTTGGTGTCTTCTACTCCTGGAGCCTCTGTCGTCAGTTGCAAGTGGGTGTTTACTGTTAAACACCATGTGGATGGGAGCTTTGATCGTTACAAGGCAAGATTAGCAGCCTATGGATTTACTCAGACCTACGGCATGGATTGTATGGACAAATTCACTCCTGTTGCGCGCCACTCCACTTTACGGGTCCTTTCAGTTGTTGTGGTACATGATTGGCCTTTGTTTCAGTTAGATGTTAAAAATGCATTTTTGAATGGAGATCTACAAGAGGAAGTCTACATGCAGTAGCCTCTGGAGTTTGCTGCTGAGGGGGATTGTCAGTAGGTTTGTAGACTCCATAAGGCAATATATGGCCTTAAACACAGTCCAATGGCTTGGTTTCAGAAGCTCTCGGAGTTGGTGGAAAAGCAGGGGTTCAAGAGATCAAATGCAAACCACTTACAATTTGTACAGAAGGCACCTAGAGGTATTGTTGTTATCATGGTTTATGTGGATGATATTCTCGTTACAGGAATTGATGTGCAGGGATAAAAATGGAAGAAGAATTTCCGAGTCATCAGTTTGTTATGAAGGATTTGGGCACCCTAAGGTATTTCCTAGGGTTAGAATTTGCTAGGAATGCGCATGATCTTGTAATGACCCAAAAGAAGTATGTTACAGATATGCTTGCTGAGACAGACATGATTGGATGTCGACCATCCACTACTCCTATGGATCCTATCATGAAACTATATGATTATACAGAAGAGGTTGACAAGAGGAGATACAGAGAGATGGTGGGGAAGCTCCTATATGTTACTATTACTAGACATGACATTTCATTTGCAGTGAGTCGGGTGGGTTAGTTCATGGAGCAACCCCAACAGGTACATATGGATGTTATATACATGATACCGTGATATCTAAAGTCTTCTCTAGGTGCAAGATTATTATTCAAGAAAGGAACAACTCTTTCTGTTTATGCATGTGTTGATGCAAACTATGCAGGGTGTCCTAAGGACAGGAAGTCTACGTCTGGCTTTGTAGTATTCATTGGCAGTTCCCTTATTTCTTGGAAAACTAAGAAACAAACGGTAATAGCTAAATCGAGTGCAGAATCTGAGTATAGGTCTATGGCACAAGCAAGTACAGAAATAATGTGGGTTCGAGCAGTACTAGAAGACTTGTATATAAATGTATCTCTACCCATGCAGTTACAATGTGATAATCAGGCCGTCATGTTAATTGCAAATAATCCTGCATTCCATGAAAGAACGAAGCATATTGAAGTAGACTGCCATTATACTAGAGACATGATTCAGAAGGGCTTAATTTCTACCTCACATGTCAGCATAAAAGAGAAAACGACAGACATCTTTACTAAGGCACTACTCAGAGGGCCATTTCAGAAGTGTTCTTCCAAGCTAAGCATGATTGACATCTATGCTCCATCTTGAGGGGGAGTGTAGAGATAATTCTATGTACTCTGAGTATCAGTTTCTCATTTTTATTTCTTCATGTGTATCTTATGTAATTTACCCACATGCCTCTCCTTTATAATAAGAGATCCTAAGGTTCCATGGAATAAACATCTTCTTTATTTTTCCCAACAGTATATGTATAATAAACGATCATTAACTGTAGAAAGGGAGAAAGAAAAGTTGTTTTGCTCGTAACCCTAGAGCTCTCTTATATAGGAGAAAAGCTCTAAGGAAGATTACATAGATATCCAGAAGAAAATATGAAATTATAAAATAACATATAAAGAGATAGATATGTCTCAACACTCCCCCTCAAGCTGGAGCATAAATATCTATCATGCTCAGCTTGGAACAGCAATGGTGAAATGGTTCCTTTGTAAGAGCTTTGGTGAACATGTCAACAACCTGATCGCCTGAAGCAACATGAGAAGTAGATATAAGCCCTTCCTGAATCAAGTCACGGATGTATTGGCAGTCAACCTCAATATGCTTTGTCCTTTCATGGAAGGTTGGATTATTTGCTATAAATAGTGCATCCTGATTATCATATTGTAAATGCATATGAAGAGGCACCTCCATAGTTAGGTCAGTCAGGACAGACTTGACCCACATCATTTCTTTGCTCCCTTGGGCCATTGCCCTATATTCTGATTCTACGCTAGATATGGCCACAATTGACTGCTTCTTGCTCCTCCATGAAAACAAGGAGCTGCCCACAAACACAGTGAAGCCTGAGGTTGACTTCCTGTCCTTGAGACACCCAGCATAGTCAGCATCCACATAACTTGATACTGTCAGGGTTGTATCTCTCCTGAATAGAAGTCCTGCACCTGGTGAAGACTTGAGATATCTCAAGATCGTGTTGACTGCATCCATATGTGACTGCCTTGGTTGCTCCATAAACTGGCTAACTCTGCTAACTGCAAACGATATATCAGGTCTGGTGATGGTGACATACAATAGCTTCCCTACCAGCTCTCTGTACCGTCTCTTATCTACCTCTGCAGAATCATCATCATATAGCGAGCATTGGGATCCATTGGAGCAGTAGCTGGTCTACAGCATGTCATACCCATCTCAGATAGGAGGTTAATGACATACTTCCTGTTAGAGATTACCATATATTATTGTTTCTTTATTTATCTCTCTTTCCTTATGCATCGTTTCCCTATGTATCACTGTTTCCTTATGCATTGTTTCCCTATGTAACCCTCAGGGGTATTTATGTAATTTCTCCTCTGAGTACCCTAGGGTTTAGTCCTATATAAGGACCCCTAGACCTCACAGAATAAACAAGCAATTTTCTTCTCTTCTCTTCTTTTCTCCATATGGTATCAGAGCAGCGGTACTAGACCGGTGTTCTGACCTAGTATCCCTCCGCCACCAGCCGCCCCTTTCCCCTTTGCCGTTTCGAGTGCTCCTGCGCACTCCGCGCTAGGTGCGAGCCCTTGCGCCTCTGCACACCGCGCCAAGGTCCATGCGCCTCTCCAACCCTCCATCGCACACTGCGCCCCTCCATCGTACGCTAGGGCTCCACCCCTGCGCCCCTCCATCGCGTGCTCGGGCTCCGCCCCTGCGCCCCTTCATCGCGCGTTAAGGCTCCGCCCCTGCGCCTCTCCGTCGCGCGCTAGGGCTCCACCCCTGCGCCCCTCCATCGCGCGCTAAGCTCCGCCCCTGTATCGCACACTTGGGCTTTGCCCCTGCGCCCCTTCCTGAGGGCTCCTGCGCCAGCGACTCCTAGGGATTCATGATTTACATGAAATTCACGGGGTCTAAATAGTGTCTCACACAAGGCGGAGACAACCGTCGCTGCAGTGACCCTCAAATGAATCTCGTATAAAATCAACAATTAACCCACACAATAGATATCAAGAAATGACAAGCAAATGGTGGAGCTAAAATTTATTTTTAACTCTATAAACAAGGTGTATAGAGACAAGTATGCAGAGAGTTCGAACACAGGGAGCAAGGCAGGGTAGATCAAACAGGTGTGTGTGTGTGTATGGAAGTGATGTGTTGTCTACAATATGTAATGCAAATATTTTTGTGGGTTTTTAATTTTTAATTTTTTTAATTTTAAATTTTGTATTTTGATTTTTAATTTTATGATTTTTATATTTTCTTTTTATATTATATATATATATATATATTTAATATTAGAATATATAAACTATATAATAAAAGAGGTGATAGAATATTTATAAAAATATGCAAAAATGCTCAAAAATTTAGAAATAAAATCTTTTTGGTCTTTTTAAAATTTTTTACTGTTTTTGTGGGTTTTGGGGTATTTTTCAGAATATTTTTGGTATTTTTAAAAGGTAAAATTAAAGAAAACAAGGACTTAGTTACTGGCTGAAGGTAAAATAGGAATGAAAAATATCAAGCAGCCACAAAAATTTTCCAAATTAATTTTAAAATAAAGATAATAAAATAGGGAACCTACAGAAGTTGAGTTTGCATTTTTTGGCGCTTTCTATAACTTTCTAGAATTTTTAGAAGTTTTTGGGTATTTTTGAATTTTTAAGGTTTTTCTTTTGCAATTTTTAGTGATTTTTGGACTGACACTAAAATATGCTAAAATAGACAGTAGGTATTTTTTTGGAATTTTTCTAGGTGTTTTAATATTTTTTTGGTATAATCTAAGCTAGACAGTAGCTAAAATGCATATTTTTGATTTTTAATAAATGCTAAAATGCAACAAAAATTAAAACTAAAAATATGTCGTGAAAGTATGAGTTAACAGGAGCCTATGTGCATTTTTTTGGTAATTTTTGGAGTTTATATGATGCGTGAAATAAATAAGACAAAGCAAGCAAAAATATCAAGGCTAGCAGGGGTATAACTACAAACATCAAAACATCCAGGGGCATACATGCAATTTTCCAACAAAATATATAACTGAAATACAAATTTCCTGGACCAATCACAACTAACCAAACCCGGGAGGGTCTTTATGCAAATAACCCACCAGGGTGCGTGACTAGCACGCGCCTGGTAGGGACCTGTTCGCAATATTAGAGATGCCCGAGGGCATACATGCAATATTCCCTGAAATTTAACACTTAATATTTAAATCTACGGGCTGAAACGGAATACTTAAAAGGCCGAGGGCCTTTCTGCAAAAAGCCCGCTCCTCACGTGAACGCGTCACGTGAGGTGACGTGGCCGAGGACCTCCTTGGAAATATAGAAAGTTCTAGGGTCTCAAGCTAAATTTTACAAAACTTTTAACACAACATCTGAGAGCTTAAGTGTTTCAAACTAAATTACAAAAATGCCTGGGGTTGAGTCGCAAAATACCCAAGGCTAAGGCGGGAACGAACGACGGATGGGACTTCACTTGTCCACGTGTCGCGTTCTCCTCGCACGATGACGCTTCGCGCCCAACGGTCGAGATTAGAAGGCTCGTCAATGATCGGACGGCTGAGGCGCAGAAGATCCGACGAAGGCTGTAGCTCCTGGGGATGGAGCTCGATCGGACGACTGGGGACCTCCCTTCAAGAACAGGGAAGAACCCAGCCTCCGACGAACTTCGATCGATGCTGGGGGGGCTGCTCCGGCCTTCGTCTTCGTCGCAAAAAGTCTCAAACGCAGCCTGGAAGCGTCCTGAGTCCACCGGCGGAGCCAAAATGGCTCAAGAGGCACTGACGCTCCGCGACGAAGCTCGGGAAGAACGGTGGTCCAAGTACCTCGGGCTTTCCAGAATCGACCCTTTGCGGGGGTCTTATGAGCTCCTACAACTGCCAAAAAGGTCAATGTAGGCGAGGGCAAAGTGCCTCGACCTCCAGAGGGTTCTCACAAGGGATGATCAGTGATTTCGATGCTCGTCGGAGCTTGCTCCGGCGAGGTAAGTCGATTGAGAAAATCGACTGCTGGAGGGCGATGATTTAGGTTCCTAAATGAAGCTAAGGCTATAACTAATGAAACGAGGATGAAAATGGAGTGGATAAACAGCCTCAATGGCCGGAGCCAGAGGGAATGGGGGTACCTCGACGGGGGGTTGGCCGGAGGTTGAGGGAACACCCAGGACTCACCGCTCCGCCGCCTCGAAGAATCCCTAAATGGAGCTATCACCTCCAGGGATCCAAGGCGGGTGAAATGGGGACGAAAGACCAGACAAATGGGGTTCAAAATCGAAAATGGAGGTGGCGGGTGGTTATTTGAAGAGGGGCGAGGTAGCGGACTTCGAGGCAGGATCACGGGTGCGCGAAGAAGATCTAGGAAGATCTGGTAGGCCGACGAGGATCCTAGCGCTACAGGGAACAAGTTTCATGAAGACGTCCTCTCCTCTCGATCTACGCAATGATGGCGAAAATATTGAGAAGAACGGGTCTCGGGAAGGTCTGACAAGAGGCACAGGGCTAAGACCAGGGAGTTGACCCGAGGTCAACTCTCCTGGCCACCTGGTTGGTCCACGTGGACCAACCAGGAAAATCCCTGGAAAAAGATGTTCTAAAATCTATTAAAAATAGATAACGATTTTATTAATTTTTAATTATAAAATGAAAAATGTTTATTTTTTGATGAAGTATTTTATAGTGATTTTTATTTTTTATGAGGTATATTTTTACAAGTTGTCTTTTTAGCCCTATATAGGTACATATACCTATGTATTTTATTACTTTATTTTTATTTCGTGTAATTTAATTTTATTAATTTTATTTATTATTTTTATAAAATTATAAAATAATTTTATACATGTAATTATATTTTTATTTTAATTTTCTGATGTATTTTGTATGTTTAATAAAATAAAAGTAGTAATAATATAGGTATGTGAATATGTATTATACCTATGTATATTATATACAAGTATTTTATTTTATTTTTCTTTTGTGTTTTTACTCTGATTTTAATATAAAAATTTATTATAAATAATATTTACAAAATTATAAAATATAAAATTATAAAAATAATGAATAAATAATAAAATGAATATTTTAATCTGTACAATTATACAATGAGGGTCCAAAACTCAACTTTCAAACCGTAGCTCAGCCAAATGCAAAACCACCGCCATTAAATAGCTTATTTTATTCTATATACAATTAAAGGTGAGTTTGTGCATTCGGAGTTTTCATTTGTGAGATACGGGTCTGGGAAGTTGGGATTCTGGAATTTTATTCAGACCATAACTTTTTATCTGTACATTATTTTTCAGTGAAATAAATTTTGTATTTTTCTTTATTTAATTATCTACAACTTTCATGTACAAAGTTTTTTTATTTGATGTATAAAAAGTGGAACTAAAAATAGGCCCCAAAATGAATAAAGAATGAATTAAAAAGTATAGGTATTTGACCCTTATCTCCCCTACTTTCTTCCTGGTCGACCTATTCATCCAGATGCCTAGGTCTCAGGGTTTTGGGTCATAAAATATTTACAATATTTTATTCTTTTTCTTTTCTTTTATTTATTCTATAATTTTGGCTTTAATTTTAGTATTTTATATACTATTCACATGTACATGCATGCATGTTAAGATGATGGATTTAAGGGTATTTACATGCATTTACTAGGGTTTTTGAGGTCAAAATGATAGAATAAAGATGATGAAATGTGGATTCATCATCCCCCTATACTTTACCTTTGCTAGTCCCTAACAAACACTTATGCAATAAGTGCAAAAAGAGAAAGAAAAGAAAAAGAAGAATTTGGATTTAGTTTAATTATCAAACTTGTCTTCACAAAATCAAAGTTTGGAGCTTAAGTCGGACCTTTGGAATTTTAGTGCGGGCGGAACCTTAATGAGAACCGAGTTTGAAATTCAACAGTCCCTGAGAATCCCAAAACTCTGCCCAAGTCTCCTCAATAGCCAGGTCAGAAATATCTCAATTCATACGCAAACCCTTACGACTATGACTCTGACTCGTACAGTGTAAGTGATAGTGTCTCTCCCCAACTAGAATGACCAAGAGACTGACTTCTCCAGTATGACAACCCAATGATTCCCCAATCCAACAACTCCATCCTCGAGGAGCGGGGTATTCCCTTCTAAGTTCAAGTGGCAACCAGTTCAAGAGGAGGGGGTGAAGAGAAGAATGGATGGTAGCCAGTGTAGCTACCTATCCTAGGATGCAAGACCAGTGTAGTCAAGTCATCCTGCTGCAGGCTCACATATTTGACTTTGAAACTCAAGCTTGCTTATTGGCTTTACAACATTTGTACATAATTTGCAGGATTTTTATTTTTGTACATGCCTGAGCTTTTTTTTTGAATACTATATACAGCAGCATTTACATAAGGAGTTTTTCCTCTTGAGCTAGTAGACTATCCCTCTTTTGAAGCTTTATTGCAACCCACATCCTCCTGTCTTTAGACTTCCTCATCACTGGACGGGTTGGGGTGCACTTCCCTCCCTAGAGGAGGACAAATGTTTCCACTTGTGTGCGTCTCATACAGGCAAATCCAATTCCCTCACCACTCCAACTGAGTTGAGCCATGTGAAAGGTGCAGGTGTCCAAGTTAGGTCATTATCAACAAGAGTCGTGCGTGTGCTCCGAAATACTCTACTTAGGCAGTCAAGAATCCATTGAACCAAGTCTCGTGATCCTCAAAGAATTAAGTCAACTAGACCTGAAGTACCTCAAACCCAGTTCCTATAAGGTTCCTGTTATTAGGTAGATTTTAAGGTACAATCAAGCTCCAATCTCCGGATTTTACTTAGACTTGTTCAACTATTAAACCAATCCGAAAAATGCGAATGCCATGCAAATGCAATGCAGAAAATATTTTTGTGATGCTATTTTCAAAGATTTTGAACTTTTTATGGATTTTTGAAAAGATGATGATGATGCATATGCAGATGCATTTTTTTGTCTTTTTCAAAAAGATTTTTCAAATGTTTTTGGATTTTAATTTTGCAAATGTTTTTGGAATTTTGAAAACAAAAAGTGTTTGGCTGAAAAACTAGGTGAAAATATGTACACGGGAGTGCTTCTTATATCTACAAGAAATGGATTTTAAGAATTTACAAGGGTAAGTGCTCAATTTTATACACACATATATATATATAGTGGATTTTGGTGTGATGTATGTATTCCTCAAACTTATTTGACACAAGTTTTTTCAAACAATTTTTGAAAACTATAGTCCAAAATAATTTTTACAAACATTTTTGCAAACATGTACACACATTTGAAAATCATTTTGCAAAGGATAGATTTTTCAAAATATTTTTGCAACCATTTTTCAAACCATTTGCAAATCATTTTTCAAACATTTTATTTCACACAAAGAAAATAAATTTTTACAAACCACACATTTTACACAAAGGTTGAAAACATGTAACAAAACATTTTCAAAATAGTTTTCAATAGATTTTCACAACGATTTTCAAACTATTTTTCAAACATTTTGCAAAAAAAACATTTTCACCTGATTTATTAACCAGTAAATACAAAAAGAATTTGAGGAATGATAACATCTTTTTATTATGGTTTTTAATGAATTTTAAAGAATAATTAGCCAGATTATTAAGAAAATACGAAAGTACGAGTTATGGCTAAAGTATATACGCAGTATATACGACCCCCCTATACTTTGCTTGAGCTATGTACTCATAGATCGGAGAGAAAAGAGAAGACATATCTCGTACTAAGTATAGGCAAGTTTAAAGAATAAATAACTAAACCAATGAGAAGTTGACCGTCCCCCCTATATTTAGGATCAAATAATTCTAAGTATAGCAGACTGTACACAACGCAGGGAGGGGTCAAGGGTGGGAATGAACAGATCGTACTCAGATTGTCTCCCCCTATACTTAGGGTAAAATATCCCTAAGTATAGACAAGAAGAGGAGACAATGGAGAGGATCGAAATGAATAGAAGAAACTCGGGGTGCACACCCCCCTATACTTAGGACAAAGTACGTCCTAAGTACATAAAACTGACAGCAAGGGGCAACACCTTTTTGATAGATAAAGAAAATAGAAAATAAAAAGAAGAAAAGAGATTAACAGATGAAAGCATGATATAGACAGATGATCTATACAAGAAATGACAAGCAAATGGTGGAGCTAAAATTTATTTTTAACTCTACAAACAAGGTTTATATAAGCAAGTATGCAGAGAGTTCAAACACAGGGAGTAAGGCAGGGTAGATCAAACAGGTGTGTGTGTGTGTGTATGAAAGTGATGTGTTGTCTATAATATCCTACCGGACATCGTTATTATGTTTCTCTTGATGTCACCTTCTTTAAACAAAACAGCTTCTTCACTCATCCAGTATCCGATATTCCACTACAGTTTCCTCCTCCACCAATTGTGTACAATAGAAGAACTGTATCCAATCTTGTTCATGTTCCTTTACCTATTCTACTGTTGCAGGAAACTATGCCATCCACAAGTGCTCCCACCAATGCTGCCACGGATAGTCCCCAGGAGCTTCCGATCGCTCTACGAAGAACAAAGAGGCAATGTACACTTCATCCAATATCTCATTTCACCTCTACTAATGGGTTATCTTGCTCTGACAAAAGATATGCAGATGCCATAATGACTATTTCTGTTCCCAAAGATCATTATAATGCATTACTGGATGAGGGATGGAGAATGGCAATGAATGACGAAATGGAAGCATTACAGTCCCGAAAAACATGGGAGCTTGTCAAACGCCCTCCTGGATGTAAACATGTTGCATGCCGCTGGATCTTCACTACAAAGCAGACCCCTGATGGCTCTATTGATCGTTTAAAGGCACGACTTGTAGCAAAAGGCTTTACTCAAACATATGGGGTAAACTACTTCGAAACATTCTCCCCTGTGGCTAGAATGGGATCCATACGAACTATCATCTCTGTGGCCGTTAACAAAGGGTGGCCTATGTTTCAGTTAAATGTCAAGAATGCATTTCTATATGGTGAGCATGACGAAGAAGTTTACATGATACAACCCCCAGGTCACAAAGTCGAGGGGGAGTATGTATGCCGACTTCATAAAGCCATCTACGGACTAAAGCAGAGTCCAAGAGATTGGTTTGATAGACTGAGTACAGAGATTGGCACCATGGGCTTTCAGAGGACTACGTCTGATTATTCGATTTTTGTCAGGAAACGGCAGACTGGTATTGTCATTCTTGTTGTATATGTAGACGATATGATTATTACTGGAGACGATGACCAAGGAATACTAGAAACCAAGGCTTTCTTGAAAAAAGTATTCGTCACCAAGGATCTTGGACAACTTCGCTATTTTCTAGGCATAGAAGCCCTACATACTAAGAAAGGCTTACATATGTCGCAAAGGAAATACTGCCTTGACATACTAACTGAGGCTGGACTACTTGGGTGCAAACCCTCAGGAATTCCAGCAGAGCCTAGAAAATATTCTGCATCAAATGATCCTCCCTTTGAAAACACTACACGATATAGGAGCTTGGTTGGCAAACTTCTATATCTTACAGTCACTAGACCTGATATATCTTATGCTGTTAACAGAGCCAGCCAATATATGGAGAAACCATGCTACAGCCATTGGCAAGATGTACTTCAAATACTTCGTTATCTAAAAGACTCGCCAGGACAAGGAATCTTTTATGGGGCAAATGGTCACACAAATCTTAATGCATATGCTGACGCCGATTATGCAAGCTCTCCTGAAGACCGTCGATCTACAACTGGATATGCTATGATGGTAGGAGGAAACCTGGTTAGTTGGAGAAGCAAGAAACAAGCAGTTGTTTCAAGATCTAGTGCTGAAGCTGAATATAGAGCAATGGCTCAGGCTACATGTGAGATCACATGGCTACTCACTTTTCTACAAGAACTAAATGCTGCTACATCCACTCCTATTCCCTTGTACTGTGACAACAAATCAGCTACCTACATTGCTACCAATCCTGTGTTCCATGAGAGAACAAAACATATTGAGATTGACTGACACTTTATCAGAGATGCTGTACGAGGAGGGAAGATCACCACACCACACATTCCAACAGATCTTCAACTTGCTGATATCTTTACCAAGGCAGTAACTAAGAAGCGGCTTTCCTGGATAACTTCCAAGTTGGGCATGATTGATGAATATGCTCCAACTTGAGGGGGAGTGTTAGAGATTACCATATATTATTGTTTCTTTATTTATCTCTATTTCCTTATGCACCATTTCCCTATGTATCACTATTTCCTTATGCATTGTTTCCCTATGTAACCCTCAAGGTTATTTATGTAAGTTCTCCTCTGAGTACCCTAGGGTTTAGTCCTATATAAGGACCCCTAGACCTCACAGAATAAACAAGCAATTTTCTTCTCTTCTTTTCTCCACACTTCCTTTGCGTCATTACCATCCCTTGTTGGTTTCTTGCAAATTCTAGTCCAAGAAAATACCTTAGCATACCAAGATCCTTGGTCATGAACTATTGTCCAAGAAAGTCCTTAGTTACCTGAATTCCTTCGTTATCACTACCTATGACAACAATATCATCCACATAAACCAAAATAGCAACAGTACCTCTCTGAGTTCTCTTAACAAAAAGAGAATGGTCTGCAGTAGATCTGGCAAAGCCCTGTAGTTCAATCAACTCTGAGAGCTTCTGAAACCACGCTCTCAGACTCTACTTAAGGCCATATATAGCCTTATGGAGTTTGCACACCATACTAGACTCCCCCTCAGCAGTAAACCCTGGTGGCTGCTGCATATAAACCTCTTCTTGCATATCTCCATATAAAAAGAAATTCTTGACATCTAATTGAAAAAGAGGCCAATCTTTTACCATAGCAACAACAATAAGGATGCGGAGTGTAGAATGACGGGCAACAGGAGAAAAAGTGTCTTGATAGTCTACTCCATACGTTTGGGTAAATCCATGCGCAACCAAACGAGCCTTGTATCTGTCTACTGAACCATATGCATGTTGTTTAATGGTTAACACCCATTTACTACCAACAACAGAAGCACCCGGAGGAGCGGAGACAACACTCCACGTGCCGCGGGACTGTAAGGCCGCCATCTCTTCTTCCATAGCAAGACGCCAAGGACCACTCTATATTGCCTCCTGATATGATCTCGGTATCTGAACGGCTGATAAGGCAGTAACAAACCTCTGAAAGTCAAAAGATAGTCACGCTAAAGAAACATGAGAGGAAAGAGGATGCATTGTACATGCGTGCCTATTCTGTCGTAAAGCAATAGGGACATCCATGTCCTCTGTATCCTCAGAAGGAACATCAACAACAACCTCATGCACACCCAAATCACCAGTGCCATCAGAGGAACTCAAATGTTCAGGACATACCTTAGGCGTGCTGGATGATGGTGGAGGAACATGAGCACGAGACCAACGTTGGTAAACCTGCGGAAAGAAATTAGATGCGGCAAGAGATGGAGACTGTGGTGGAGGAGGTGGTGGTGGTGGTGTAGGAGGTGATGGTGGAGGAGGTGATGGTGGTGGTGGAGTATGAGAAACATGAGGTAGTGGCATATAAACCTCTTCCCCATGTTTTGATGAAATGAGCTTGTTACCTGTAGGAGAAAAATACATTATGGATTCAGAAAAGGTGACATATGCACTAACATAACACCTTTGTCGAGCAGGGTCAAAACAATGGAATACCCAACAAAAACACACATGACTGCTCTAGGAGAGAGCTTGTCAAGACCTGGAGTCATCTGATGAACAAAAGCAACACACCCAGAAACACGAGGTGTAAGAGAGAAAAGATCCTTCTCAGGAAATGCAGTTGATAATAGAATTTTCTCCCCCAAAATCGATGAAGGCATACAATTCGCTAAATAACATGCAGTAAGAACATCATCTCCCTAGTATGTGAGGAGCACAGCTCTGAAGTAGAAGAGTCCTGGTGATATCCAAGAGATGGCGATGTTTCCTCTCAACCACTCCATATTGTTGGGACATATACGCACTCGACGCCTGATGCATAATACCATAAGATCTAAGAAATTGAGAAAGTTGTGTACTACAGAATCCAAGTGCATTATCAGAACGTATATACTTGACATTTGCGGAAAAAAGATTTCTTATTTCATTGATAAAAGACTGAACGATAGGACTAGCATCGGATTTGTTTTTAAGTAGAAAGACCCATGATAATCTAGAACACTCATCAACAACAACAAGATAAAAATGATGCCCCTGAAGATCAGGAACACGACTGGGACCTCAAATATCCAAATGAAGCAACTCAGAGAGACCACGACGACTTTGGAAAGTGAATCTATGATGCTTCCCAAGCTGGCAGGCCTCACACTGGAAGGTAGAGCGAGGAGAAATCTGAGGAAGAACATGACGCAACTTTTGCAGAGGAAGATGACAAAAACGGAGGTGCCTCATATATGGAGAGACAGATCCAGTGTGAAGAGAAGAGACATCAACATATGGAGATTGCACTAGTGTTGGAAAAAGTGAGCAATCTATTATTCAAAGGAACCCTAGGCTCTCTTATATTGGGAGAGACCTCACGGGTAAAATACATAGTAGTCCAGAGAGTAAATAGAAATTATGAAAAGGTACATAATATAATAATAATATTGATCTCTACACTCCCCCTCAAGGTAGAGCATAGATGTCTATCATGCTCAGCTTGGAAGAACATCTCTGGAAGGGTCCTCTGAGCAACGACTTGGTGAGTATGTCAGCAGTCTAATCCCCTGAGCTCACGTGAGATGTAGATATCAAGCCTCTCTGGATCAAGTCTCTAGTGTAGTGGTAGTCAACTTCAATATGCTTTGTTCTTTCATGGAATGCTGGATTGTTTGCAATAAACAATGCTGCCTGATTGTCACACTGAAGCTGCATGGGTAAAGGTACGGCTATATGTAAATCCTCTAGCACGGATCGAACCCATTTACAGCTAACAATGGATGCGTCAGGAGGAGCATTAACCAAGCTCCATGTGCCACGAGACTGTAAGGCACGCATCTCGTCTTCCATAGCCACTCGCCAGCAATCAATCTTCATAGCTTCTTGATAGGTCCATGGTATGTCCACAGAAGACAAAGCTGCAACAAATCTCTGAAAGTCGCCTGTGAGGCGATGAAAAGACGCCTGGGAAGCAAAGGGATAAGACGCACACGCTCGCTTTTGCTTCCGGATAGCAATAGGAATATCAAGGTCGTCGTCCACTGTACTGGATGGTGTAGTCTCCTCCTGCAATGAAGAATCCTGCACATGTACCATATCTGACCCGTCAGTAGTAATGCCATTTGAACATACCTGAGGCGTGATGGATACCTGACGTGTAGCCTGAGCAGGACCTGACCGACGCGTATAGAATTTTGGTAAAGGTGGAATAGGAGGTTGTGGTGGTGGAGGTGGTGGTGGTGGTGGAGGTGACGTAGCAACTGGAGCAGGAGTGAACTCAGGTAAACTCCAACTAGGAGGCGGAGGGACATATACATCATCGTTGGTAGTGGATGGTACCAGCCTGTCACCTGCAGGGGAAAAATACATAACGAACTCAAAGAACGTGACATCAACACTGACAAAGTACTTCTTGTTTATGGGGTCATAGTAGCGATAGCCCTTTTGAGTCCAAGAGTAACCGACAAAGACACACTTGATAGCTCTAGGAGAGAGTTTGTCAAGTCCAGGAGTCAGGAGATGAACAAATGCAACAATACCAAAGACACGAGGAGTAAGTGAGAATAATTCCTTATCAGGAAAAATGATAGAAAGAGGAATTTTCTCACCAAGGACAGATGACGGCATATGATTGACCAGGTAGCAAGCTGTAAGGATAGCATCCCCCCCAGAAAGGATAGGAGCACAACTCTGAATAAGGAGGGTTCGAGTAATGTCAAGAAGGCGACGGTGCTTTCTTTCTGCCACGCCATTCTGCTGAGATGTGGAAGCACAAGTGGTTTGGTGAATAATGCCCTTAGACGAGAGAAACTGAGAGAGAGACCGTGTGCAGAATTCCAGAGCATTATCTGTATGAACATATTTGACAATAGAAGAAAAAACATTCTGCACTTCATTAATCAAATTTTTAATCACATCTCCTGCTTCAGATTTATTCTTTAAAAGAAAGACCCAAGATACACGAGAGAAATCATCCACTACAACTAGATAGAACCTGTGTCCCTGATGATCGGGTACACGACTTGACCCCAAATATCAATGAGAAATAACTCAAACGGGGAGCTACTGCTCCGACTCTGACGACTAGGTAAGTTAGACCAATGATGCTTTCCCAACTAACATGCTTCACAGCGAAATGATGAACTGACAGGGATCTGAGGCAGCAAATGTCGCATTTTCTGGAGAGGGAGATGGCCAAAATGAAGATGCCAGATATACGGAGAGACGGGTCCGACGGAATGAGAAGAGACGCCAACATAAGAATTCCGAACCAGCCGATACATACCATTTTGCTCAGAGCCACAGCCAATCACCCTGCCTGTTAGTATGTCCTGGAAAATAAGAGATGAGGGGTCAAATATAGCACGCCAGTGCAAAATCTTCGTAATCTGACTAATAGACAACAAATTCATGGAAAACTCAGGAGCATGTAGAACATTCTGTAGACGCATAGAAGGTGATAAGAACACCTCCCCCTGTCCAACAAGAGGGGAATGAGTACCATCTGCTATCTGCACTGAACGACCATGTGGGATGTCCCTGTAGGACTCAAGTCTCTCTCTATCACGACAGAGATGATGGGTGGCGCCAGAATCTATAATCCAATCAGATATATCATGACAAGATGTAAAGGCAATAGCACTACCCGAGGTAGTAGCAGCAGCAGAAGAACTGACAGAAGCTGTAGTAGCAATATCTGAAGGTCCACCTCGAGAATCAACAGATGATTGTGGCATAATATCACGTAGACGTGCCACAAGCTCCTCGAATCTGTTATCTGCAGTGGATGCTGACTGGGGCAGAACATGATCAGCTACACGCGCTGATGCTGGAAATCCATGCTTAGAGTAGCATGTATCCTCCGAGTGGCCTGTGCGATGGCTGAACGAACATGGCTGGCGAAAGCGACCACCCCTACCATGGGGTCTACATCCACAACCAGAAGACTGACCACCTCTCCCATGCGAAACTGCCATCACCGATGGGGGTGGAGAAGATATGCAGGAAGAAACTGATATGCGACTGAGCCTCCGGTAAACATCCTCCATTGGAGGAATAACTGCATCGGCCAAAATCTGAGAGCGGGCTGCCTCATACTCAGGATCTAGGGCTGCAAGTAGGATGCCTACCATGGTAGCATTCTGGAATGTCTTCTGCTGCTCAGGAGTCGCCGTGAGTGGTATGTTACTGTATAACTTCTCAAACATCCCTCTCAGGGACGTGTATAATGAGTGAAGTGGCCTGCCATTCTGCTTCATCGTAAATATATCATGCTGGAGCTATAACATCTTGGTCTCATTCCGCACTTGGGAATACGTAGCGGCCAGAATATCCCACATTGCCTTGGCAGTGGGCTGATGAGGACATCATTGGCAATCTCCATCGACAGTGTGCCTGACAACCAAACCTTGGCGTAAGAATCATCAGCCTCTGATGAATCCGCGATTCATCATCTCAATATCTTGATCTTAACAAAATCCCCAAGTAAAATCCCAAATAAATGTTTACATAATCAATAAATTAACAAAATGACTCTTGTAAATAAAACACACTAATTATTGTATATTAGATTGTACAAAATAAATTAACAATAAAAAGCCGCAAAAATTAAAGGAGTTTTTCACCTATAAATAGCCTAAAACTTCATGTATTTTTAATAATTTCATTTCACCTCCTTTTTGGCTAATTCTTTTCTAACTTGTTCATAAAAATGTATATAAAAATACAAAAATATAAAATAAATTTGACCTCAAATAAATGCTCCTAGATCCCAAAGAACAAAAAGCCGTAAAGTACAACTTCCAGGCCAAGTTCCCGCTCCGTATGAACTCCAAATTCACTAAACTCACTTTTAAAGTATCAAGTTAGAAAATTATCTATCCAACGGAAGTGATTTCATTAAAATCGGAGCTCATTTGCAAAAGTTGGGTTTTGGGACCTCGGTGTATATTGTATATATTGTACTTTTTTTGTTTTCCCATTATTTATTTATTTATTCTTACTCATTAAAATTCCAAAAAAATCATTTTTGTGTTGTATTTTATTTCTAATATTTTATTGTATTTTTTTGTTGTAAATATATTTTATTAAAAATATAAAAATATATAAATTAGAAAAGTAAACAAAAAATGTACATGGTGTTTGTCTTCTTTTGTAAATTCTCCACTATTTCTCTTCTCTTTTTATTTTATTGTATTTAAAGTAGCCTACTTTATTTATTTATTTTCTCCCATTCTCTACAATAACTTCCATTTTCCTCCATTAACCACCAAGTCTTCATCCAACCTCCATTCCACTCCACCATTTTTCTAACCTCCCATTCAACTCCACCATCTCTCTAACTCCCATTCTTCTTCTCTTTTTATTCTTCCACTCATCCCTATTTTTTCGCATCCGCCATTCTTATAGAAAAAGGAGAGAGCTTGGAACGCAGTGTCGGTGACAGCGGCTTATCATCTTCCTTAAGCGACGACCTCCTTCAGGCGAGATCCGCGGAGCTCCACTCCGCGTCACGAGCTCCCCATCAAGCTCGCGTAGCTTCTCCAATTTTTATTTCGCCAATCGGATCGAAGCGACGACAGGAGTTCAGCGTAGCTGCTCCGCAAATCCGACGAAGAATCAGGTAAATATTTCTCCTCATTTATCTTGTTGTTTCCCCATCATTCACTATCTCCATCATCTTCATCACTCCCCTCTACCATCTTTTGTTTTTTTTCTTTCTCTTTGGTATATAAACATATTTGGTTCTTTGTTTAACAAAAAAAATATATATAAAAAAGTTAAAACAAAAAAGAAGTTTCTTTTATCACAGCAAGAAAATTAAAAAAAAAACACGGGAGAGAGCAGCAGCGCTACCGCCTCCCCCCTTCCTTCTTCCACGGAAGCGGCGGCGCCGCCCCCTTTCCTCCTCCACGTGGCCGCCGAGCGCGGCGCCGCCCTCCGCCACCAGTCCTAGCCGCCCCTCTGCGGCGCTCGCAACACGCACCCCCGCGGGTGCCCACCTCCAGGCCACGCAGCCGCGAGAGGCCGCCCCCTCCGGCCCTCCGCCGACCTCGACACCTCGCCAACCTTCCGCCTCGCCGCCGCCCTTCCTCGCGTCAACGCGGCAGCGCCGCCCAGCCTGCACCGCCCCTTTTGGGTCCATCCCTGCCGCCTATTCAAAGGAAGAAGAAAGGTTCAACTTTTTTTATTATTTTATGTAAAAATTGCATAGATTTCATATTAAGTTTATGTAGCTACAAGAAGACCCCTGTGCTTAGTTTTCTTATATGTTGTGTTTTCTGAAATTGCAAGTATACCCCTGTGTTTGTTTATTAATTCAGACATCTGTATTGCATCATTTTATTCAACGAAAAAGAGTATGATGTTGAGCAAGTAATTGTCTACTATTTTCATATTTATTTGTATTTTTGTGAGTTATGGTGAATTAACTAAATTTGTTTAAGTGAAATTCTGCATATTTTACCCAATCTGGACTTTTAAATTTATATCTAACTCACTGTTGCTCTAAAATTCTTGAAAAATTTAAGATAATGTCTTAAAGTGTGATTGATATACTGTACAAAAGTGGAGTTGTCTTGTGCCTAAAATAAATTGTGGAGTGATTTTCGTATTTGATTTTTAATTAAATCCACACATCATATTTTTGCGAAATTTCAACTCTCCTACATGTCTTGTATAAATAACTTCTTGAGATAATTTGCATACTTATTAATTTGATAACATAGATTTATTAGGAATTATTTACTCACTGTCACTCTATTTTCACTAAAAAATACATAAAAAATTCATATTTTGTCAAAAAATTCCAAAAATATTACATAGCTTCCTTGCATCATGTTTATGTTCTAGTAAATTTTTCATGATTTTTGCTTACTATTTGTGTGAAAATTTACGAAAAAACCATAAAAAGTGTATATTTTTATTTGTTGCATTTTAATTCCTAAAAATACAAAAAAATATGTTTTGTGTTCCTCATTGGATTAGGACTTTAGGAAAAATACATTTAGGCTAAATTGAACCGATTTTGACATTAAAATTAATTTGGCCTTGTTGTGTGCTTTCTTAGTGTCTTAATTCAGCCGCTTCTTGTTTTTGGCATTCATTTTGCATTAAAAAAAATAAAAAAATACGCATTTGGAAATCAAAATCTTAATTTTCGAATTAACTCTGAAGTTGTTCCTTTGCCTCCCTGTGTTCGACCCCGGACTTGCCTGGGATATAAATTAAGCCGAGACACTCTTCACGGAGATCTTATCTCGATTCGGATTGACTCGCTAAGTACACATGCTAAATTAAATCATCGTATTTAGCGACCCGTCAACCTCCTACGATGCATATATCCCTGTCTTCTCTGCCGGCTCTTCCTCGATAAGAATATGCTTCTTACCGTTTAACTTCATGGGGCTCATGAACTGCATCGCCTAGAGCTCATAGTTCGTCCCATCCATCTTCACTATTGGCGCGGGACCTTTGAACGCGCCTATGGAGGGCATATCAACCTTGGATTCTGACATATCGCCGGAGATGAAGAACTAGGGTTTGTAGACAAAGAAACAGGTGTCTACACAAACTGCATAGGATTTGAGTGTGTATATAGACATTACACAACCAAATCCATGGATATGGCGAAGAAGGTAGCTACGACCAAGGCCGCAGGAATTGGCCGGCACCGGCTAGGGTGAAGCTGGCGAGACGGGGGCAGCGCTCAGGGCTCGGAGATGGGCCGGCACGAGCAGGCAGGCCAGCGTGGGCAGGCGGGCCGGAGTGGGAAGGCGGGGTCCGGGACTAGCAGGAGGGAACCGGGCCCAGGAGGGGGGGGGGTCCGAGGCCTGGAGGCGGGGGCCAGGACCGGGAGGCGGGTCGGGGGCCGGAAGGCGGGGCATCACTGGAGGCAGCCCGAGGAAGCGTGTACGGCGGCGAGAGAGAGATAGGGGGTGGGGAGCCTAGGGTTTTGGCTCTGATACCATGTTGGAAAAAGTGAGCAATCTATTCAAAGGACCCTAGGCTCTCTTATATAGGGAGAGACCTCACGGGTAAAATACATAGTAGTCCAGAGAATAAAGAGAAATTATGAAAAGGTACATAATATAATAATAATATCGGTCTCTACAACTAGTCTCTATAGGCCTCCTTGCTCACGGCCAGTACCAATCACCCTGCCCGTTAGAATTTCATGAAACACAAGAGCAGAAGGGTCAAAAATAGCACGACAATGCAAATCCTTGGTGATTTGGCTAATTAATAATAAATTCATAGAGAATTCAAGAGCGTAAAAACATCATGAAGTCGTATTTCAGGTGTTAACTGCACCTCCCCCTGATAGTAATAGGGGAATGTGTCCCATCAGCTATCACTACAGATCTACCAGACTGTGCCGGGCTATAAGTATTGAATTGCCCTCTGTCACCACACAGGTGGTGTGATGCTCCTGAATCCATGATCCACTCTGACAAGTCTGCCCTGTAACAGCTAGTAAAAGCATATGTTGTACCTGCTGTAGATGTAGTGGCTGAGACTGCTACCTCCGATGATCTCGACTGTGAGCTGGTTGACTCGAGAGATGGCATAATCTCCCTAAGTCGTGCAACAAGCTCATCAAACTGCTGATCAGATGCATCAGATGAACTGCTGCCCTGCTGGATCTGTTCTGCCACTCGCGCTGAAGCAGGAAAACCATTCTTGGAATAACATGTGTCCTCGGAATGGCCCGATCTATGATAATAAGTACAACGCTGACGAGGAGGTCTACTGCCTCCCCCTCTTCCACGGCCACCACGACCACGGAACTGCGTAGTGCTTCCCCTGCCACGAGATGCTGCCATGGCTGAAGAAGTCTGAGATGCGTTAGAACTACCAGAAGAAATGGAGAGTTTGCTTAGCCGGCAATATGCTTCCTCCATCGGAGGTATAGTGGCATCGGTAAGAATCTAAGCTCTCGCTGCATCGTACTCAGGATCCAGTGTTGCTAGAAAGACTCCTGTCATTATGGAATCCCAATATGCATTGAGTTGCTCTGGTGTAGCAGTCAAGGGAATGTAACCGTGTAATTTCTCAAACATACCCCTTAGCGAAGTGTAAAGGGTATGGAGCGAACGACCATTCTGTTTCGAAGTGAAGATATCGTGTTGAAGTTGCAGGATCTTCGACTCATTCTTCGCCAAAGAATATGTAGCGGCGAGAATGTCCCACATAGCCTTTGTTGTGGGCTGGCTTAAAATGTTATTTGCTATCTCCAAGGATACCGTTCCAGAAAGCCATACTCGTGCATACGCATCATCTGCCTCCCATGAGACGTTAACCCCAGTTTTGTCGACGGGCTCCTCCTGTGTGAGGATGTGCTTATTGCCATTACATTGCATTAGACTCATGAACTGCATGGCCCACAGTTCATAATTAGTTTCATCCATCTTCACAATGGGTGCAGGACCTTTGAAGGAACCCAGGGACGGGACATCTGCTTTGTTGTCTGTCATGATGACAACAATCTCTCAAACTGGGGTTGCAAACTTGGACAGAAAATGTCAACATAGACATATGGGAAGATAGTTGTAGGTGTAGACTCATACCACAACCACTTCCATTCTCTGTAGGCTTCTTTGGAAGGCTAGGGTCTCTTTAGATGATCAAAACACACTTAAACGATCAAACCGAAGCCCAACAAGGGGCTTGAGAAGTTATTCTCGGGCACGCAAGGACACACGTGCGTGGTCTCTTCCGCGCAAGACTGCAGGCGCGCTAGGTATGCGCACAGGAGCGTGCAAGCGTGTGCAGGCGCGAGATGTGAAGGCGCGCTATACAGGCGCAGATGCGCACCAACGCAGGAGGCACGCTAGGGCGTACGAGACGGAGGCGTGCTAGGGCGGAGGGGGCGCAGACGCGCCGCGCACTGGGCGAGGATGCATGCACGCTGCAGAGACGAGGAGGAAGAGGCGCGCCACGCGTAGGGTTTTGGTGGGGGGCAAGGATTTAGGGCACAGACTCCGGTCTAGGACCGTCGCTCTGATACCATGTGGAAAGGGAGAAAGAAAAGTTGTATTGCTCGTAACCCTAGAGCTCTCTTATATAGGAGAAAAGCTCTAGGGAAGATTACATAGATATCCATAAGAAAATATAAAATTACAAAATAACATATAAAGAGATAGATATGTCTCAACATTAACAATTAATAACTGGTTTCTCAAAAAAGGAATAGAGTATAGTATAGCGATAGATGAACATCTTCTATTTTATGACTAATTGTTAGTTTTTAAATGTGGGTCCTAGATGGTCAGTGTCCGTGTTTGCTTTCCATTACAAAAAAGACTGGAAGGATATTACTCGTGAAATGAAGTTAGTTGTTTGTACAAAAAAAAATATAATAACTGAATTTCATTTTGGAAAAGAAAGGTATCTTATATTTCTGAGTGTATTATTTTTTCCTTTAAGGTATGTTGAAAAAAAGATCGGCCAATCTTAATAGGATCATCTTAACAGGTGTGTGATAATAATTTATAGGTCTATACTTTCTTTTATGGAAATATACAGTGTTCTTAAATCTGAATTTGCATATCCATCCGAAATAATCATGCGCCCGCTGACCACAACTCATATCCTATTAAACGAATGAAACAATTGCTGTTTGATTTTCTTCTATTGACTCATGAAGTTTTTTCTTAAAGTGAGTCTTTATATGTCTTATGAAGGCAAATTGTAAACAATAATGCTGACTATAACACGGTGATCTCTGCCTTTAGTGACACCGAAGCTGTGATGAAGGGAATTGTATATGGTGCTTGTGACTATCTTGTAAAGCCTTTCAGATTGGAGGAGATCAAGAACGTTTGGCAGCATGTAGTTAGAAGACGAAAGTCTCATTCGAATCAACATAAAAAATGCGATCAAACAGGCAACAGTGAGGAAATTATATATACAGATGTAGTTTCAAATGATCCATCTGATGGGAAAACTGGATTGTACCGGAAACGAAAGGATCCAGATATTGCAATTTGATGATGAAGATTATGGTGATGATGAGTGTCTGGAGAATGCTGAGACATCTACTAAGAAGAAGCCAAGGGTTGTCTGGCATATTGATCTGCATAGCAAGTTTGTTGCTGCTGTTAACCAGTTGGGCATTGAAAGTAAGTTTTCATGGTTTAGTTATCTTGAAGAAAAAATGTTTGCGCTTTGGGATACTATTTTCTAGTATCCACCACCTTTTGCATTTTGTTCTCTCTTCCTTTTTATAGTGACAGTTTTACTATGTAAAATTCTAATCCAGTTTATGTTATTCTGTACCGTATAATTCCCTTGTTTGCAAGACAAAGAAGATAAACCACAATAACGATTTAAATTCTTACTACTAATATTAAAAATATGCTTCTTTAAAGTCAAAACAAAGAGATTATTCAATTTCTAAACATAAATCTCTGGATTAGTCTTATTGTCAGGAATGTTTTTTTACCATTTTTCTACTAACTTGATGAAAAATTGTACATTGACGTCTGGCATGTTAATAATATAGAAAGAAATTGGTGTTTTATTATCAATCGCAAGTTTCATGTTTGGCGTATTATTCATACGGGAGATTACAATAACAATTTGCTCATAATCTTAATGGAAGCAACTAGATGCTACTATAATTTACAATAAAAAATTACTCATAAGGCATCCTCCAGATAATTCCAATTGAAGCAATTTGATTTATGACTCGGATCTATATGACAACAAATGATCAATAGAAATGCTCTACCACTCCACCTTTGTCATGTATTTCATATATCAAACTATATAGGTGTGTATTCATGGAAAACGTTTCACTTTGAAGATCCCTTGATGGTGAAATGGTCGACCGACAAGACTCAAAATCTTGTGATAAAGAGTGTGGAGGGAGGGAGATGTGCCGAAGTGAACGTGCTGGTGGATTACTACAAATATTAATAAGCATCTATAAGTTTTTACTCGTTGATCCTTTTTTTAGAGGCTGTGCCAAAGAAAATTCTTGAGCTTATGAATGTTGAAGAGCTTACCAGGGAAAATGTTTCAGCCATCTACAGGTACTCTGCCATTTTTTATGAAATTGAATCACTGGTTTTTTTTGGGGGGAGGGGGAATGTTGAATAAGTTATTATACATGGTGAAGAGCTTATTAAAAAAATGATGCAGATTCTATTTTTACACTTATGATTAACTTTGCCTATTGCTGCATTGGGTGGTCGTAACTCCTCATATTTACCCATGGCTTCATTAGATTACATATATAATCACCGAGCTCTGTCTGAACCAGAACTATTGTCGAAATGCATCATTCGAGAACGGTGTCGTAGCCAGGAGATTGAATAGTCCTAATAATGTTGATGGACGACTAAGAAATTGTGTTGAATGATAAATGTGCAATAAAATATGTACAAGTGGTCGGTTTAAATAGCTATACAGTGGTGTTAAATATGATACATGTGAAAGAATGATAAGAAAAGATGATTCATTGTTTATTCAAGAGGTCTAGGGGTCCTTATATAGGACTAAACTCTAGAGGGCTCAAAGTAGAATACTATAGAATATTCTTTAGAATATAGAATATTCTCTATAGAATATTCTCTTAACAAATAGCCACATAGAATATTCTCTTAACATAAAAGCCCTCGTGGGGTTACAATAGAATATAAAGAAAGAAATCTTCTTCAATCTCTAAAACTCCCCCTCAAGTTGGAACATATCCATCAATCATGCCCAACTTGGAAGATATCCAGGAAAGGCGCTTCTTTGATAAAGCCTTTGTGAATATGTCTGCAAGCTGAAGATTTGTTGAGATATGTGGTGTAGAAATCTTGCCTTCTCATACAACATCACGAATAAAATGACATTTGATCTCAATGTGTTTGGTCCTCTCATGGAACACAGGATTTGTAGCAATGTAAGTGGCAGATTTGTTATCACAGTATAGAGGAACAGGAGTAGTGATAGCAATATTGAGTTCTTGCAAAAGAAACAGTAACCAGGTAATTTCGCATGTGGCTTGGGCCATTGCCCTATATTCTGCCTCTGCACTGGATCGGGAAACCACCGTCTGCTTCTTGCTCCTCCAACTAACAAGGTTACCTCCTACCATCATCGCAGAGCCCGTCGTAGAATGACGATCCTCAGGTGAGCTTGCATAATCACCATCAGCATAAGCATCAAACTTAGTGTATCCATTTGCCCTATAGAATAAACCACGTCCAGGGGATTCCTTCAGGTAGCGAAGGATCTGAAGAACATCTTGCTAGTGGCTGTAGCATGGTTTCTCCATGTGTTGGCTCGCTCTGTTCACAACATATGATATGTCTGGCCTAGTAACAATAAGGTACACAAGTTTGCCAACCAGGCTTCTGTATCTTGTAATATCTTCAAAGGCAGGATCATCTGGTGTAGAATGTTTCTTTGGTTCTGCAGGTATGCTAGATAACTTGCACCCAAGTAATCCTGCCTCAGTTAGTATATCTAAGCAGTACTTTCTTTGTGACATATGAAGCCCCTTCTTGGTGCGTAAGACTTTTATACCTAGAAAATAACGAAGTTGCCCCAGATCCTTGGTGACAAAAACTTTTTGCAGAAAAGTCTTCACTTCTAGCACTCCTTTATTATCGTCACCTGTAACAACCATGTCATCCACATATACAGCTAGTATGACAGTACCTGTTGATCGTTTTCTGACAAAGACTGAATGGTCAGATGTAGTTCTCTGAAAGCCCAGAGTGCTAATCTCTGAACTAAGTCTGTCAAACCATGCCCTCGGACTTTGCTTTAGACCATAAATTGCTTTACGAAGTCGGAAAACATACTCCCCCTCAACTTCGTAACCTGGGGGTTGCATCACGTAAACATCTTCCTCAAGATCACCATATAGAAATGCGTTCTTGACATCCAGTTGAAAAATAGGCCAGCCTTTGTTCACGGCTACAAAGAGGATAGTGCGAATAGACCCCATCATGGAAACAGGTGAAAAAGTCTCGAAGTAATCAACTCCATATGTCTGTGTAAAGCCTTTTGCCACAAGTCTTGCTTTCAGTCTGTCAATAGAACCATCTGGAGAATGTTTCGTAGTAAAGACCCATCTGCAGGAAACAAGCCTAAAACCTTCGGGACACGGAACTAGATCCCATGTTCCTCTGGAATTGAGAGCATCCATTTCTTCATTCGTAGCTTGTCCCCACCCGGTCTTGTAATGCACTGTGATAGTCTCCTGGGACAGAGATTGTCATAAGAGCATCTGCATATCTTTTATCAGAACATGATAGGCTATCAGTGGACATGAAATTAGACATAGGATGGATAGTAGTGCATTGCCTCTTTGTTCTGCGTAGGACTATGGGAAGCTCCTGAGGATCATCCGGAGTAGTGATGGTGGGGGTACTTGAAGATGGCATATTTTCCTGCAACAAAGGAACATGTAGAGGAACAAGAACAAGAGGGGACACATGTTTTCTTTTATAGACAATTGGTGGAGGAGGAAGTTCTAATGGTATGTCAGACACATCTTGATTGAAGAAGCGAGTTTGTTCGAAAAAGGTGACATCAGCTGATATATAATAGCGTTTACCACAAGGATCATAGCATCTATACCCTTTCTTTGTTTGGGAATAACCCATAAAAACACATTTAATTGCACGTGACGATAATTTGTCTGCAGTATGAAAGTTGCGAACAAAGGCGGTGCATCCAAAAATCCGCAGAGGTAGAGGAAATGGTGAGTCATTTGGATACAATAAGGCAAAGGGTGTAGAGCCATTTAGGGAGACAGAGGGAACTATGTTGATAAGATGGACAACAGTGAGAATAGCATCTCCCCAATAGGTTTTGGGGACCTTCATTTGGGTAAGAAGAGAGCGGGCAATGTCAAGGAGATGTCGAAGTTTTCTTTCAGCTACCCCATTCTGATGGGAGGTATATGGGCAAGAGGTTTGATGGATAGCACCCTGGGAAGCAAAGAAGGATGTCAAATCATTTTGTGTAAATTCCAATGTATTATCAGAACGAAATATTTTAACAGTAGTGGAGAAGATGTTTTTGACATAGTAAAAGAAATTCTTGACAATATTGTTAATTTCTGAGCATTCCTTTAACAGGAAAACCAAAGATGATCGACTATAATCATCCACAAAAACAGCAAAATATTTATGACCACTTAGACTTCGGACCGGACAGGGTCCCTATATATCACAGTGAACAAGTGTAAAAGGAGTACGACGGCGAGGCTCAGTCCGTGCAGGAAAGGAGGCTCGATGATGTTTCCCAAACTGACATGCTTCACACTCAAAGGGTTTCAGCATAGAAAGTTCAGGAAACATCATGGAGAGAGCTTTAGCAGAAGGGTGACCAAGACGAAGGTGCCATAGAAAAGGATCTTCAGAGATGGAGACCGCACCCGCAAAGTTGGAATCAGAAGGGATGTCGAGGTAATAGAGGTCGTTCCTCTCATGACCCCCACCAAAAATCTTCCTCGTCTGGATGTCCTGAAAATAACAACAAACCTCATCAAAAATAACACGACAGTCAAGCTGACGACATAGCTTCTGTACTGATAGAAGGCTGAGAGGAAAAGCAGGGGCACAATGAACATCTGTTAGATGCAGCTTGGAAGAAAAGTTGACAGTACCAACAACAGTCACTGGGGAATGATCGCCATTAGCAACCCGAACAGTCTTCACAGAGGAAGATGGCTGGGAGGAGGTTAGCAAACTTCCTTCTCCCGTCAAATGGGTAGAGGCTCCAGAATCAATAATCCATGCATGCTTAGAGGCAGAGACAGAGTTTGCTACTGTACCTAAGGTAGTAGCCATGCTAGCAGTAGAGGCAGAAGCATTACTATCAGAAGGGCTAGATTCTTGCAGCAGTTGTCGTAGGCGAGCATATTCAGAAGCAGTGAAAGGGATTTGTGCCTCGCTGGTTTGCTGAGTAGATGTTTCTGCAGTTGCATCCTACGATACTTCATCATAGGCATTGTTAGCATTAGGTTGCATCCCAAATGTTGCCCAGCAACGATCAGAAGGGTGATTCCAGCGTCCATAGTGTACACATGATGGATACCGAGCAGAAGAATCACGACCACGTCCACGATCACGTCCGTGTCTAGAGTCACGGCTGCGTCCAGATTCACGACCACGTCCACACCCTGAGTCACGTCCCCGCCCTCCTTGATAGTTATGACGCCCTTTGTATCCTGAGGAGGTATAGTGGGCCATCGTCTCTGTAGAGGTGTGGGTGGTAGAGTGCTGAATCGGAGCTTCTAGCTCCTGTAACCGTCCGAAGATGGTCTTAAGTAGGTAGAGTATCAACCATCAGAAACTGATCTTTCACATGCTTATATTTTGGATTTAACCCTGAGAGAAATCTGTAAACCTGCCATTCAGCACGTTCTCTTACTTGTTTATCACAACATACATGTTGAAAAATAAGGAGTTCCTTAAAAAGGCTTGTAAGAAGCCTATAGTATTCGATAAGACTTGATTCTCCCTGAGTAGCAGACCAAATTATTTTGTATATGTCTGACAGACGAGACTTAGTCGTCTTTTGAGAATATGTACGCTCAAGGTTTTCCCACATTGCCTTAGCGGTGTCTTTGTAAAGAAGATTCGCAGCAGTGTTTGAATCGACACTGTTCGTCATCCAAGTGATAACCTGACAATTATCAACAAACCAAGTTTCATAGTCCTTATCAGTTTCCGCAGGTGGAACTTTTGTAAGAACGTAGCTCTTGCGCTGGCCACCAACAAACACTTTGAAAGACCGAGACCATAGAACATAAATTTCGGAGCCCTTCAACTTGATAGAAGTGCCCTGTACCAGTAAAGAAAAAGTAGGGTACGTGGGCTTGATCTCGACAGACGTCATCGTGGCGGCTTAGGTCAAGAAAAAGTGACCTAGAGAGTATATCTTCCCTCAATTTATCATCAAATATCTAAACCCTCATCAAGGAATAAGAAGGATGAGGCAATGATCGTTTGATGGAACAAGAGGGGGCCTGACGGAGTCGGCCTGGCGACGGAAGGAGGCCCTGGGAGGGCTGGCGGAGGCGCCTGTCAGCGCGAGGCGGGCCTGGCCGACCTAGCGGTGGTACCTGGCTGCCCTAGAGCAGCCTGACGACGTTCAGCCGAGGCGGCGCGGGCCTAAGGCAGGAGGTGCGGAGACCCGAGGCGGTACGCAGCTGCAGATGAACTTGGAGGGCTGGCGGTGGCGGAGGGGTGATTAGGTCAGAACACCGGCCTAGGACCGCTGCTCTGATACCATGTGAAAGAATGATAAGAAAAGATGATTCATTGTTTATTCAAGAGGTCTAGGGGTCCTTATATAGGACTAAACCCTAAAGGGCTCAAAGGAGAATATTCTATATAATATTCAGAATATAGAATATTCTCTATAGAATATTCTCTTAACAAATAGCCACATAGATTATTCTCTTAACATAAAAGCCCTCGTGGGGTTACAATAGAATATAAAGAAAGAAATCTTCTTCAATCTCTAACAATACAAATATATAAGTTACGTGGTCTGTTGTAGCGCTGGAGATCTATGTTACCCATTTTTTCTTCTCACTAATATGACTAGTATTTGATCATACAATAGACCTCTCCTGTTCCCAGTGTTCTCTTGATAGGAGATGTATGTGCAAGCATGACCATGTATGATACACTAAACAGACTTAGGACAAGGTCCAAATGCACAATAACTCAAGTCATCATCCCTCTCAACACTTGCCATTAAGCCGAGAGTATAGTAGGGGCATGTAATTCATCAGTTTGCACCAGACATGATCGCCCATTTACGCCCACCTGCTATTCACATATGCTTATCTTGAACCTTATACGGACATGATGTCGATTGGTTCAATGTTGATAAGCAAGTCAATTTCGTTTGGTTTTGAAATATGGCATGATGATCTGTTGAGAAGCAGAATAAATCTCTGACTCTTATACTCTAGTAGTCATCAATTGTGATCGTAGACATGGAAAAGATTCAAGCACCATAGCAACTTATGTTTCCTTATCAAGTAGACTATGAACTTTTGGCCAACTTCTCTTCTTGTTGGGTAGTTTGTACCACGTCTAATGATGACCCAACTATAATACCTGTGATTATACATACTAATTCAAGGGTATCTCTTATACATAGTGATTATACTATTGGGATTAATCACATAGAAACCTCAAAATTGGAGTCATATGTAATGATGTATAAACAAATACAATTGGAGACAAAAAGGTCCCTTTGGTAACATGGAGGATAAACCGATTTTTTAAATATAACATCTTAAACACTATGGAAAAAGCATAGTATCTATGCCCTATTAGTAAATCATCACTTCTTCATTCTTAAAACAAGCTTCTTCTTTTTTTTGACCAAGAGCTTTCCGTATTAAATCTCTGTAATGCATATTAAAGTTTAGAGATGAGATTGTTTAATTCAAAGTTTTTCACAAAGAAGATTTTTTTTTGAAAAGGAAAAGGGTGGTTTCCCAAGTTGGGACCCACCACAGTAAGCGTGTATATATATATCTAACTACAAAAAGATGTTACATCATTTTACATTTCCCATGCTATACAGAGCGCCCTAAAGTGCCCCAATACATTCTCGGTATGAAAACTCTCCCCCCCAAAAATGACCTTGTTCCTTGCACACCAGATTGTCCATGCCATCGCAAACGAGAACGAACAATCCTCATGCCCGAAACTGCAAACCGACCTGATATCTTGCCAAAAAGTGGTGCAATCGCTCCACGCCAGCCTCATGATGTTGGCCCTATTCCAGATCTCAGTCGAGATAGGGCAAGATAAGAATAAGTGATCCACTTCCTCCCTCGCCCCACTAATCTATCGCAAGTAACATCCTCCAATCCCAACAACTGCCTCCGACGACCCTTGGCAAGAATCCTCCCAAATCTGAAGAGCCATAGAAAAATCTTAACTTTGTTTGGCGCACAACACTATCATATCAATCCTGAGTCCACACGAACCTCTTCCTCTGCCTCCTCACCTTCCGTACCGAGAGTTTCCCATCTCCCCAAACCAAGTGGTCCCTTCCCGAAGACGAACTTGTGCTTTGCAACAACTCCACCTATAGAGAAAAATTCCTCAACCCTCTAATCCAATAAAGCAAATGAAAACATTGGAGACCAGGCCCCATGGTCCCACACTTATTGCATCCTCACCTTACAGTCCTCCACCAAACATAAGAGGCATGGATATCATTTCCCCGCCACCCCATCCCTCGTCCAGTCATCCCTTCAAAAACGGAACTCTGTACAATTTCCAACACTAGTCTCAATTTAGTCACAATCATCGAAATAATCACAGTAATCCCCTTCCACATAGATAAAGGAAGACATCCCAGGACGGCTTCTAAGGACATGGTAACGCCATAGATTTTCCTGAAAGCGACAGACGAGGTCCTACGACTTCTCCCATATTCACACCATCCACTTTGCCATATACTCTTTATTCATCTCCTTCATGCGCAACACCCCCAAACCACCTTGCCTCTTGGGTAATGTCACCCTGCCCCACTTCACCAGGTGAAAGCCCGTGTTGTCTTGCTTGTCATCTAACCAAAAAAATTTCCTCATCGGCATCTCAATCTTAACGCGCACCCCGGCAGGAAACGATCTCATGGAATAGACTAAGCTGGGGATGGTCGAGAGAACATGCTTCAATGTAACATCCGAATCTGCACAAACCCGAACCTGACCTGATTAGAGTCTGTATAACTCAATAAAGTTACTAATCGGTGTTAAATAACCTAAATCGATCAATTGATCGTGAATTAAAAGTCGTTCGGTCGAAATCTATCAAAAATCGATCGCATCGTAATGCGTGCCCGAAAAAGCCGTGACGCAATTTCGGAAACCGCGAAACACACCGAGACCACCCAAAAATCCGATTCGACAAAATAAGACCAACGAAATCGACCGTTCGTCGATCGGAGGTCGTTTGATATTTTAAAATCGTAAAATTTAATGACCGATCAAGACCGTATCCCGGAAATTTCGGGGATTTATCTTCGATCCGAAGTATATGAATATTATACTCATTTTGATCGTCATTCAGAGACGATCGAAACGAGCTATTGTACATCGGAATCCGACACACGATGTGCGTATACGATCAACTTCGGTTTTCTAGACAAAAGAGAGCTATTGGTAAATATATATATATATATATATATATATATAATTTAAGTCAAACTGTACAGCAGACTGTTTGTTGTACAATAGACATTTTTGACTCATTTGCCTCCATCCACATGGTCTCTTTATTCCTTCCACACTTGGCATCCAATGCTCCTACACATGTCAACCCCAAAGGGTTTTCCTTTGGTAATATAAACCCCCAAATCCTCCCCCTTTTCTCCCTCAAATTTCACCGAGAGTTGTTTTTCCCACTTGCAAGAACTGCTGTCCAAAAGCTTTGAGGGTGCCACTCCTTCCAGGAGGATTTTCTACAAGCTCCAGTAGCTGATGGTGCTCTTTGCTGCTGTAAAATGGTAGCTGCCAGAGTCAGGACTGCTGCTGCTCCATAAGCAGCTGGAAGACCCTTCCCAGGGACTTGTGGCTCCTTGTTCTTGGGCCACCAAGACTGCTGCATGCAGCCATTTACTCTTTGATTCTGGAGTTATCTCATGCCAAGTTAATCTCCAAATATCAAGGTACAAACTTTCCCTTGTCTTTTTTTTCCCTCTCAAATTTCCAACCGAATGAGAGCTCCTCCTCTCTCTCCCTGTTGCTGCAATTTCAGCAACACTCTGCTGCTATTATTGGGCAGACAACTGCTGCTTAATCTGGAACCTTCCCTCAGCTCCATTGTGCACCTACAACCACCAAGTAGATGGATGATGCTGCTGCCCATCCAGCAACCATACCACAGTTGGAGGAGCATCCAAAGGAACTACAACTCCTTGCATTTGGAAACTGTTGCTCCTTGTTTTGGGAGTTATGTTGCATGCATGTCAAAGCCTCAACTTGAAGACCCCTTGATGCAATTGAAAGGACCCCCTGGAGCCAAGTTTTGAACAACAGAAACTCCTCCTTTTCACCTGGAAATTTCTGCAACTGCAACTCCCTGATATATGGCATTTGAATCTCCAAACTTGGAGATTCAAAGGTACATCTACACCCTCTCTTGCTGCTATCCATGAGATGTATCCTTATTCTTTCTTTTTCCCTTCAATTCTCTGGATTTTTGGTGACATAATTACAATTTCCATGACTATAAAGCCTAAGCATGCCTTCAGAATTCACTGGACAGTTGTTAATGAAATGCTATAGATCTGGTTGAAATAAAAATGATTGATGAAGATTTTTTTTTGGTATGGTTTTGGACAGGAGAATATGAATCATCCTTCTTGGATGAAAATTTGCATAGAGTTTCTAATTATTACTGCTTGGCCAAGGTTGGATTGCCTACTTTGATAATTTATTGAGAGGTTTTAGATTAAGGTACTCATCTTTGGATGTTCCAGTATATAGAATGAACTAGGATTTCAAGACATTTAAGTATTTCTTTGATTATGATGTATAAGGTGTTTAATATTAGATTGTATCCACAAAATGCAATCAACTGTTATGTTTTGTTGTGGTCCTTATTAGTTGGAGACTGAGTCCATTATCAAATCTTGTATTACAAAGTTTTTATGGAAAACTACATCATAGTCAGTCTTTGATTAAAAAAAAAGGATTGAGATTGATATTTGCTACAAAGATTATGTGGACCTAAAATGCAGTACTTAAAGGTTTAGAAAGTGGAATTGAAATATTGCAATGACATGAATTTCGAATATTTATTGAGGATGAAAAGCATCACAATTCAGATGATAATGTAGAACTGTAGTGTAGTTTCAAGGATCGATAGTTAGTCTCCAATAAGGCCTTATTTGGATGGGGGTATCCTCATCCAATCGGGATCTAAAGTTCTAAGGCAAGAATTAATATTGTCATTCATCATGCATGATCTCTGTTTAAAAAAAAAAAAGAGAGTTTCAGTAAGTAAAGATAAGTTATAAAAGTTGGGTTAAATAAAGTTGTCACTTGGACAACAAATCTTTGAGTTTTGATTTTAAATATTTTTATTAACTCCAGTAGGAGAATCATGCTCTTTTGAAATTAGGGGTCTATCATTGGGTCTTAGGTAACTACACAAAACAAATACCATGAAATAAGTCGAAAGAACTCTCTACAACATGTAATTGTTGCTATAAATGGGCTGATTTATTCTACTGAAAATGTGAAATTTTAGGGGTTTTAGATCTTCATCAGTTCATATTTTTTTTGGTCACTTTTCCTTAATTTAGGAAGAGTAAGGATTGAATCATGTCCTATGGTAAAGGAAGTCTGCTTAAGTAAGACCGTTTGAGAGATATTAACTGCCTATCAGTATCCAAGATCTAAAGAAATACTTTTAATCCCATGATTAAATAAGAAAAGTTGATAATCCGACATTGATTTAGATGTAAATTCAGATCTAACAATTCGAAAAATATGAACTTAGAGGCATTTTCATACAAGTGATTTATAGAGGACATATCAATAATCACGCCACTAAATTACGAGTTGAATAAGGAAAGAGGAATTTCTGTACTTAGATCCATATCTAATGAATAGTTGTTAATCTCATGATTTAGAAGTGACAAATTATGACCACCAAGACTAATCATATTCACGAATTAATTCTCGAGGTATTCTCTACTCATTATAGATCACTATTGACTTAATTATTGACAAAAGACATGGATCTGTACAGTCAACCACGACAAGGATTAAGAAACGATAATGAATGAAGTCAGTATTGATGACTCGACGATGACTGATAATTAAGAGTGCCAGTCACGGTGACTTTTACGCCTGACTGTGCGAGGGGGCGGTGACCCTCAGCTGGGCGGAAGATTAGGAAGCCCAGTTAGGGCAGCGGCCGCTTCGTGCGCGGGTCTAGGATCCCAGTCTTTTTCTCGGTTTTTCGCGAGCGCTCGCAGTTTTTACGCCTCTCTGGGATCCACAGGCTTTCTTTTAAAGACCAGTTCCGCTGACCCTTGTTCTTTAGGGTACCTAGGCTGGAGGACCCTTGGTTTTAGTTTTTCGAGATCGTTAGCCCGTACCGGTCGGGCCGGTTTTTCTTTTAGAGCGACTTTTCTAGAGAGTCTCTCTCTCACCCGTCTCAGTGGCGTAGTTTTGGAGTAGACCTATCCCTCTATTGGACCGCCCTTCCAATAAGAGGGTGAGACGGAAGAGCCTCCTTTGTAGGCTACTTCACCGCTTGAGTTTTGTTTATTTTTCGCCAACAGACTTGGCGTTGCTACATCTGCATTATCCATGTATACATCTGAATCCTCTATGGCTACATCTGAATCAGTTACAGTTGAATCTGAAAATGATACAATTGAGATTGGATTGAGTCACAAATGAGTTGGCTAAAGTTGAATTACAGTTGAATTGGTTACATGGAAGCTTGGTTACAGTTGAGTTGGTTTCCGTTGAACTAGTTACTTTTCTGTCAATAATTCATGGCAAAGAGAAACGACCATATCATGAAAATCATCCCTATTAGACTATCCACTAAGCTTGAGAAAATCAACAAGGAAAGATCAAAACCCCAGATCCATCATATACTCTTACTATGATCAATCCACAATATTCTTAAACATCATTATAAGCATTAATAGAGATAATAATTATATCAGAGTCTCATCATTCATATTCTTAAGACCAGTCAAACTTATATTATAATTAATAGAAAGGCAATGACTTAAATATGGATCACAAGATATTGGTATATAAATGATTAATGTGGGTAATTAGTGTAGGATGAGTAGAATGGGGTTTTACATACCAAACAGCTTGAAAACCTGTTTCATTGCAAGTAGTTCTAAATTTTAATTGTCAAGGCCAAATTACTTGCTTTCTTTTGAAACCACTAAATTTCCTGTTATTTTAAATAAATTAAGATTTATTCAACATTTGTTGATGTTCTTTTCTTCCTATTCCATGGATTGCAGGCAAAATACCTGCACCGTTGTATTGGGAGAGTTGAATGTCAGTTTCTGAAGCAAAACATATCAGGTATGTATGTTATAATTTTGTTCAAGGATATTATTAATGTTTCTATTTCTCTTCTGGATAATTGGGATGCAAGTGCATAATGCAATTTCTATTGCTACATGTTAACTGTTATGGATATTTATGCAATATAAGTGTGACATGTTATAGTTCTGTGGCCTGTTAGTTAATGTGAATGTCATTCAAAAAAAAAATTCCCCAAAATTTTCAGTACTATAATGTGATCTTTAACAAACGTGATACTACGGGTGTTATGTAAACGAGTTTCCCCAGATCCGCGGGAACGGGCCTCACATTCAACAATACCAACTTCCCTCCCTTGAGAGCATCATTGTCTTCCAACCTGGCATCCTTTCCTCTAATCTGTCCAACAACCCTTTGCAATCACCGGACTTTGGCTTTCCCGCCACTAGAGGTAATCCCAAATATGTAACCGGTAAGGTCGTCATGGGGCAACCTATCATCTTAAACACCTGTCGCGAAGCTCCACAAGGTTGAAAGGAGCCACCACCGACTTCTCCCTATTGATTCGAAAATTGGAAATTTCCCTAAAAACATCCATGATAAGTGAGGCCCTCCGAATCTTCTCCTCTGCACCAGGAGCAACCCCGTGTCGTCAGCGTACTGTAAAATCACGATAGATATGTCCTCCCTCCAATATCCAACATACCATTCCTCCCGAACTGCTGGCCTCATCATCATTGCCACAACATCCGCCACAATCACAAAGAGAAGCGGAGCCAGGGACATCCCTGCATGATACCTCTTTGTGGCTGAAAGAAACCTCCCTCGGGTCTACCATTAACTAAGACTGTGAAGGATATGGTATAATCCTCAAGCACATCACGGAAGCGTGAGCGTCGTATCGAATACGACGAGGAGCGACTAGTCGCACTAGTTGCTCGATGCATCGGAATTTTAAAATTTTTCATACGACGAAACCACATGATCCAAGAACACTTCTCGGATCGTTTCGTCTAAACCACAAACAAGTAATAGGATTACCTCTTGAAGCGTGGTTGCGATCGAGTCTCTAAACGAAGAGACCTCCTGTCTCAAGTCCGATCCGACGGAGTAGACACTTGCGAGCGCGGGGATGAACCGTGTGCTTCTCGCAATCCATGTTGATGATCCAACCGGCGGATCTCCTGATCTCGACACATGAGATCCGACGTCTTCTTCACGAGCGAGGCGCACCAAAGTAGACGGAGATCCACGAGCAGACGATCGGCAGCATAATGACGATGCTGCAGCGATGGAGACTTCTCTCTAGGTCATCCATGGTGGACGACCATGAGAGGAAGAGAGATGGCGTGTAGAGAGAAAGAGAGAGAGACGTGCTTCTCAAGCATTGTGTGTGTAAAAAAGAGAGCATGGTATGCCTCTCTATTTATAGCATTTTAGGATCCATGGATCTCAATCCATGGGACATATAAAATCAATGGATGAGATTGATTTATGTCAATCCAATGGTCAAGATTGTTGTTAGTAAAGCCAACAAATTATGATCTAAATTAGACTAAAATATATTTGACAAAAATCAAATATAAATCAATCCTAAATTACATCAACAAAATAAGGAGAGAATATACATGGAGATCAAATCTCCCATGTATAATCAAGGTGGACGGCCACCCATTCCAAATAGGACATGGGTGCCGTCCACCACATTCCATGTGGGGCAATCTCATGGATTTCCATGAGATTGCATGCCTCCTTGAATTTCTCCTCTTTTTATTTCCAACAACTTTTGTTGGGATTTATTCATCAAAAATATTTCACAATTATATTTGAGAATATTGCAATCTTGCCGTTGAAAAATTGTAAATCATATTCACAACCTAAAACAACATATAATTTACATTGTCAATTAATTAGACAATGTGTATCGAATACACATTAATAATTAATCAACAAATATAAATTATAATTAGCTCTCTCTAATACATTACAAACCACATTTATAATATATTATGAATAATTGGATATTACTATCCACATTATTCTTATCTACAATAATTAAATCACATTTAATTGTATTGGATAACTTATTCTCATGTGCCCAAATAATATGAATCACATTCACATTATTCACATCTTTGATAATCAAATCACATTTAATTATCTAAGATAACTCTCCTTATAATATGAATCAAATTCATATTAGTCATGATAATTAAATCACATTTAATTATCCATTTTCTCAATGCTCGGATACATATATCAACAATAGAATTATCCATGAACTCTTTCAAGGATAATGCGCTTTCTCCGTGAATACTTGGAGATAAGGACATGGCGATTGTATTGTTCCACGTATAGTGACTTGGATATTGAGATTACATCTCAAATCCAGATCTCGGGCCTCCCATAGATGCTTGATTAAATCAAGACCGCAAATCTAATCTTCTCATTGTGTCTGAATCACATTCAGGTCAATGTCCAACATTTGGATCAAGATCAGATTACTTCTCTACTGAGAGGAGTCACTAAAATCCAGACCCATTTCATCACTCCCTAGGAATGGAAGCGTCATGTTTATACAATCGTTTATGATTACATCACCCTCAGATATTCTCAATACATGTACATCCTGCATACTGGAAGACTCAGAATAAACCCGAAGTATTAGATCAACTTTATACTGTCTACTTCAGGGTTTTATCAGTAAGTTTCTCATTTTGATCATTGGAAGTTGGTATCGATCATATACTTTCCAAAAGCATATATCATACCTAGGTCTTGATTATATACTTTCCAAAAGTATATATCAAACCTACAAATTCAGTCAAGCTTCCAAAGCGAGACGACCGTGCGCACGGAATTTATTTCCTCCCAATATCTAATGAGTGAGCTCATGTCTTCCGGTTCAAGAGTGAACCTGTATGATCCCTTTGAGAGATCGTATTACTCATATGCCCTTATATGCACACCAGCGCGCAGGTGTATAGACCTTGGTTAGGTCATCAACCTATTGGTCTGCCAAATGTACATACTCAGACACATAGTAACACATCTGTCTCCGGTCAGAGGATTCGTGCCTATATCATGACAACATACGATATTGGACTTTGGTTATCTCGATCTCGTTAAATCAACTCTTTGACTTAACTAATCCGACACCTCCGAATCTCTATTTCTATACAGATGACCTGCATCAAGAGGTCGGTCAGTTATCAGCCTAACTGAGAAAGGATTGCCATCTCCTACTCAGGCTGGAGATCATCTCTTAATAATCATTTAACGGTGCTTGATGAGTCCTCAATCTAACTTATTAGATATTCATCTGAGCACCAGCCTCTATGATTCAATAATTGAATCAACAACTGTATGATCATTAAGATGGCCATGGTACATAACCCTAATTGTACAAAGGGACCTATTATGCAAATTATGTATTCTTCATTTCAGATTAGGGAATGATATTCGCAATAACATTTATTGCATAATGGCTCGCCGTGGGCTCGCATGTCCAACAATCTCCCACTTGCCCAAAGAGCCATTAATAGGCTAATCATTTAAGATCACTATCTCTGAGTTTCATCATCTTTGAAGATATTGTTATTACTGCAACCAAGTGTTTTATCTCCATAGAAGGATTAGTAACAGTTTACTACTCCCACTGTATGGTAGACATCTGGCTTTTGTACACATCTAGCATACACCCAGCTTCTCGGAACTGATGCACAAAGGCAAGTAATTTTAGCATTCACATCCTCAACTCTTTGAGGTGCTATCCCTTTAAATAGGTCAGTACCATATCTTAAGGGAAGGAAGCCTTTCTTAGAATTTTCCAGAAAATGGAATAAGTCCAAGGTGTACTACTATTGCGACGGTCCCAATATCCTCTTCTCTTTGCTTCTGAACAACTTCAGAACTAAGATCTAAGAGGTATCCTTGAGATCATATCTCGAGGAATGGGATAACCAGATTATAAAACACTTATTATTATCCTTAGATCATTCCAACTGTTTCGGATATCTACATTCAACACGATGAACATAATGGCACTCCCACTAAGCTTCACACGGTTCATCAAGATTTTATCTGAAATCATAACATTTATAATTTCATCAAATCTTATGTTCCAAGTACAAGAAGCTTATTTGAGTCCAATAGATGGAGTTCTCTAGCTTGCACACCTTGCTTTCCTTAACTATGAAGCCCTGGGGCTACTTCATGTGAATATCCTCAGAGAGGTATTCATAGAGGAATGCAATCTTGACTCACATCATGAAGATGTCATAGTCAAGTTGTGTAGCAATAGTTAGAAATATTCTGATGGGTTAAATCAAGGTTACTGGAGAGCAAGTCTCATCGCAAGCGATGTCTTCTCTTCGGTGTGTAGCTCATGGCTATGAACCATGCTTTGAAGGTCTCTACCTTCTCATCAGGTTCCCTCTTTCTCTTGAAGATCCATTTACACCTTAATGGGTCTTACCCATATAGGTGGATCCTCGAGGGTCCATATACAACACTTGTATATGAAGTCTACATTAGACTTTTATTGCTAACATCCATCTTTCCATGTCATGATCCTCAAGAGCTTCATCACATGAAGTCCGATCATTTTCAGACTTAACTGACACATGGAATACATCCTCAAACTTATTTGAAGAAGTATTAGTGTTTCATCTTTAAATTATTCTTTTAGTTTTCAATTTCAAGAGCCTCATTATCTTCTCAAAATTAAATGAGTTCCTTCACTTCATTTTCATCTTAATTCTTTAAGAATCTCATCATCTAAAAATCACATTCTCAGAGATGAGATCTTTTAAGAATCTCAAGGTCATAAAGTAGGTATCCAATACCATCCTTTATTTTCCTAATGAAGTAGCACTCTCCAATGCCAGATTCCAGCTTAATCACATGGAACCTTATTAAGGATATATATAATGTAGTCTCTACCACATATATATATACTTGGAAACTAAGAGATAATTATGCTAAGATTAACCATTGATCAAATCATGTCACACATGATCAATTGTATCTCCCTACAACTATATTGAGTTAAGGTCCATTAGGAGGATTGAGATAGGAATAAAATTCATATCTCCATAAGGTATTCCTTGAATTCATCTAATAGGTACAAGCTACCTTGGTCAGATCAAATTCATTTCATCTTCCTCCAAACTTTGGTTCTAAACCAAAAGTGTGAAATCTTTGAACATTTCAAAGTTTTCTAAGTGAAGAGAAGAAATCTCATATCATAAATAATCATTAATAGATATCACATATCCATAATGTTTATTTTGATATAGATGATTCACATACATCAATATGTATGAGATTTTGAATACCTTAACATCTTACACCATTCCCAAGGAAGGGTGTATTGAACATTTCTACTTTTGAATACAGTATTCACAAGTATGTAAGATTTGAACCTTTCGACAATCTAAAGTTTCATCTCTTATCAGTTTATTGATCACATCAACAGACAAATGTCCAAAACATGATGCTAGATCATTATCAAATGATCTTCATCCTCCTATTGATCTTTAATGGTTTATTTTTCAGCATTAGAAATCTTAATGAACCATTCATTAATTTTCTAATTTAACAGAGTCCACTAGATTTTAAATTACTATCTGAAATATCTCCATCATAACTCTTTATGATAGATTTATTACAGAATTCATGTTTATATCCAACATTTAGAAATAAACAATGAGTGTATTCTAATATCTAGGTCATAGAGACATTCTCTAAGACTAAGGGCTCCCACTGAAAATATGAAGCCTATTGATCCAATGGAAATTGTTACAACAATTGCATCACTTCCAACATGGATGACCAATAAACCTTAAGATCAAATTTCTAATATTCTAATACAGATGCAACCAATTGCAAGTGTCATTAGAAGATTGAGATCCAATTTTTAGACTTTATCTTATCAAATAAGTAAGTCAATTTTAATGGTTATATGTGGATTATTCTGATATACTGTCTGGTTCCTTCTCTTAGGATTCTAGATAGATTTGATAGTCATACTATCAACACATCAACATATTGCAATATCGGCATTCATCCAACCCTTTGGATGTCACATGGAAGTTACAGAAGTACAGTCAACTCTTTGACTATACTTCCTTTTTGGGTCCAACCCATGCTTCCACTGTGCTCCCTTTATCTATAAGCAACCATTGCTCAAGACTAAGGATCTCTTATGTTAAAATCAAAAAATTTCAATATAAGAGTACATGCTTCATTCAATTCATACAATATGAATATTATGAAGCTTCATGAATGACTAGAGTATAGATAGTAGAATGATGACACTCATCGTATCTACATCCATTTAAAACCTTTAAAACTTAGGTTCAGGTATGTACTCAAACAATTTGAATACATCATCTCCTATAGAGCCACCATTCTGCATAATGCAGAGAACCATGTCATTCATGATTATATGTCGAGAGCACATATGTATGCCGGGACATCTTCTTAGATTTTATAAGGATTATTTGATAATTACGATCAATATCGACATGTCACTTCAAAAGTACATTCGATGAGATCAAGACTTATAGAGACATAAAAACCCTAGGGTTTTAGTCCTATTGTCTATTTAATTATCACTTCTCATTATTATGAGGAAACTTGCACATTGCAATCACATACATTATGTGTCCAATTGTAAGTACAATATCTGGATCATAGGTCCAATCCATGATATCTTACTGGTTATTATTGAGTATAATATTGAGTGGGTTTAATGAAGGATTATCTGAAATAAGAAATTTGCATAAATATATTTAAATACATAATTTACTTTTATTTAGGAATTTTATATCAAAGTTTTCTTGCCATGTCAACAATGAAAGTTCATTCCCTTAATCACTTTCAATATAAGAGATATACTTACCATTATATCTCAAGCAAGATCCGGGATCTCCTTCCTTATCTTTGTTACATCCCAATAATATGAGAACCTGTAACTCGGATAAAAAGAAGTGTGAACACATTCCGCCTTGCAAGTCCAACTTGCATCTCCCAATTCGGTCTTTAACACCCGGGCCCACCACCCCTAAGGTGATGTTGACCCATCATTAATTGAACCAACCATCAACAGGAATACAACTCGCTATGTGCAATCCAATATCGCCCCAATAATATGAGGATCCGATATTGTGGTCACTACGCATACGTCCTTACTCTTTCGAGAAGCGATGAGCCCGATCCAAATGGATCATATGCAGGAGCTGTCACTTCGGACATGCGTCTCCTACATACAATATCTGGCGACAGAACCCTTCGCCTTGACGGGAGACCATGGATGTCACTTATGTGATCCTTCATATCATATTCAAATTCTAATTAATTATCATGAATCATATTCACATAATTAATTCTTCCAAGGGAAATACACATCTATTCATAATTAATTGGATATAATTAACTTAATCACATTAAATTAATTTTCAATCCAATTCAATCAAAAAACTAAATTTTACTTGAATATATGGTATTATCTCAAAATACGTATTAATTTGAATTTTAATAATTAGAAAAATACATCATGATCTCTCAGGCATCATTCGTTCCCTACCCGCTGTCATGGCCAGTACCGGCGGGACTAAGACGGACCGCATACATTGCAACATGCTACCCCAGCGATCCCCGACTAGACACCATATCCGCCTCGGGAAAAAATAATGCCGAGTCAATCACTTTGTACTTGAGATGATCATCGGTTCTTCAACCGAAATTATACCATATAGTAATAATCAAAACATTTTTTATTATAAGGAAATTTGCTAGACAAATTCCCAATCCTATTCAAGCAAGGAGTTTGATGATTGTGTTTCCAATTTTTTTGATCTAGATCAAATCTAATCAATTATTGGTTGAGGCCAAGTCAATTAAGGAAATAATCATCATCCAATATTTCTCAAATATTTTCCATAATTATTTCATGAAATTAACAATTAATTTCACTAATTGACAATCACATGGTTCTTGATTAGGAAAGTAATTTCAGCAGTGACCCCTACTTACTAAAATTAGCATATCCCAATCAATTTAAATCCAAATTAAGAAAAGTAAGTTTTCAAAGTTTGCTAATTTGATTTACAACAGAACTTATGTGATTTGCACGCATTTCAAGGCATTTCTAAACAGTAATTAACTCCTTAATTACGTTAAGATTCGCAGTTCCCGTAATAGTGAATACATGTTCATTAAAACAACCATATCTAGAGCAAACGGAATCCAAATTACGTAAACTCAGATCCTATGGTTTCCTTATTTAATGGGGAAAAAATCCAAGTGTTATTTTTGTGTTTAAACAATTTAAACAGGGCCAAAAATTTACACTAAACAGAGATGCGAAAATGAAATGCGATAAAACTTTCGCAACCCTAACGAACCCAAGTCGCCTTCGGTTTTATGGATCGTATCCAAAACCTTCGACCTAAGGCTCTGATACCACTTGAAGGATATGGTATAATCCTCAAGCGCATCACGGAAGCGTGAGCGTCGTATCGAATACGACGAGGAGCGACTAGTCGCACTAGTTGCTCGATGCAGCAGAATTTAAAAAATTTTCATACGACGAAACCACATGATCCAAGAACACTTCTCGGATCATTTCGTCTAAACCACAAACAAGTAATAGGATTACCTCTTGAAGTGTGGTTGCGATCGAGTCTCTAAACGAAGAGAACTCCTGTCTCAAGTCCGATCCGACGGAGGAGACGCTTGCGAGCACGGGGATGAACCGTGTGCTTCTCGCAATCCATGTTGATGATCCAACCGACGGATCTCCTGATCTCGACACACGAGATCCGACGTCTTCTTCACGAGCGAGGCGCACCGAAGTAGACGGAGATCCACGAGCAGACGATCGGGCAGCATAACGACGACGCTGCGGCGATGGAGACTTCACTCTAGGTCATCCATGGTGGACGGCCATGAGAGGAAGAGAGATGGCGTGTAGAGAGAAAGAGAGAGATGTGCTTCTCAAGCATTGTGTGTGTAAAAAAGAGAGCATGGTATGCCTCTCTATTTATAGGGTTTTGGGATCCATGGATCTCAATCCATGGGACATATAAAATCAATGGATGAGATTGATTTATGTCAATCCAATGGTCAAGATTGTTGTTGGTAAAGCTAACAAATTATGATCTAATTTACATTAAAATATATTTGACAAAATCAAATATAAATCAATCCTAAATTACATCAACAAAATAAGTGAGAATATACATGGAGATCAAATCTCCCATGTATAATCAAGGTGGACGGCCACCCATTCCAAATAGGACATGGGTGCCGCCCACCACATTCCATGTGGGGAAATCTCATGGATTTCCATGAGATTGCATGCCTCCTTGAATTTCTCCTCTATTTATTTCCAACAACTTTTGTTGGGATTTATTCATCAAAAATAATTCACAATTATATTTGAGAATATTGCAATCTTGCCATTGAAAAATTGTGAATAATATTCACAACCCAAAACAACATATAATTTACATTGTCAATTAATTAGACAATGTGTATCAATACACATTAATAATTAATCAATAAATATAAATTATAATTAGCTCTCTCTAATACATTATAAATCACATTTATAATATATTATGAATAATTGGATATTACTATCCTTATTATTCTTATCCACAATAATTAAATCACATTTAATTGTATTGGATAACTTATTCTCATGTGCCCAAATAATATGAATCACATTCTCATTATTCACATATTTGATAATCAAATCATATTTAATTATCTAAGATAACTCTCCTTATAATATGAATCAAATTCATATTAGTCATGATAATTAAATCACATTTACTTATCCATTTTCTCAATGCTCGGATACATATATCAACAATAGAATTATCCATGAACTCTTTCAAGGATAATGCGCTTTCTTCGCGAATACTTGGAGATAAGGACAGGGCGATTGTATTGTTCTACGTATAGTGACTTGGATATTGAGATTACATCTCAAATCCAGATCTCGGGCCTCCCATAGATGCTTGATTAAATCAAGACGGCAAATCTAATCTTCTCATTGTGTCTGAATCACATTCAGATCAATGTCCAACATTTGGATCAAGATCAGATTACTTCTCTACTGAGAGGAGTCACTAAAATCCAGACCCGTTTTATCACTCCCTAGGAATGGAAGCGTCATGGTTATACAATCGTTTATGATCACATCACCCTCAGATATTCCCAATACCTGTACATCCTGCATACTGGAAGACTCGGAATAAACCCGAAGTATTAGATCAACTTTATATTGTCTACTTCAGGGTTTTATCAGTAAGTTTCTCATTTTGATCATTGGGAGTTGGTATCGATCATATACTTTTCAAAAGCATATATCATACCTAGGTCTTGATCATATACTTTCCAAAAGTATATATCAAACCTACAAATTCAGTCGAGCTTCCAAAGCGAGATGACCGTGCGCACGGAATTTGTTTCTTCCCAATATCTCATGAGTGAGCTCATGTCTTCCGGTTCAAGAGTGAACCTGTATGATACCTTTGAGAGATCGTATTACTCATATGCCCTTATATGCACACCAGCGCGCCGGTGTATAGACCTTGGTTAGGTCATCAACCTATTGGTCTGCCAAATGTACATACTCAGACCTATAGTAACACATCTGTCTCCGGTCAGAGGATTTGTGCCTATATCATGACAGTATACGATATAGGACTTTGGTTATCTCGATCTCGTTAAATCAACTCTTTGACTTAACAAATCTGACACCTCCAAATCTCTATTTCTATGCAGAGGACCTGCATCAAGAGGTCGGTCAGATATCAGCCTAACTGAGAAAGGATTGCCATCTCCTACTCAGGCTGGAGATCATCTCTTAATAATCATTTAACGGTGCTTGATGAGTCCTCAATCTAACTCATTAGATATTCATCTGAGCACCGACCTCTATGATTCAATAATTGAATCAACAGTTGTATGATCATTAAGTTGGCCATGGTACATAACCCTAATTGTACTAAGGGACCTATTATGCAAATTATGTATTCTTCATTTCAGATTAGGGAATGATATTCACAATAACATTTATTGCATAATGGCTCGCCGTGGGCTCGCATGTCCAACAGACTGCATGAGAAACAATTGTAACACATCGCTTGATCTACACAACTTTAGTCTTCGGGAATACCCTTCTCTCCAATGAGGCCCACATGAATCTCCAATCCACACAATCATACGCCTTGGAGAAGTCGATTTTCCAAAGCACACCTTTGCTCTTGTTCCTTTTCCAATCTGTCACTATTTCAGAATTCGGATGCCATCACCAGCCCATCAGTCATAGCTCTCCTAGGCACAAACGTCGTTTGCACAGGCGAAGATGATACTGTAGAGATAGTTCCTATTATTATTATATGTTTATGTACCTTGTTTCTATTTCTCTCTTCTATTTAGACGTCCATGTAATTTACCCTTAAGGCCTCTCCCTATATAAGAGAGCCTAGGGTTTTCTTATTATCATAACGAAGACTCCTCTCTTCTAACATGGTATCAGAGCCGCCTTAGGGCTCTTTCCCTTCCCCACCCGCCGCCCCTTCTCCCTTCGCTCTCTCTCGTCTCGCCGCCGCCCCATCTGCGGCTCCCGGCGCTCCTCCGCAACCCCTCCCGCGGCTCCAGCCGCACAGCAGCCCACCGCTGCACCTCTCCAGAGGCTCACAGCCGCACAGCGGCTGCCTACCGCGCCTCCAACGCCTCCAGCGGCCACAGCAGCCGCCTCCTGCGCCTGCCAGCGGCGCCCTAGCCTCAGCGGCAACCCCCCCTCTGCCGCCCACAGCCACCGGAGCCCTAGCGGCACCCCTCCCTGCCGCCTACTGCCGCCCCAGCGGCACCCGTACCCCCAGCGGCACCCCCCACTGCCGCTGTAAGGTTCCAGTGGTCTCCAGCACTCCATAGGCGTTGTTCTCGAGACGATTCAAGGGCTGTAAGCTTCCTTGGCGGCGTGCCCTAGACCCCCCTTCTTCCGGTTTATGGATTTGAGTGCGTGAAAGTCTACACACGTACTCAAATCTGATGCAGTTGGTGTAGACATTCATCACATTGTCTATTCTCCCTTCGTCTTCTTCCTGCGACAGTACGTCAGAATCGAAAGTCGATTTGCCCTCCACCGGCGCATTCAAAGGTCCCGCGCCGATAGTAAAGATGGACGGGTCTAACTATGAGTTATGGGCCATGCAGTTTATGAGCCTCATGAAATCAAATGGTAAGAAACACATTCTTACCGAGGATGAGCCTGCGGAGAAGACAGGGATCTATGCCTCATGGGAGGCCGATGATGCTTACGCAAAAGTATGGTTGTCTGGCACGTTGACCATGGAGATAGCAAATGATGTTCTCCATCAGCCCACTGCTAAGGCGATGTGGGACATTCTTGCTGCTACATATTCGCAGGTACGAAATGAGACAAAGATGTTGCAGCTTCAGCATGACATCTTTACCATGAAGCAGGCCGACAGACCTCTCCACTCTCTATACACATCCCTAAGAGGGATGTTCGAGAAGCTCTACAGTACCATTCCTCTGACTGCTACTCCAGAGCAGCAGAAGACGTTCCGGAACGCCACCATGGTGGGTGTTCTACTTGCTGCCCTCGACCCTGAGTATGATGCTGCACGGTCACAGAACTTAGCAGATGCAGTCATTCCTCCAGTGGATGATGTATACAGGAGGCTCAGTCGTATCCCAGTTTCTTCCAGCTCTTCTAGTCCACCTCCATCTGCGATGGCAGCTTCACGTGGGAGAGGTGGACCACCTTCTTGGCGTGGTCGTGGACGTGGTCGTGGCTCTCAGGGAAGAGGCGGTCGACCTAGTCAGACGTGCTCATATTGTCACAGAACTGGACACTCAGAGGAGACATGCTACTCAAAGCATGGGTTCCCAACATCTGCACGGGTTGCAGAGCATTCACAGTCTCCTTTACCGTCTGCTGCAAATCATAGATTTGACGAACTCGTGGCTCGTCTCCGTGATATTATGCCACAGTCTTCTGGTGATTCATCTGGTGGCTCTTCCGATATTGCTGCCACAGCCTCAGCCAGTTCTTCCGCCGCTGCCAGTTCCTCAGGTAGATCATCAGCTGTCATACCTTCACATGATATATCTGACTGGGTTATAGATTCAGGAGCTACACATCATCTGTGTCGAGATAGAGGTAGATTGCAGGCCTACAGGGCTATTTCTCCAGGTCGCTCAGTGCAGATAGCAGATGGTTCTCACTCACCCCTTGTTGGTCAGGGGGAGGTTTTCTTAACCTCCGCTATGCAGCTACAGAATGTTTTACATGCCCCTGAATTCTCACTGAATTTGCTGTCTATTAGTCAGATTACAAAGGATTTGAATTGTCGAGCTATATTTGACCCGTCTTCTCTCATTTTTCAGGACATACTCACGGGCAAGGTGATTGGCTGTGGCTCTGAGCAGAACGGTCTATATCGGTTGGTCCGGGAATCCTATGCTGGCATCTCCGCTCACTCTGCTGGTCCAGTCTCACCTTACATTTGGCATCTTCGGTTTGGTCACCTTCCGCTCCAGAAGATGCGCCATCTTCTGCCCCAGATCTCCCCAAGTTCGTCGTTTCGTTGTGAAACTTGTCAGTTAGGAAAGCATCACAGGTCGAGCTTTCCAGGTCGTCAGAGTCGGAGCAGTAGCTCCCCTTTCGAGTTGTTACATATAGATATATGGGGTCCGAGTCGTGTTCCCGATCACCAGGGACACAGGTTCTATCTTGTGGTAGTAGATGACTTTTCTCGTGTCTCTTGGGTTTTTCTTCTGAAGAATAAGTCTGAAGCAGGAGATGTTATTAAAAGTTTGATTAATGAAGTGCAGAATGTTTTTTCTTCTTTAGTCAAATATGTTCGGACGGATAATGCCCTGGAATTTTGTACACGTTCTCTTTCTCAATTTCTGTCATTAAAGGGAATTATTCATCAAACCACCTGTGCATATACATCCCAACAAAATGGTGTGGCGGAAAGAAAGCATCGCCATCTCTTGGATATCACTCGTACCTTATTGATTCAAAGTTGTGCTCCTATTTCCTTCTGGGGGGATGTTGTTCTTACTGCATGCTATCTGGTCAATAGAATGCCGTCCTCTGTCCTTGGAGAGAAGATACCCATCTCTCTTATTTTTCCAGACAAAGAGCTCTTCTCACTGCCACCTCGTGTCTTTGGTGCTGTGGCGTTTGTTCATCGTTTGTCTCCTGGACTTGACAAGCTCTCTCCAAGAGCTGTCAAGTGCGTCTTCGTTGGTATTCAAGAACCCAGAAGGGATACCGGTGTTATGATCCTACTACCAACAGGTACTTCGTTAGTGCGGATGTCACCTTCTTCGAGTCGGTCATGTTTTTCTCGCCAGCCGGGGACAGAATGGTACCATCCACCACCGCTAATGATATTTTGGTTCCACCACCACCTACCTGTCTTACACCTGACTCGTCTCCTGTGTCAGTTCCTATGCCAGCACCGCCACCACCACCTCCACCCCCACCCATTCCACGGAGAATCATATCACCATTTCCTCACCACTATACGCGTCGGTCAGGTCCCGCTCAGACAGCAGATCAGCCAATCACTGAGCCTCAGGTATGTTCAGATGATGTTTCTACTGACGGGTCAGGTTCGGACCATATGCAGGATGACTCTTTACAGGTGGACCCTGATGATGATCTGGATGTTCCGATTGCTATTCGGAAACAGAGACGACAGTGTGCATCCTACCCCTTTGCTTCACAGGTTTCCTTCCACCGACTCACAGGCGATTTCCAGAAGTTTGCTACTGCTTTATCTTCCGAGGACATACCACGGACATACCTGGAAGCCTTGAAGAGTGAATGCTGGAGACTGGCTATGGAAGAAGAAATGGGGGCCTTGCAGTCCCGTGGCACATGGTCTTTGGTCCCTGCACCTCCTGATGCATCAGTTGTAAGCTGCAAATGGGTCTTCACAGTCAAATACCATGCAGATGGCACATTGGATAGATACAAAGCACGTTTAGTCGCCCGGGGATTTACACAGACATATGGCGTTGATTACATGGATACATTCTCTCCAGTGGCGAGACACTCGACTCTGCGTATCCTCCTGTCTGTTGCAGTAGTCCGTGACTGGAGCATTTATCAGCTGGATGTCAAGAATGCATTTTTGTACGGGGACTTACAGGAGGAAGTCTACATGCAGCAGCCACCCGGGTTTACTGCTGAGGGGGAGACGCATATGGTATGTAGACTTCACAAGGCTATATATGGACTGAAACAGAGTCCACGAGCATGGTTCCAGAAACTGTCCAACCTAATTGAGCACCAGGGATTCAAGAGGTCCAATGCTGACCATTCGTTGTTTGTCCAGAAGTCCTCGGCAGGTACGGTTGTCATAATGGTCTATGTGGATGATATTCTTGTTACAGGAGATGATATTCAGGGCATAGCAAGGGCGAAGGCATTCCTAGGTCGTCAGTTTGTTACAAAGGATCTTGGAACCCTAAGATATTTTCTGGGGTTGGAATTTGCTAGGAATGCACATGGTTTGGTGATGACACAACGGAAGTACATTACAGACTTCCTGGTTGAGACTGGTATGGATGGGTGCAAACCATCAAGCATCCCCATGGACCCCAGCATGAAGCTATATGATGATGATACTGACGAAGTGGATAAGAGGAGATATAGAGAGATGGTGGGAAAACTCCTCTACATTACTATAACCCGTCCAGACATTGCATTTGCAGTTAGCCGGGTGAGTCAGTTTATGGAGCAGCCCAGACATGTTCACATGGATGCTATACACATGATACTGAGGTATCTGAAGTCTACTCCTGGATTAGGGCTACTATTCCGAAAGGGTGCAGACTTATCCATCTCAGCGTGTGCAGACGCAGATTATGCAGGATGTCCTAAGGATAGAAAATCAACCTCAGGGTTTGCAGTCTTTGTTGGAGGCTCTCTGGTTTCTTGGAAAAGCAAGAAACAAACGGTGGTGGCAAGATCCAGTGCAGAATCCGAATACAGGGCAATGGCCCAAGCCAGCACGGAAATGATGTGGGTTCGCTCTGTATTAGAAGATCTACATGTAGCAGTACCTCCACCTATGAAGCTTCAGTGTGACAATCAGGCAACATTGTTCATTGCCAACAATCCAGCTTTTCATGAGAGGACCAAGCATATTGAAGTTGACTGCCATTACACTAGGGATCTGATCCAGAGAGGATTGATATCCACGGCCCATGTTAGCTCAGGAGATCAGACTGCCGATGTATTCACCAAGCCATTGCTCAGAGGACCTTTCCAGAGATGTTCATCCAAGCTGAGCATGATCGACATCTATGCTCCACCTTGAGGGGGAGTGTAGAGATAGTTCCTATTATTGTTATATGTTTATGTACCTTGTTTCTATTTCTCTCTTCTATTTAGACGTCCATGTAATTTACCCTTAAGGCCTCTCCCTATATAAGAGAGCCTAGGGTTTTCTTATTATCATAACGAAGACTCCTCTCTTCTAACAGATACGATGCAAGACTGCCCTCCACCAGTTAGCCAAGATTAGCATTGGACAACGTGATGGGCCTGAAGTCCTCCACCCTAATCAGTGTCTTTCTTGGGCAGCAGAAAAATGAGTGCCTTGTTTAGCCTCTCAAAACCCATGTTTCCTTGACAAAACTCCTCCAGCACCTCCATCACGTCGCCCTTGACCATCTCCCAGAATTCCCTATAGAATGAAATTGGAAGCCCATCTGGTCCAGACATCCCATCTACATTCAATTGAAAAAGCACCCACCTGGTCTCCTCTTTCTTGAATCCCCTCGCCAGTGTCCCAGCCTCAGAGTCGGAGATCCGTGAAATACCTCTCCCCTACCATCCCCAATCGGCTCTAGATCGTCTTCTACTGAACGCCTGAAAATGTGACCTCACGCGAGTCCCACCTCCCTACCCCCCTCAACTTTAAACCTGCTCACGAATAAGGAGTGTATCAAATTCCTACGCCTCCTCCCATTGTCCATGGCATGAATAAACCTCGTGTTCGCATCACCTTCTCTCAACCACCACTTCCTTGATCTTTATCTTCATGATATATCCACCTTCCTATCTTCATGCAAGATCTCATTCAAGTGGAAGTGCCTGCCTATTTTGGCCTAATTATGGTTTTTAATATTTAGTTTTAACCATTTTCTATGCATTAGTGAAGAAATTAATGAAATGTATTTATAAATGTGTTCTAAATAAATAGGTGAAGTTTGTACATAATATAAACTATAGTTTTGAGTGTGACTATCTTGCTAGTTTTAGCCTCTTTAATAACTAATATCTCTAAATCGAGGGGTTTCCATTCTAAAAATAACATTTCCAATTTATTGATGAGGTGTTAGGTCCCTGTACCTATGAATAAGGAAATTTATCTTGAGACAAGTAATCTTTACCTATGTGTAAGGAACTTTATCTTTTTTTTTGAGGCTCAAGAAAGGGGGAGACACTCTTTGGTGTTCGCCCCAGGTGTAAGGAACTTTATCTTGAGACAAGTAATCCTAAAATAAGGTGATTACACCATCCATTATGTCTCATAATGCGACACTTATTCCTACAAGAAGTTTTATTATGATACAGTTGATGATACATGTGTAGTATGGGGAGGCCTTTCTAGATCAAATAATAGGTTTAATAACCTACACATATTTGGTCTTCTCCTGAAAAATTGGGTTGTTGCCATAAAAATGGCAATTTAGTTGTCACATTGCATCTGCGTGGGTAATGTAACCTCTACGTTGAAATCCTCTAGATTAGTTTTCTACACTCGATCGAGAAACATTACTATATTTCTTGCGACACAGGTAACAAAATTATCTCCAAAAAGGTGTAAAAACATGTAGTGGGTTTTGTGATCTTTCTTAACCCAGCATAATATGCACCATGATATCTTACTCTTTGCAAAGAACATCCTTTTTTTAATGAGATAATTTTTAGGGGTGGTCATGATATCTCAGACTTTGCAGAACAACATTAAGATATACTCTTTTGGGACAACTAATACACTTATTGGCTTGGTTGATCGCAAAAGCATATCGAGTTTAATGGCAATGGTATTGTGGCAGTTTCTAATAGAGTCGTGCAATGCTGTGGAAGTCAGTATTCCATATCCAGTTTGAGGGGTCACTGACTAGACAATAATCGGTATTTAGGAGAATATTCAGAATTTTTCGGTTATTTTTTAAATTATGTTAAACATAAAATTTATGTCGGATACACGTACTCTTATATAGTTATACATATATGGTCATCAATCGACAATGATCTAAGATAAAAGTACAAATTAACAAGTTTTGTTGGGAAAATAGAAGAAGTTGTTTATTCCTTGAGCCCTAGGCTCTCTTATACAGGGAGAGACCTATGTGCAAATTACATAAAGTAGACAGAGAAAAAAATAGACAAAGGTGCATAAACATGAAATATATCTCTACACTCCCCCCTCGAGATGGAGTATAGATATCTATCATGCTCAGCTTGGATGAACACTTCTGAAAGGACCATCGAAGTAGGGCTTTAGTGAAAATGTATCTGACATTAGATGTGGAAATGAAGTCCTTCTGGATCATGTCTCGTATATAATGGCAATCAACCTCAATGTGCTTTGTCCTCTCGTGGAATGCAGGATTATTAGCAATGAATAAGGCAACCTGATTGTCGCATTTTAGTAACATGGGAAGAGGAACATCTATATGTAGATCTGTCAGGACTGCTCGAACCCACATTGCTTCTGTACATGCTTGTGATGTAGCTCTATACTTAGATTCAGCACTAGATCTAGAAACAACAATTTGCTTCTTACTTTTCCATGAGACAAGGGAGTCTTCAACAAATATAGCAAATCCTGATGTAGACTTTCTGTCCTTGGGGCACCTTGCATAGTTTGCATCTATACATATTGAGATAGTAAGAGTGGCACCCTTTTAAAATAACAGCCCTGCACCTGGGGATGATTTAAGATAACTTAGTATCATATGTATAACATCCATATGTACCTGACGAGGTTGTTCCATGAACTAGCTCGCTTGACCGACTACAAATGAAATATCAGGTCTGGTAATGGTAACGTAAAGAAGCTTTCCCACCAGTTCCTTGTATCTCCTTCTGTCAACCTCATCATTATCATCATCATATAATAGCTTCATGCTTGGATCCATGGGTGTAGTAGCTGGTCGACATCCAACCATACCTGTGTCACTTAGCAAGTCAGTGACATATTTTCTCTGAGTCATCACAAGACTTTGTTGATTTCTGGCAAACTCCATTCCCAGAAAGTATCTAAGAGCTCCTAGATCCTTTGTAACAAATTCATGGCCCAAAAATGCTTTTGTTCTTTTTATTCCATGTACATCATCTCCTTTGTAATAGTGGTCATACCTCTAGAGGTCCTTTGCACAAAGAGAGAATGATATGCATTCGACCGTTTGAACCCTTGCTTCTCAAATAAATCTGAGAGCTTCTGGAACCATGCTCTGCTTCAGGCCATAGATTGCCTTATGAAGTCTGCATACCTGTGAACACTCTCCCTCATCAGTAAACCATGGCGGCGGTTGCATGTAGATTTCTTCCTGAAGATCACCATACAAAAAGGCATTCTTGACATCCAACTGAAATAGGGGCCAATCACGAATCACGGTAACAGATAATAGAATTTGTAAGGTAGAATGGCGAGCAACTGGAGAAAATGTATCAAGATAATCCACCTCGTATGTCTGAGTAAACCCGCGGGCAATCAGACGAGCCTTATACCCGTCAATGCTACCATTTGCATTTGGTTTCATTGTAAAGACTCACTTGCAACTTACTATAGACGCCCAAGTGGGGGCTTGTACGAGACTCCAAGTACCTCTTGACTGAAGGGTTGCCATCTCTTCTTCCATAGCCAAACACCATCTGTTATCAATCAGTACCTCCTAGTATGTCCGTGGTAAGCCCACGGCGGACAAAGCAAATGCAAATCTCCTGAAATCACCTGTCAGACGCTCAAATGTGGCATGAGAAGCAATCGTATATGAGGCACACGAATGCTTCTATTTCCTCAGAGCAATAGGCAAATCAAGATCTGCATCATTACTGCCACCTAAATAATCATCCCCCTGCTGTGAAACACTGTTAGAGCTACCATTAGAAGTAATGTTGTTAGAATAAACCTGAGGCATGCTAGATGATTGACCATGATCATGAGCAGGGGCTGGCCTTCGACTGTAGTGATGTGGTAGAGGAGGAACCAGAACAATGGAAGGAGGAAGCGCTGGTGGTGACGATAGAGATGGTGGTGATAATGGTGCTTGTGGAGGTGGTAGTGGAGTCACCAGTGTAAGTATGGGTGGAGGTGGAATATAGATCTCATCATACGAAACATATGGTGTTAAGATGTCACCTGTTGGAGAAAAGTACATGACTGACTCAAAAAATGTGACATCTGCACTAACATAGTATCTTCTACGTAGTGGATCATAGCATCAATAACCCTTTTGAGTCCTCGAATACTCAACAAAAACACATTTGACGGCCCTAGGAGAGAGCTTGTCACACCCTCGAGACAATTGATGAACGAATGCAACTGACCCAAAAGCACGAGGGGTAACAGAGAACAACTCCTTGTCTGGGAAAACAAAGGAGAAGGGTATCTTTTCCCCAGAGTCGATGAGGGCATACAGTTAATGAGGTAACATGCCGTGAGAACCACATCACCCTAGAATGAATGTGGTACACAACTCTGGATAAGGAGAGTGCGAGTGATATAAAGAAGGTGACGGTGCTTTCTTTCTACAATACCATTCTATTGAGAGGTGTTAGCACAAGTGTGATGCCCTCGGATCCGGGCACCCATTTACACGGCATTCACGGTGTTACATTCACAGGTGATTGCATTAAGTTGTTGAAATTTAGGGGAATTTTTTTCGCGTTATTTCCATGACATTCAAATCAATATTCATAACCACAAAATAACAGGAAAAGATGCCACCAACATTTCATTTCATTATTTTTTCATATATATACATCATATAACATAAGAGTTGATAGTACAAACACTTATCCCAAAATATACATAAGAGAAAAGGAAGCATTTACATTATAAACTGAGCAAAAATTATGTTAAAAGTAACTATACCATCTGGTATATACCCGGGTTCCAAGAATCATCAACCAACTACCGAGCTGCAGGTTGCTTGCCTGCCACACATGAGAGGTACAAGAGGCGTCAGCGAGCGCTGGTACTTCTCAAAATCCTATTAAAATAAGCATGCATTTACAGTGGTTGCAAAAGAAACAAATAGTAAGGCATGATCATTTAAAAATCCACAACTACTTGAAAACATACAACTACATGCGATGAAGAAGATTTTCAAGCTACTTTAGGAAATGCCCCCAAATAAAACCCACTATTTTTTTTCATATTCTTGTACAGTAGTTTAATGGCTTAAAGTATTAATTCTCCATTTGCCCCATAGCCTTTCTTATATATAATTTATATATGAATTTATGGCCAATATGTGGATGATATTTTCTTGACATTGAGATCAGGTTACGGATCTTGATAAGAAGTTGGTGAGGTGATGTGTGGCGCCCCTAGCGATCCAGATACTCAGCAAATACACATCCACAAAATATGATTCTACATTCAAAATACCAAGTTGTGACAAACTTGCAGGAGAAAAGTAAAGGAAGAACTGCATGTTTTTTCATTCCATTTTCATTTCATTCATACATCATGTCCACAAAAATATTATACATCATGCTTTAGAATTGTAATTTGTAGCAACAAGTATACATCACCATGTACTTATAGCCACGTGCATACATCACCATCATGTCTCTCAAAAAGTACATGTACAAGTAAAACTCAAAAGAACAGGAACTTACTGTACCACAAAAGAAGGGTTGCAGCCAAGTCAACCACGGACCGCCTACCCCTGTGGATGTTGCTCCTACAAACCTGCCAAATTTACGCAAATAGGTTTATGAGCAAAGCGCCCAAAACAACTAGAAAGGTAACAGAAAGTGTACAAGAAGCAGTTGTGACAACTCACAAGTATAAACAACTTCTATATTTCCAACATCCACTAAGAAACGACACCTCACAAAGAACAACCATCCCACGTAAGGCGACTTGTAACAACATGACTTATAGTTCCAATCTACATATGAATATGTATTGTACACCAATATTAATTTATAAGAGAGTATGACCGCAATAGAAATGTAACCCAAGCTTCGTGGATAGTCTGTGATCTTGGTCCATGTGGGACCTCACACTATGACTCTAAGGCAAGAAGAAGTTCTTAGGGTTGGGGTGCCTCTGTAGGCATGCGGTGGGGTACAATGCATCCTAAGTTCCCAACACCTCCACTAGCTTCACTTAACAAAATGTAGTTCCAATTCTTAATTCAAATTTCAACCCGCTAATCATTACAAACCACCAAGTCCTTTTCCATCAATAGAGTTCCTGACAGAATGACACCATGTGATTCAACACCTTTGATCATGGATAATCGTTACTACATATAGTTTTACGGATTTTTATTTAATAAGTCTCAGTGTCTTTCCTCACAAAGGTGCATCCGAGTACTTATACGTGGGGTCAACACCTATAAGTACCTAGAAGTCACGTCGGTAAGGAAAGATGAGCTTGGATTGTAGTTTAATGCTGCTTAGGGCCACCACTTACACCCCCTATTAGTAATGCACATTTTCAAGAGGATTCACATAGAGCCCGTAGGCCTCATCGCCATGCAGAGAACACAAGAGGATTCACGAAGATAATCCTACAATGATGACAATGAAATAAGCAGAACAAAGAGAGACCTATTTCGGATTTCCTGATCATGCCCACACTGATTTTTCCACTTGATCAAATCATATACACCTAATTTATTTAAGTTTCAGAAGATGTGGCTGTAGATCTATTCAATCAAGAAGTGACCTTGTGACTACACGCGGCCGAACAAATTCATCTTGACTGCCAACTTGCACACTACGCGTGACCGAACATCCCCTCGACCAACAGGAAATAGATAAACACATCTCCTTACATTGGTCATCAAAGGATATTGAGCCTAAAAGTGCACCTACTGCAACTTTTGCAATGTAAAACATATTGAAGCTTCCTCTTTTGGATCATATATATATACATACTTCAAGGGGTGAGGGGCTTTGACTTCTATATATCACTATTCACCATGATTGCATGCTATTAATATCTTAACAAAATGAAAGTTTGCTACTATTCATATGAATTGAAACGTGGTATGGGTTGTAAAGGTAGAATCAGATGCATGTCAATAGTGGTAACGATAAAGCCTTTGGCAACCATCACTCCCACACACGTATCTATTCATCCTGACTGCCATCTCGCACACTACGCGTGATCGAGCATCCCCTCGACCAACAGGAAATAGATAAACACATCTCCTTACATTGGTCATCATAGGATATTGAGCCTAAAAGTGCACCTACTGCAACTTTTGCAATTTAAAACATACTGGAGCTTCCTCTTTTGGATCCCATATATACATACTTCAAGGGGTGGGGGGCTTTGACTATATATCACTATTCACCATGATTGCATACTACTAATATCTTAACAAAATGAAAGTTTGCAACTATTCATAATGTTAGAAAATCGGAAGCGGAAGCGGAATGATAAAACAGAACATAGAACAAAAAAGATAAACACAGGAACACCATGATTTTACGTGGAACCCTACTCCGTGAGGAGCGGGATGAAACCACGAGAGAAGCCCTCAAAGGGGCGTGTTTCTCTATTGCTTTTCTCAGTGGATACAGGAGGACTGGGGCTCCTTATATAGCCTCTTCAGAGCCTCCAAGTCCCACCTGTAACATCCGGGAATCCGCCAAACCCGAACCCGACCCGATTTGGGTCCGGCAAACCCAATAAAGTTGTTGCTCGGTATTAAACAACCTAAATCGATCAACTGGTCGTGAATCAAAAGTTGTTCAGGCGAAATCGACCGAAAATCGATCGCATCGGAACGCGCGCCGTGAAAAAGCCGCGACGCAAATTCAGAAACCGCAAAACAAACCGAGACCATCATTAGATCTGATTCGACGACACGAGACCAACGGAATCGACCGTTCGTCAATCGGAGGTCATATGATATTTTAAATCGTAAATTTAACCTTAAACAAAATCTGTATCCGAAAATTTCGGGGGTTCAAAACTCGACCAAAAGTATATGAATATTATACTCATATTGACCGTCATTCCGAGACGATCGAAATAAGATATTTCGCGCCGAAATCTGAGGCCCGAGGCACACATACGGTCTATTTTTATGTATATCAAAATAAAGAGGAAAAAAATAAAAAAAATCAATCAAACCAAACCCAACAGTAGCAGTCGGCTACTGTTTTAAAAAAAATTTATTCAAAACCAGTGGCTTTCTTTCCAGCCACTTGGTTACCTCCTTTTCTCCACTTGGCAATTAGCCAAGACCTCTTGGTCCTTATAAGTATAACCAAATGCCCCCCAAATTTCCCTAACTTCCACCGTGAAGAGCAAAGCCCCACCTTTCTTCCAACTCCTCTTCTCCTTAGTTAAACTACCCTATACGGCTGTAGTTGCTGCCCTATTTCAAGCTTTCTCTTCCAGCCAAGCTGCTGTCCAGCAGCTGTTCAAGCACAAGCAGCAGAGAATTCTCCTCAAGTTTTGACCTAAAGGTACCATCCTCTTCCCCTCCTTATTGCTGCCATGCATGTACATTAAATTGATCATTTGTACAAACCACCATAGCCATTGCATGTTGGAGTTTTATCTCCAAGGAGAAGAAAACAAATAGGTACCATCCCCTTCCCCCTATTTGCTGCCATACATGAGATCCACACAACAAATTATTGTTGCCAAGAAGTTGATTTAATCTGATTCAAAAATAAAAAAAAAAGATTATGAAATTTTGGAATCCAGGATTAAATCCTGGAATTTTTTTTCTTTTATTTCAAGGTTAATGATTGAAAACTTGGTTTAGTTCAGGGATATATGATTCAAGATCAAACTCTGAAGCCTTCTGTTGTTTTTATTTAAAAAGGAAAATTTACTTGGTTCATCAATAATTAGCAAAGCTCTTGCATGCAGGTTGTACTTACAAATAAAATCCCATTTTGTGGAAATTTAAACATTAAAAGTCTGAAATACAAGTGGTCTGAATGGATCTGAAATACAAGTGGTCTGGATGGAAAGGGAATTACATTTTCGTTTGTTGGTTGGTTATTCACCTAAGTAATGTAGAAGAATTTTTAATTAGGAGCCAAACATAGAAGAGATGACTATGACAGATAGTTGAGATAAATGTTCAGAACATATTACTGGGTTATAACTTCATTTTAGTGCAGTCAAAATGATAGTTTAAAATTCAAATTTAAATAAGTGGGATATTCAACCTTCTTTTTGTGCTTATCCTCCCGGTAGAGATTAATCATATTATAGGCGGTCTGTAGCAAATTAGCCTCGTGATATATCCATTATATACAGTTGAGTTTACAACTAGAAATATATATATATATACTCTGTACAGTAAATTTGGTAAAAAAAACAGTAGATCTGATTTTTTTAAAATTATATTGGAAGTCCAGACACTACGATAAATCGTGGGTTGTATCTGTATGGTATGGGTCATAATAAAAAAAATAATAATAAAAGAATTTCCATCTATGGCATTCACTGATAGCATGGTTTTCTTGGCATTTCAAGTAAAATTTAAAACTATAGGAATATATTTGGGTTTCAATTTCAATGATATAGGAGTGTAGCCTTGAAGGACTATATGTCTAGATCAAAAGTAGGGGCTTGAATTGTTTATATTAGAGAAACCTAAAGCTTGAAATTCTCTAGTCGGTTAGCACTCAACACTAAATTATGACTTTGGAAAACTTAAAAACCTTGATAAGTTAAGGCGCTGGAATAAGATGTTAAATTTCTATTGTTACTTAATAACCAACTTTTAGAGAAAAATTTTGTAATTTGGGAAGGTTTTTGCATCGATCTGACTGTATATATAAAAAAAGGGAAATTCGCTTCTAATCTCATGATCTTCAAGAAGAGAGTACTAAGGAGGGTGCATGAGGTAGACTCTAAATCTAAGACCAAATCATTAGAACCGAGGAAACTCTTTGTTTTGTCAGATCAAGAAATTTAACATACATTACTGTGAAATCTATGAGATATTGATTGATAATGAATCGGTAATGATAAAAATTTATGCTGGTCATGGTGACTTTTACACTTGACCGTGCGAGGGCGCGGTGACCCTCAACTGGGCGGAAGATAGGAAACCCAGTTATGGCAGCGGCCGCCAAGTGCGCGGGTCTAGGATTCCAGTCTTTTACACGGTTTTTACGCGAGCTCGCAGTGTTTTTACGCCTCGTTGGGATCCAGACTTTAGACCAGTTCTGCTGACCCTGTCTTTTAGGATACCCAGGCGGGGGATCCTTGTTTTCAGTTTTACGTACGAGCTCGATCGCCTGTACTAGTCAGGCAGGTTTCTAGAGCGACTTTTCTAGGGAGTCTCTCTCACCCGTCTCAGTGGCGTAGTTGGGGAGTAGACCTATCCCTCTATTGGACCGCGCTTCCAATTAGAGGGCGTGACGGAAGAGCCATTTGTAGGCTTCTTCACCGCTTGAGTTACTTCGCCAACAGACTTGGCGATTCTATATCTAGATCATCCATATCTACATCGACAACATCTGGAGTTATATCTGAAACATTGAAGTTAAGAATTGGAGAAGTTATGATCAAAAGACTATTCTCTCTACCCAAGAATTTAAACAAATTAATAGATCTTTACAATCTTAACTTTTCCATTTTTTTCTCACCAACATGATCTCTGAAGCAATTAATATATATGCTCACACTCATACCCTCATGAATATTCAACTACAAATAAATAGGTGTCCAAGTAGTCGACACCATATGTTTGTGTAAATCCGTGTGCAACAAGTCTTGCCTTGTATTGATCAAGACGACCATCTGCATGATATTTAACAGTGAACACCCATTTGCAGCTAACCACAAACGCACCTGATGGAATAGGAACAAGGGTCCAAGTCCCTCTAGACTGTAGAGCACGCATCTCTTCCTCCATAGCCAACTTCCAGCACTCAATCTTCATGGATTCCTGATAAGTCCGTGGTATCTCCACTGAAGAAACAACAGTGGCAAACCTCTGGAAATCACCAGTAAGACGATGAAAGGATACCTGCGATGCAAGAGGATAGGACACATATTTCCTCTTCGGCCTTCGATGTGCAATAGGAATATCAATATCATTATCCATTTTACTGACTGGGGGATCCGCCTCCTGTAGCAAAGAGTCCTGCAATGGTACATTATCTAACCCATCATTAGTAGCCGTATCGGAGCATACCTGAGGCGTGGTGGATGGTTGACTTGTAGCTTGAACAGGCCCTGACCATCGTGTGTAGAACTTAGGGAATGGTGGAATGGGGTTAGATTGAGGTATTGGTGGTGGTGGTGGTAGTGGTGGTGGTGGTGTAGTTGAGACGGGTTGACCCATATTTGGTGGTGGAGGAACATATACATGATTATCTGAAGGCGTGGAGGAAGAGACCAATCTATCACCTGCAGGGGAGAAGTACATAACAGGCTCAAAAAATGTAACGTCTGCACTGACATAGTACTTATCATGGATTGGATCATAACATCGATAGCCCTTATGTGTCCTCGAATAACCTACAAAGACACACTTGACAGCTCTAGGAGAGAGCTTGTCAAGTCCCGGAGACAAACGGTGAACAAAGGCAACTGAACCAAATACACGAGGAGTAAGTGAAAATAAGTCCTTATCCGGAAAAAAAACAGAAATTGGAGATTTCTCCTCAATAACCGAAGAAGGCATGCGATTAACCAGATAACATGCTGTAAGTATAGCATCTCCCCAAAAAGCCAACGGCGCACAACTCTGAATAAGTAATGTTCGCGCAATATCAAGAAAGTGACGATGTTCCTTTCGGCAACACCATTTTATTGTGATGTGTAGGCGCAAGAGGTTTGGTGAATAATGCCTCTAGATGAAAGGAAGTGAGAAAGAGAGAGCGAGTATAGAATTCCAATGCATTATCTGTGCGGACATATTTAACACTAGATAAAAAAACATTCTGCACTTCATTGATGAGATTCTTGATAACATTCCCTGCTTCAGATTTATTCTTAAGTAGAAAAGTCCAAGAGACACGAGAAAAATCATCAACCACAACCAGATAAAACCTGTGTCCTTGATGATCAGGGAGCTCACTTGGAAGAGGCTCACTAGGTAGCCTTCCAGAGGTATAGTGATATAACAGGACTTAGAACTACTTTAAAACCTTAGCGGTTCCCATGCCCCGCGGCTCTTTACCCGCGGAAGAAATATCAAAATAGGTCAAAGACTAACCACTAACCAGTGACGCACTTGAACTTGTACTCCCCCTTTCACCCTGCTAGGAAATCCTCACCTGCTATCCTAGGTGAATGCTTTGGATTTCTATCCCGAAATGCAGTAGACGACTAGGACCCCAAATATCTATATGAAATAACTCAAACGGGGAGCTACTGCTCCGACTCTGACGACTTGGGAAGCTAGAACGATGGTGCTTCCCTAACTGACAAGCTTCGCAACGAAATGATGAAGTGGAAGATATCTGAGGCAGGAGGTGACACATTTTTCTGAAGTGGAAGGTGACCAAACCGAAGATGCCATGTATACGGTGAAACCGATCCATGTGAGTGAAGAGAGACGCCAGCAAAGGAATTCCGGACCAGACGATATAAGCCATTATGCTCAGAGCCACAGCCAATCACCCTGCCCGTTAGTATGTCCTGAAAAATGAGAGATGATGGGTCAAATATAGCACGACAATGCAGGTCTTTTGTAATCTGACTAATTGACAATAAATTCATGGAAAATTCAGGTGCATGTAGAACATTCTGTAGGTGCATGGAAGGTGTCAAAGAGATCTCCCCCTGTCCGACAATAGGGGAATGAGTGCCATCATCTATAAGCAAAGATCGCCCTGAAGAGATATCCTTGTAAGACTCAAGTTTGTCTCTGTCACGGCACAGATGATGGGTGGCTCCAGAATTGATAATCCAACCAGATAGATCATGTAACGGAGGACCGACAGTAGTACTACCTAAGGTACAGGCAGCAACAGAGGTACTGGCTGATGCCGATGCTGCAACATCTGAGGTACTCGCAGCATCCGATGATGACTGTGGCATAATGTCTCGAAGTCTCGCCACAAGCTCCTCGAACATGTGATCTGGAGTAGATGTTGAAGAAGGCTGAACATGTTAAGCTATACATGCTGAAGGGGGAAACCCATTCTTAGAATAGCATGTGTCCTCTGAGTGACCAGTGCGATGACAATACGAGCACGTCCTTGGAATGCGACCTCCACGGCCACGAAAAGAAGATGAACCACCTCTCCCACGCGATACTGCCATCGCCGAAGGAGGTGGAGTAGATGTGCTGGACGAAACAGGGATACGACTGAGCCTCCTGTAGACTTCCTTCATAGGAGGAATAGTGGCATCAGCAAGGATCTGGGAGCAGGCAGCCTCGTACTCAGGATCGAGAGCGGCAAGTAGAACTCCCACCATAGTAGCATTGCGGAAAGTCTTATGTTGTTCTGGAGTGGCTGTGAGCGGGATGGTACTGTATAACTTCTCGAACATCCCTCGCAGTGACGTGTACAGAGAATGAAGTGGCCGTCCATTCTGTTTCATCGTGAAAATATCATGTTGCAGCTGCAGCATCTTAGTCTCGTTCCGCACCTGAGAATAGGTAGTGGCAAGAAAATCCCATATCGCCTTGGCGGTGGGATGATGGAGAACGTCATTTGCAATCTCCATCGAAAGTGTCCCTGATAGCCAGACATTGGCATACGCATCGTCAGCCTCCCATGAGGGATATATCCCCGTCTTCTCTGCTAGTTCATCTTCGGTAAGAATGTGCTTCTTACCACCTGACTTCATCAAACTCATGAACTGCATCAACCACAGTTCATAGTTTGTCCCGTCCATTTTGACGATTGGCGCCGAACCCTTAAAGGCACCTATGGAGGGCATATCAACCTTTTGTTCTGACATATCGCCGGAGACGAAGACAGGGGATGATAGACACAAGAACTGGTGTCTACAAAGACCCGGTTGGATTCAAGTGCATATGTAGACTTTATGCACTTGAAGCCATGTTGGAATCGGCGCCGAGCGGAGAAGGAGAAGCCCGGAGAGGGGCTTCGTCGGCGCCTGTAGAACCCGCGAATACGGGCGAGGGAATGGCGGCGGGTGAGGGTGGCGGGGGTACCCTCAGCGGCAGGGAAGAGCGGGTGAGGGCAGGAGGCGGGGGCCTCGGCGACGAGGGGCGGCGGCAGCGGGAGGGGGCGGGTGGAGAAAACCCTAGATTAGGGTTTTGGCTCTGATACCATGTAAGAGTAAAACTCTAAGATGTTATTCCACATAGCCCTAGGGTTTCTTATATAGAGAGAAAACCCTTGGGTAAATTACATAGATAGACCTGGGGAAAATAAGAAATACGAAAAGGTACATCATGACATAACATAAACCTCTACAGGGTAATGGATCTCTCCAGGATCCATTTACCCCATCCAAGAGTTTAGTCCCACATCTACCAGTGGTGGGACTTGGAGGCTCTGTGGAGACTATATAAGGAGCCCCAAACCTCCTGTATCAGATGAGAAAAAGCAATGCTAGGGCTTCTCCTGTGATTTCATCCCGCTCCTTAGGGACTAGGGTTCCACGTAAAAATCTTTTGTTCCATGTTTTATCATTCTGTTCTTATGCTCTATTTATCATTCCGCTCCCGCTTCCTATTTTCTAACATGGTATCAGAGCAGGTCAATTCTCGAGGAATTCAAATTCTTATTTATGATCGAGATTCGTTTTTTTTGTTAAAGATTTGTTCGAGATCTGTTCTGGAAATCTCCGCTTCTTATTTATTCGAGATTTGTTCGAGGCAGAGATATGTTCATGGTTCATATTCATGGTCGAGGTGCAACCATCTGCAACGTCATTAAGAAGAGAGGGTTTTGAAGCCCTAGTTCTCCAATCCAGCGATCTCTAGTGCGCCGCAGGTGGAGATCCTCTCCCGGGCACAACCATCATCCGATCGACCTCCGGGTACAGCCGCAGATCTACAGGGCGATATGCCGCTCGCTATTGCGGCTTCTTTTGAGAACCAACGGATCCACACAAAGGTACGTTATGAGCAATGTTGCTCAATACAATATGAATACATACATATATATATACAACATGCATATGTAATTAAAAGTGTGCAAAAGAAACTAGTTGGGTAAATTGATCCCACAAAGAATTACATTTTAATTATAATAATTATTATCATTAGATATGGAATGAGCAACCAAGCTTCGTGGATAGTCTGTGGTCTTGTTCCGAATGAGACCTCACATTATGACTCTAAGGAAAAAGTAAGCCTTAGGGTTGGGGTGCCTCCGTAGGCATGTGCGGGGTACAATGCATCCTAACTAAGTTCCCAACACGTCCACTTAGCTCCACTTCACAATTGTACTTCCGATTCACAATTTAGATTCCAACCCACGAATCATAGTGACTAATCCAATCCTCCTTATGCATAGGAGATTGATATCCCATTCCCAACTTCATTGAAACCACATTCTCCTGGAACTCCCCTATTAGTGCTCCCACTTGGAATACCAATCGATGTGGCCTACACCAGCCGATACACGAGTGTTAACTCTAAGTGAACAAATGAAACACTAGACTACCAACCATGATTACTTGGCCCGCACTCGCAGCACTGGGCTAAAGACATGCATGTGCTGAGGCTGAACACCGCGTGATGACTCCTCGGTGTGTCAAGCATCATGTCCTCCAACTGTCGCAGCTACAAGTAGCGGTTGGGATCGTGACCATCTAGGCTTCTACTCGGGACCCCAAGGGTGCATGCCCCTCCCTCGGCGGCAACTACTCCATCTACCCATTCATCATGAAATCTCATCCATATTATAATAATCACCAAGAAATGATCGATTCTAGTAACCTTTAGATACCTTGAATTGCTTAGGTTGATGATCGTCGTACATATATCATGACACAGTCATAACTTTGATATACAACAAAATTTGTCTCAAGGAAATTTTCATTGATTTTGGGATCACGATAATGACCATGCTATTCTACACAAGGAACAATATACAAAGAATTATTGACTTCCAAAGTATGGAAACCTCTCCCAATCATACTCTATTCGTGCCATTGAAAGTCTACAATGTAAATGTACAGTATCTGGTCATCAGGTCATTGGATGCATAATATAATAAGGAACAGGATTCATCAAGGAACTGGAGTTTATAAGAAATCACCCTTGAATTGCTCCTATTTACATGAAGGTGCACGCATAATTACAAGAACCATTGAATTAATAAAGAGGTCAGGATGACAACGATGATGGTAGTTAAATGGAAGCCTTAATTTCCCTCAAGCACTTCATCCTCACGTCAGTTTTACCACCTATAATGCAACTCCAGCTCATTGGCTTTTGCAATTATGTAACAGAGTGGTGACGAAGTGACACAACACATGGTGATGAGTTAAAATAAAACAAGCTCCGCTGGTCTCCTTTTCAGCTTAACATAAAGCAAGTTAAAATTTAAAATTTATGACTTTGAGCGGTTGCTCAAAAGAATTGTTTCCAATAGATACCACATGGCTCAAGTCAAAGTTCACAAAGGTTTCCTAATATGTTATTCATTGAACCACATCTATTATCTTTGAGATTGACTGTTATATACAGAACAGTGACATTACCATATAAATTGAATTATCAAGACCAACACAATAACCAGTTAATCAGATATTTCAAATTCTTCAGCAGCATATAAACTAGAAGTTGGATACAATGGTATGTTCAGTTTCTTGGCTTGAACATAGCATATCATTAAAGATTAACAACCAATTTAAATGTCAAGTTGTATTTGCATGTGCCTACAACACAAGCACGCATTGGTTTGGAATTAACATCAGGAGCATTACACCCAAATTAGCAAAGTTGGACATCAGTTTCACACCCATGTTGCCAAAGCTTTTTTTCCACGTCAAGAAAGTGGGGAGCATGACACAACCAAAACAGAAACATCTGACGATTAAGTCTGAACATGATTACCCGAACACATCCTTGCATTAAGGATGGAGAATTTCAAACCAGGTTCTAAGTAGCACATTCGATTAAAGTGTCACAGGCAGAGAATATAAATCATGTCTAAATTTCTAGTTTACAACAGTAACATCGCATCAGTTATCAAAATAGCAGTATGACCGAGATCGAATCTAACAACCTATGTCCCTAAAATCGTAGGAATGAAATGGAAGACAATCAGTGTAACATATGCCCCAATGCTGCTCTCACACCTGTGAGCAATCGAACTCCCCAAATCAACACAAAATACGAGAGATCTCGCGCAAACACAAACATGTAAATCAGAAGAAAGTGGACAGAGATGGAGGAGCAACCACAAGGTCGCCAATACGACGAGATGGGAAGGCTCTAATGATGTTCAAATATAGGGTCGAAATCGCATGAAATCTGCAGCAAGAAGGAAGGGAATGTCGTACCTCAAGAAAATGAGCTACCTCATTTTCTTCACCCACGAAGAACGGTGTGATCGTCGCTCCGTTTGTGAGGTGAAACCGTCCACGAGGATGGCCTCGCTCTTCTCTACATGGAGGTGGTCTTTAATCGTCAAACCGAGGAGCTTCGGCAAGCTCCGGCAGAGCTCCGACGAGGGAGAGGGAGGAGGGAGGGAGGGGGAGGGGCTGGACTCGTTTTGGGCATTTTTGGGGAGGAGAGGAATTTGTTTTATGGGTGAAGACTCGGATTCGGATCCGAGTCTGGATCCGAATAGGACAAAGACCCTTCTCTCTAAAATAGCCGTAACTCGGGCTCCCGAACTCAAATTTTCGCATTCTTGGACTCATTGGAAGGATCTCGACAAGCACTACACGATGTCTTGCTCAAATGAATTTTTTGAATATTGTATAAATACAGAATTTGTAATTAAACCCAGATCCAGTCGAATTTTTTCAATTAAGTCCATGTTCAGATTTCGGGGTTTTCACAATACCTTCGGACTCTAATTAAGGGATATATTGCCTTATGAGTATTGTAAACCTTTTGAGACACTTTCATCCCCAAGACACGTGCATGCTTCCTGTATACCTCCTCGTGCATACCTTCACATAAGAAGGTGACTTCATAACAAGCTACTAAAATGATCAGTCTAGGGTGGCAGATAAAGAATTCACATAGTTGCCAAGTGGTTTGTAAAATATTTTGAAGCAGTCTCTACCTTATGTTTAAGTTTAGTCCATGACAATTAATTATGTACGGTACATATCAACTAAGGGATTTGCATTGTACTTGACTATGAAGACCTACATAGTTGCAAAAATTCGGTTGACTAACCCGACTAGTCGGTCCAACTAGTCGAGTCGGTGGGGTAGTTGGCTTACTATTGACTATTAGGTCAATAGTTGGTTGACCGGATTTTTGCATGGACATAAATAAATTGCATTTATTAATCTCATCCTTTACGACATAGTTCACTATCCAAGAAGAAAAAGATACTACAAAAAGTCCTTGTTCTCAACGCAGATATACTTCAAACGAATAGAAATAAAAAAATGTACTTAATCCAACGAATTTAATCTCATTTTTGAAGATATGTCAAACATCCACAATTTGTAAAGTCTCAAAAGTGACGGAATATGGAGATGTAATTCCTAAGTGTATAAATATGAAGGGAACAAGACCAGTTGTTCGATCCTAGAAAGTAATAGCAAATAAGTTCAGCAGCCTTGACATTCAAATTAAGAGGTATAGAATTATCCCAGTGAGTGAATCTGATTAGAAATCTGTTGCTACACGGTTGTTAATGTAGTACCTAGAACGAATTTTGTTTGAGGAAAAATACGGTTGGCCTCCCAAGTCGGCACCCACCTCACAGTGAATATATATTATATTAAAAAGAAAAGGATTACAACATATCATAATTAAAAGGCAACTCATTACATCACGCTTGTCACATAGAGCCCAACACCATAAAATGCTCAGCCACATTTTCAGCATAAAACCTCTGCCCTTTAAAAATGACGCTATTCCTGACGTACCATATTAGACCATGTTAGAAAATAAATATGCGGAAGCGAAACATGGAAAAATATAAAGAAAATAAGAACAACGGGATTTAACGTGGAACCCTACTCCCTAAGGAGCGGGATGAAACCACGGGAGAAGCCCTCAAAGGGGCGTATGCTTCATTGCTTTTTCTCAATGGATACAGGAGGTCTGGAGCTCTCCAAGTCCCACCACTGGTAGACGTGGGACTAAACATATGGATGGGGTAAATGGATCTCTCTAGGATCCATTTACCCTCCTACAACTCATATGGCGCACACCCCATGGTCCCACATTTGCTGCACCGTCGCCCTTCTGTTGGTCGCGAAATTGAACAGCTGTGGGAAATTTTGTTCCAAAAATCCGTCACCAGTCCAGTCGTCAGTCCAAAAGTGAAAAGCCGCACCATCTCCAAGGACTAGCCGCATCTTCGCCGCAATGTTCAGCAACACCTTAGTGATCCCCTTCCAGAGAGAGGACAGCATACGACAAGCATCCCCCTCCAATGACATCCTCACTCCATAGAGATTTCTCATTAGCTTGCAAACCATGTCATCAGAATCTCCCCAAATGCGCATCACCCATTCGAAGAATTCCCAATCCTCCTTGTTTTTTAGATCTCATCACTGTGTCCCATCAGACCAAGTGAAACCCACGCCTATTTTGCTTACCATCCGACCAAAAAACCTTCTCATAAGGCCCTCAATGCGTGTCCGAATGCTCGTCGGTAGCTGCCTCGTGGAGCAAAAGAATAAGGGCATGGCCGATAAGACATGCTTCATAAGCACCATCTTGCCCCCCAAATAACATCGAAGCTTTCCAACCCACCAATATGCTCTCAAGCCTGTCCAATAAACACCGCCAGTCAAGATTCCTTGGTTTCCCCGCCACTAAAGGAAGACCCAGATTCATGATTGGAAGGCCATCAATTGGACATCCAAGAATCGATGCTTCCTGCGACTCACGAGCTGACAATCCAAAAGGAACGACCACTGATTTATGCATGTTGATCTGAAGGCCAGATAGGTCCCCAAAAATATCCATAATGTATGACGCATGCCTCATCTTCTCCTTGTCCACCCCCATGAAAAGAATGGTGTCATCCGCATACTGCAGCAAAGGAATGGAGATATCCCCCCACTCATATCCCTCGCACCACCCCGCATCCACCGTCAATCTCATCATAATAAACAACACATCCGCCACAATGATAAATAGCAAAGGAGCTAACGGACATCCCTGGCGAATCCCCTCTGCGGCTGGAAAAAAACCCCTTCCGATCTACCATTAACCAAAACGGCGTGAGAAGAGGTCGTGACATACCACTTTATCCAACCAATCCATCGCGACGGGAAGCATCTCTTCTCCAAAGAAGCCTACAAAAATCTCAGGTTGATACAATCGTAGGCCTTAGAGAAATCCACCTTCCACAAGATACCTTTACTATTGTTCCAATCAGACCCAATTTTTGATGCTACAACCAACCCATCAGTCATGTTCCTACCTAGGACAAAAGCCATCTGCTCGGGAGATATAATCCGGTGGAGGGCCCCCTTAAGACTGTTGGGAAAATAGAAGAAGATGTTTATTCCATCAGCCCTAGGCTCTCTTATATAGGAGAGTAGCCTATGGGTAAATTACATAAAAAGTACTGCAGAGAATGAAAAATAACAAGAGACTACATAATTAGATAATATATATGTTTACACTCCCCCTCAAGATGGAGCATAGATGTCAATCATTTCAGCTTGGACGCACACTTCTGAAATGGGCCTCGCAGTAATGCCTTGGTGAAAATATCTGCAGTTTGATTTTCTGAACTAACATGGGATGTAGCAATGAATCCCTTATGAATCATGTCTCGAATAAAGTGGCAATCAACTTCAATATGTTTGGTTCGTTCATGGAATGCTGGATTGTTTGCAATGAACAATGCCGCCTGATTGTCACACTCTAAAGTCATAGGAAGTGGGACTTCTATATGTAGGTCTGTAAGCACAGCTTTTACCCACATCATTTCTGTACTAGCTTGGGCCATAGCCCTATATTTAGATTCAGCACTAGACCTTGCTACCACAGTTTGTTTCTTGCTCTTCCACGAGATTAGGGAATCTCCAACATACACAACAAACCCAGAGGTGGACTTCCTGTCCTTGGGACACCCTGCATAATCTGCATCTGCACAGGCTGAGATAGAGATCACCTTGCCTTTCTTGAACAGTAGACCCGCACCTGGGGATGACTTGAGGTACCTGAGTATCATCTGTATTGCATCCATGTGAACCTGACGTGGTTGCTCCATGAACTGGCTCACTCGACTCACAACAAAGGCTATGTCGGGCCTGGTAATAGTGACGTATAGGAGTTTGCCCACCAGTTCTCTGTATCTTCTCCTATCCACCTCCTCTGTATCACCATCATATAGCTTCATACTGGGATCCATCGGTGTAGTAGCATGTCGGTATCCAAGCATTCATGTCTCACTCAACAAGTCAGTGACATATTTTCTCTGAGACATTACCAACCCATGCGGGTTTCTAGCGAACTCCAGTCCCAGAAATTATATAAGAACTCCAAGGTCCATGGTGACAAATTCGCTACCCAGCATTTCTTTCGCCTTCTTTATCCCTTGTACATCATCACCTGTAATCAAGAGGTCATCTACATAGACCATGATGGCACTAATACCTCTGGAAGTCTTTTGTACAAACAACGAATGATCAACATTTGAACGTTTGTATCCCTGTCTCTCAAAAAGATCTGAGAGCTTCTGAAACCATGCTCTGGGACTCTGCTTAAGGCCATAGATAGCCTTATGAAGTCTGCATACCTTGGAACACTCCCCCTCAACAGCAAAACCACGTGGTTGTTGTATGTAGACTTCCTCCTGTAAGTCACCATATAAGAAAGCATTCTTCACATCCAATAGATAGAGTGGCCAGTCACAAGAAACCACAACGGAGCAACAAGATCCGTAGAGTGGAATGGCGAGCTACTGGCGAGAATGTATCAAGATAGTCCACCCCATACGTCTGTGTAAAGCCTCGAGCAACAAGGCGAGCCTTGTATCTGTCGATACCACCATCTGCATTCTGCTTGACTGTAAAAACTCATTTGCAGCTCACTGGGGACACATCTGCAGGCATAGGGACCAGACTCCACGTACCTCTAGAATGAAGTGTCGTTATCTCTTCCTCCATTGCTAGACGCCATCTATTATCCTTCATAGCTTCTTAGTAACTTCGTGGAATATCTACAGGTGACAAAGCAACCACACAGTTAGACGCTGAAAAGACACAGATGCTGCTAAAGGATAAGAGGCACAACTCCGGTTCGACTTGCATATAGCAATAGGAACATCTAAGTCAACCATGTCCTCGTCTGTCCTCTGTAACACATCCTGCTCAGAAACATCGTCAAATCCATCAATAGTAATATCTTCAGAACATACCTTGGGCGAGCTAGGTGAGGAGTCATGGCCATGAGCTGGAGCAGACCTGCGGCTATAATGAAATGGTAGTGGTGAAACAGGTATTGTAATAGGAGGTGCAGATGATGGTGGTGGAGATGGTGGTGGTGGTGGTGGTAATGGTGGTGGTGGTGTCACATAAATAGCATCAGCATTAGGTGGAGGTATCAACTGATCACCTGAGGATGAGAAATACATTACGGTTTCAAAGAAGGTAACATCTGCACTAACAAGATACCGTCTGCGCAAGGGATCATAGCACTTGTACCCCTTCTGCGTTCTGGAGTACCCAACAAACACACACTTGACAGCCCTAGGAGAGAGCTTGTCAATACCGGGAGACAATTGGTGGACAAAGGCAACTGAACCAAACACACGAGGAGTAAGGGAAAACAGATCCTTACCAGGGAAGATAAGGGAGAAAGGGATCTTTTCACCTAGAACAGAGGACGGCATACGGCTGATTAGATAGCATGCTGTGAGAACCGCGTCACCCCAGTACGAATAAGGAGCATGACTCTGTATAAGAAGTGACCTGGTGACATCTAGTAAGTGGCGATGTTTCCTTTCAGCAATCCCATTCTGTTGGGAGGTATAGGCACAGGATGTCTGGTGGATAATCCCTTGGGACGAGTAGTAACTGGCTAGGGCATGAGTACACAATTCCAGGGCATTATCACTTCGCACAATTTTAACAGTAGTGGAGAAAACATTACGAAACTCATTAATAAAATTGATAATAATATTCCCTGCTTCAGATTTATTCTTTAATAAAAACACCCATGACACACGAGAGAAGTCATCCACAATAACTATATAGAATCTGTGTCCCTGGTGATCAGGAACACGACTCAGACCCCAGATATCAATATGAAATAACTCAAACTTGGAGGTTCTACTCCGACACTGACGATTGGGAAAGGTAGACCGATGATGCTTTCCCAACTGACAAGCCTCACATTGGATAGATGTGTGAGGCAGACCCTGGGGTAACACACGATGCAACTTCTGAAGCGGTAAATGTCCAAAGCGCAGATGCCATAGCAGAGGAGATACGGATCCAGTAGGTAGGGATGAGGTTCCAGCAAAAGGAGTCTGACTAAGGCGATAGAAGCCTCCTTGCTCATAGCCACGACCAATCACGTTGCCCATAAGGATGTCCTGAAAAACAAGAGAAGATGGATCAAAAATTGCCCGATATTGTAAATCCTTTGTAATTTGACTGATAGATAATAAGTTCATTGAAAAATCAGGTGCGTGTAACACATTCTTGAGCTGCATGGATGATGTCAGTCTAATTTCCCCCTGACCAGTAATTGGGGAATGCGTGCCATTAGCAATGACCATTGTTCGACCTGGAGGAATATGTCTGTATCCTGTAAGTAGACTTTGGTCGCCACAAAGGTGATGTGTGGCTCCAGAGTCCATAATCCATGCTGAAGTATATGATCCACTACTAGTAAGTGCAAATGTGCTACCTGATGTACTGGTAGAGGCAGAGGCAGATGCAGCAGCTTCAGACTGGCTCAATAGTGGGTGTTGGGCCAGATGGAGGAATAATGCCCCTTAGACGGGCAACGAGATCATCAAAGCGTTGATCTAAAGAGGCAGCAGATGGAGGCTCTATCTGCTCAGCGACTCGTGCAGATGTAGGAAATCCATGCTTGGAGTAGCATGTGTCTTCAGTATGTCCGGTACGATGGCAGGAGGTACATGTTGGCCGAATGCGGCCTCCTCTGCCACGAGGACCACGGCCACGGGTATGGTCGTGACCTCCACGACCTCTGTTGGCAGCCATGGCGGAAGCAGTCTGATTCATAGTCGTAGAGGGAACAGTGATCCGGCTCAACCTGTGAAAGGCTTCCTCCATAGGAGGAATAGTAGAGTCCGCCAAGATTTGAGACCGTGCTGCCTCATACTCAGGATCAAGGGCAGCAAGGAAAATTCCTACCATAGTCGCATTTCAGTAGGTCTTATGTTGCTCTGGCGTGGCTGTCAGGGGCATGAAGCTGTACAGCTTCTCGAACATCCCACACAGAGATGTGTAGAGTGAGTGTAGAGGGCGACCATTCTGCTTAATGGTGAATACGGCATGCTGGAGTTGCAGAATCTTTGTCTCATTCTTCGCTTGAGAGTATGTGGCTGCCAGAATGTCCCATATGTCTTTAGCCGTGGGCTGATGAAGAATATCATGGGCAATCTCGATCGCCAAAGTTCCAGATAACCAAACTTTGGCGTATGCATCATCTGCATCACATGAGGCATTGACTCCAGTCATCTCAGCAGGCTCTTCTTCGGTAAGAATGTGTTTCTTACCAGTTGACTTTATCATACTCATGAACTGCATCGCCCACAGTTCATAGTTTGTACCATCCATCTTTACGATAGGCGCTGGACCACGAAAGGCGCCTATAGATGGAATATCCGCCTTGCTTTCTGACATACTGGAAACAGAAGACTGGAGCGATAGACTGAAGATAAGATCGTCTACACGGACATAGACGGGTTTAGTTGCATGTGTAGACTTCAAGCAACCAAACCCATTTAGTTGACGGTGTGCGTGCTAGAGATCGTGAAGGGTTGATTCAAAGGTTACACACACAGCAGTTAGCGCGCGATGGGGAGCACCGAAGACACTGGAACTGCGCTAGGCGTTGCGCTAGGCGTGCGCTAGGTGTGCGCGTTGGAGGGCGCTAGGGCATGCGCTGGCACCGAAGACACTGGAACGCACGAAGGATGCGCGCTGGAGGGAGGGCGCTAGGGCATGCGTTGGAGGTGCACAGGCAGGAGCGCATGCACGGAGTGATGGTGCGTACACAGGCTGGGGCGCACGCAGGAGCGTGCAGAGGCGCACGCAAGGGAGCAGGCAGGTGCGCAGGCAGGGACAGACGCGCGATGGGGCACGCACGGTGTGATGCTCACCGCAGGCGAGGTGCGCAGAGCCTGAGGCGCACGGCCAGTAGCGCCGTCAGCGAGAGAGAGGCACGCGGTGGGGGTGGGGATAGGGTTAGGGTTTCACGAACTCCGGTCTAGGACCGTCGCTTTGATACCATGTTGGGAAAATAGAAGAAGATGTTTATTCCATCAGCCCTAGGCTCTCTTATATAGGAGAGTAGCCTATGGGTAAATTACATAAAGAGTACTGCAGAGAATGAAAAATAATAAGAGACTACATAAGTAGATAATATATATGTTTACAAAGACTATTTGCTAGAATTTTCGAAATGATCAGATAAATCGCATTAGATAATGCTATGGGCCTGTAATCCTCTACACCTGATGGAGCGCCGCACTTGGGCAAGAGGACGATGAGCGCCCTCTTCAATGCTTCAGACCCGTTGTTTCCATCACGGAACTCCGCAATGACCTCCAATAACTCAATCTTAATCAGATCCCAGAATTCCTGATAAAAGGACACCAGAAAACTGTCCGGACCAGGAGCCCTATTCGCGTCCAACTTGAAGAAAGCCCGCCTAGCCTCCGCCTCTGAGAACCCCCCTTCCAACATGACCACATCCGTTTCCGAGATCCGCGAAATCCCTTTGCCACGCCAACTTTACCCTGCTCGGGTAGTCCGCCTGCTGAACTCATGGAAGTGTGACCGCAAGGCCGTCCCCACGACGTGATCCCCTTCCACCACAGTCCCTCCAACCCGGATGGAGTGAATGATGTTCCTTCACCTTCTACCGCTTGCCATGGCATGGAAAAATTTTGTGTTGGCATTCCCTTCCCTCATCCATTTTTGACAATATCTCTGCCTCCAAGCGACCTCGTCCTTCCTATCCTTCTGTATCAGCACGTCAATGCTAAACACACCTCAAATCCGCTTCCTCAGCCGAAAGCTCCCTGGCATGCTCCAAATCATCCAGCCTCTGAATGTCGTCATGTGCCTTCTGTCGCCTGGCCGTGCGCTGCCTCCGAAGCAAGCTGATAAACCTCTGCATGAATGACCTCAACACCCTCAGCTTACTTGCAAAACGACGAGTAGTCATGCCATCCGGGCAGCATCCCTCCCAAAACTCTGCAACCGCCTCCCAAAAACCAGGCTCCAGTAACCATGCCTTCTCAAACCTAAAGAAGGATCGGGGTGCGGTTCCCCTCACATAAGAACCACAAAATCGACGTATGGTCAGAGCGAGAATGCGGTAGAGCCTGAGCATCAGCTAAAGGTAAGGCCTCTAGTGCCTCACCAGACAACAAAAATCTGTCAAGACGTGACCTAGACCATGAGCCACGCCATGTGAACACGCATCCAGCCGCGTCAAGAAGTTGCAGCCCCATTCCTTGAATAGCCTCCATTAAATCACGCGAGCCCCTGTCTTCACCTTTGTGGCCCCTAGGGCAGTCCTTCAGTCGTAACTTGACTAAAATCCCCCGCGATAATCCATATCGCATCTTGGACACTTGTCCGGGTCAACTATAATTCACCCACCAACCCGTCAATGCCAATACCATTACAGGGTCAAAAGAAATTCCTAAGTAGTACCTTGGATTTACTTAAATCCCTAGATACTACGAAATAATTTTTTTAGCTGGGAGCTACAGTGGTGTCACATGTTCAACATGTGACGCATGTTAATGTTTTTTTTACCTGGGAACCACAGTCGTATCGCATTTTCGATATGTGTTTTCTTTATCGCATAATAAATATACGATATACTTAAAACTCCCTAGAAATTTTGCGGAACATGCGATATTTGAGCAACTTCCAGGAAGTTTCACGTAACTCGCATATCGAAGATGCGATACAAATGTGGTTCCCAGGTAAAAAAACATTAACGGGTGTCGCATGTTGAACATGCGACATCACTGTAGCTCCCAGATAAAAAAATATTTCATAGTACCTAGGGATTTAAGTAAATCCAAGGTACTACTTAGGAATTTCTCTCTTACAGGGACCATATACATTTGTGATCAACAGCTTCATACCATCAACCCTACACTTGAACAGAATGGATGGGGAGAATGCCCTACGGATTTCGTCCCCCTCAATTTCAAGCTTTGCTCCATCCCAACCAATCGCCAAACCACCAGCCGCCGCAACCGCATCCAACATCCTTACCTCCCATATAAAACGACCCCCAACCTCCTTCCATAATCCATCCATGCCTTCTGAGATTTTAGTTTCTTGAAGTAAGACCACGTCCGCCCTGTGGTTACTGAGAAAGTTCCGAATTGCCATCCTTTTGTCAGGCTGCCCCAAACCCCTTACATTCCAAGAAATCAGCCTCATTGGATCACTGTTGATGCCCCACATGTTCTTACCAGACCAAGACATTCTAGAACCTCAGACTCAGGGTCGATACCAGGGACATGCCGTTGAACTGCCTCCAGGTCTGCACCGACATCAGGACCTTTGCCCACCTTCAATTGCACCATGCAGGGCTCTTCGAACGGCCTGCCCACCTCCGGCCACGAGATCAGAACAACTTTTTGTCCAACATCAAAATGGATTTTTGTCCAACATGAAACTTGTAGATCTCATCGAGATCTATAACTTTTATGTTTTGACTTTTTTCCTAATTTTGCTTGTAACTATTTCTTTTGGATTTTTCTTTATTTTTCTATTTATTGATTTTTTCTAGAGCGGCTACGTGGTGCTCTCTTGTGAACCCCCAAGGATCCGGGTACCCGTTTACGCGCATTTCGCAATATATCATTCACATTTAATCACACAAGTCGCACTAATACAGGGAAAATTTTTTCGCGCGGCTAATTATCCACATGACATTCACATTCACAACATAACCACAAAGTAGAAGAGACAATGGCACCAAAATTTTCTTTTCATTAATATTCATATCAAGTTACAACATGTACAAGGATCTTCCATTACAACATATATCCCAAAGTATGATACAAAAGAGATAACATTTACATCATTATCTGAATAAAAACTGAGGCAAAATAATTCATACCGTCGGGTATAAACTCTATCTCCTGGAAGCATGTAGCTACTGAACTGCAGGCTGTTTGCCTGCCACACACAATAGGAAAGAAGAGGCGTCAGCCATTGCTGGTACCTCCCTAAAATATATATAAATAACTTGACATTTAATATGTGCAAAAGCAAGCAAGTAGAAAGGTGGTATAAGTAAAATCTACATCTACTTGCGTAAGTAAAAAGGAGTTTCAAATTGTTTGTAATGCATTTCTAATGACTTTCCCCAGAACCCGGCATTTCCCATATGTAACATATTTCTATAGCAGTTGCGTAATCACGAGTGTATGAGTGGGAATGCATATATCATTTTCTTTAGAGATCATGTTGGTGAGTGAAAAATGGAAAAGTTGAGATTGTAGAGATCTATTAATTTATTTAAATTCTTGGGTAGAGAGAATGGTCTTTTGATCATAACTTCTCAAATTCTTAACTTCAATGTTTCAGATATAGCTCCAGATGTTGTAGATGTAGATATGGATGATCTAGATATAGAATCGCCAAGTCTGTTTGGCGAAGTAACTCAAGCGGTGAGGAAGCCTACAAATGGCTCTTCCGTCTCGCCCTCTGATTGGAAGCGCGGTCCAATAGAGGGATAGGTCTACTCCCCAACTACGCCACTGAGACGGGTGAGAGAAACTCCCTAGAAAAGTCACTCTAGAAAACTGCCCGACTAGTACGGGCGGACGAGCTCGTACGTAAAAACTGAAAACCAAGGATCCCCCGCCTGGGTACCCTAAAAGACAGGGTCAGCGGAACTGGTCTAAAGTCTGGATCCCAACGAGGCGTAAAAACACTGCGAGCTCGCGTAAAAACCGTGTAAAGACTGGAATCCTAGACCCGCGCACTTGGCGGCCGCTGCCCTAACCGGGCTTCCTTTCCTCCGCCCAGGTGAGAGTCACCGCGCTCTCGCACGGTCAGGTGTAAAGATCACCATGACCGGCACTATAATTATAATTGATCACTGATTTACCATTATCTTCCCATTTTTGATTATTCATCGTATTCTTGGTCTTTGAATGTACAGATCTAGTAACCAGTAACCCTATTTGTTTATAAATGTTTAATTGGTCAAGAGATCACATGCGTAACATCATTCAATTTTGTGGGATTAGTTCCATTATATAGTCATGAATTCATATGTTGATATATTTTAACCCAGCCTCCTCACCATTCAATAAACTGGTTTAATGATTAGTAAAAATATTATAACACATATAAATTTTGAAAATCCCAATCTCTTAGAGCATATCTACCCTACACCTCAGACAAGGCTATTTAGTTGTTCAAAAGCTAGTAAATTCTTGATGAGAACAATTCTAAGTTTGTTGCTTAAGATGTTGTTATTGTAGGAAGATGTAAGTTCCAATTAAAATTTCAAGAAAAGGCAAAAGTTTTAATGTTGAACGTAGGTTCCTTGAAAGTTATAAACTCTTTCTTAATTCCAATCAATAATAGAAAATGTCTACGCAATTTGTACTAACTGTGAGGTGGTATAGCAAGATACTTATTACATCATGATACATATGTTAAATGTCAAAACACACATATGTATAATGTCAAAACTCACATATGTATATATATATATGGGATGATTCATAAACAGGAACCCATCTTCAAAATTTTATACATATAATTTACATAAGCAGATGCTAATGTTTATAGAATTCAACTAAAATTATATTACTTAATGTAGAAATCGATTGTATGCTTGATGCAGATGATAGTAAGGAGAAATTCTGAAATTTCAAACTCTATTTGCAACTATCATTCATAATAATGTACATGAGCTAAAAAGAATAAGAGTATATTAATTTTCTCATACAAATCCAATCATTCCCATCTCCTCTACTCACTCAAAGGTTTCCTAAAGCCCCCAGAATTCTCTTGCTAAAAGGAAGGCGAAGATAAAGTAGTAAGCTAAACTTGTCTCTTGTTATTACCGCAAAAAGGGGGCGATATAGGTTACTGATGTAGTCAAGCGTTAACTTAATTCCGTCAGAATGCATTATCCATCATGAAACACTAACATATGACCTCACAAGAGGGTGTATGAACGTTTATGTAATCTTTCCTTCCTTCAAGTCAATACATCAAAAAGATGAAATGTGAATACTCTTCAATTCAGGCTCCTGAGATATTAGATTGGTAAGCAGAAGTCTAGTCTGCTTACAATCAGGTGGATGAAGTGCAATACCCAAATATTATTGCATTACATCATCTGATCTTTCATTAAACCAAGGATTTATGCAAATCTCTAATTAGCACCAATGGAAACTCTAGGAACGAATTTAAAAAAATATATATGTATATGATTATGGCCATTACAGTAGCTATTATTTACATTTCTACCATGGCATAGACATCAGAAAATGATCAAGTTGAACTCTGGATTAGTGAAAATTCTAGAAAACTATACTATCTTAAGAAAGGAAAGAATTCATGAGTGGCAGCAAAGAGGAAAAGGGGGAAAGGTACCTTTGAATCTCCAAATTTGGAGATCCAGGTCTGCATGCGATGGCTGAAAGTTTAGGAGCAACAACAGCTCCTCCTGAGTTGTGAGGCTGCAGCTTGTAGGAGGAGAGCAACAGGGCAGCTATCTTGCAGCCATTCCAACCGGTGTTTGAATATGGAGCATCAAAGGTTGAAGTTGCAGCAGCTGTAATGGTCTGGAGAGCAGCAATAGAGCTTGCTGGAATTTTGAGAAGAAAGAAGATCCTCGTTGAAGGGATTGGATCATGTATGGCAGCAAGGTATAGGGAAAGGAGGTACCTAAAAGTTCTCCAGATTTTGTAGAAATCAGCATGCAGTGGGTGAATGAATTGGAATTTCCAACAGCTCCTTCGGCTGGAGATTGAAGAATAGCTCCAGCAATTTGTCTGGCAGCAGCTTTAGGCTTTAGAGAAAGAGAGAATTTGGTTGGTGTTGTCGGAGAAGAGAAAGAGAAGTGACGATAGATTTGAGAAGGAAATTGGGGTTTGAGGAGATTTATATAAGAGAAGGGAAGGTCTTGTATTTTGACAAGTGGAGGAGGAAGAAAGCCAAATGGGCTGAGAAAAGGACAGCCGTGTATTTTTTTTATACTGTGTGTACTGTAGCAGAAATTAAATAAATAATTATATATATAAACAATCCCTTTAATTGAGATACTTAATAATTGACCGTACGCACACCTCGGACCTCAGATTTCAACACACAATATCTCGTTGTGATCGTCTCTGAACGACGGTCAATATGAGTATAATGTTGATATACTTTCGGTTGGGTTTTGAACCCCCGAAATTTTCGGATACGGATTTTTTTTAAGGTTAAATTTTACGATTTAAAAATATCAAACGACCTCCGATTGACGAACGGTCGATTCCGTTAGTCTTGTATCGTCGAATCGGATCTAATGACGGTCTCAGTTCGTTTCACGGTTTCCGAATTTGCGTCGCGGCTTTTCACGGCACGCATTACGAAGGGACTGATTTTTGGTCGATTTCGTCCGAACGACTTTTGATTCATTATTAATTGATCGTTTTAGGTTGTTTAGTATTGACCGACAACGTTTTTGGGTTCATTAGACCCAAATTCGGACGAGTTCGGGTTTACGCGAATTCCCGGATGTTACATCTCTGGAGCTGCCACGCGGCTGCCCCCTCTTCTCGCCACCCGACGTTATTTCTAGCCATTAGATCTTCCTTGATCAATTCCATCTCCACCGTTCATCACTCACTTGCTCACAGCCGTTAGATCCTACCTCCAGATCAAATCCCCGCCGTTCCTTCGCGCCTAAACCACAGCCTCCCAATCCCCTTCCATCCTACGACTCTTATCTCACCACGTCGCCCATCCTTTCCCAGCCATCCGATCTTGCTCCTAACCCTATCCCCGCCGTTCATCTCCGCCTAAACCACATCCACTCGATCTGCTCCATCGATCTGATTCCAGCCCTCCATCCGCGCCTCCATCTGGAACGTTGGATCGCAAGATCCAACAGTTCAAAAACCTGTCATCTACCTTTGAACCACCCCCCCTCCATCCGTTACGCCTCTCGACACCACCGACCCCTTCCATTTTTGTAGCTCCCCCTAGCCACTCATTCCTCGTCCTAATGCCACCCCTCCGTAGACCTTCCTTCTGCCATCCTCGCGTAACCCCCAACACTCACCTCCGTTACTCCCCCGCCATCAAATCTCCATTACAAACCCTCACCTTCATCACCTGCAACTGCCCACCGCTACCTATAAAAGGCCCTCCTCCACAACCTCCGTACCTCATCCACCAATCCCGACAGTCCCTCCTAGCTATCCTCCTCCAGTGACATAAGAGGAGTGAACGACGATAATGTTGGTTCCTGCACCCTTGTGTTGACCCACGGCGTTGACCGCCGTGTTGCGGCGCCCCTAGCCCGCTGAGCACCCCACCATGGCTGAGCGGGTTGTACGACGACCAGAGGTTCCTTAGGGATCTCAGCCGAAGCCTCCGTCCATCGTCTCCCTCCTCGATTCTCCAGGTATTCGACCCCCATTTTCCTTTCGTTTTCTCCATTTTAATTATGCACGCACGTACACCTTCGCCATCAATTCAACTAGCTTCCACCTTCACCAGTCCTCCACAAGCCTCGTCGACCCCTCATCTCACCTTCTTCCTCCTCCGCAACCTCCTTCCATCTCACGTTGTCTCCTCCACCTCTGGCAGAAGAGACCACACTTCAGTCATCCATCTTCTCTGCATCTTTGCCTGCCATCCATTCGCCCCGCTTCGGCTATTCCCCTCTGCTAACCATCTTTGCAGGTGCCTTCACTGATTGGACTTCACCCACATACTCCGGTCATCTTCTATGCCTTCGATATGCCTGCATTGCCCTGCCTCTTTAGCTATCACATCATCTCCACCGTACTTCCCTGCCCTTCGCCAGCGCCTCAGCTACCTTCCCCGATCTTCGGAGGGGTTCGGGGAGCATGGAGGAGCTAGCCCTGCGTCATCGGAGCCCAACCTCCTTCGAGTGAAGGCGGCGGAGCAGAGAAAGCACAACCACCATCCGATCATCTGGATCGGACGGTCCAGATGATTGCTACGCCTCGGCCACGAAGCATTTGGCTCGGTCAAAGCAAACATGTTTCCGAAGTGCATGACCATGACGCGTGATGTCCGTACCTGATGACGCCCGAGCCATAGCCCGAACCGGCACCGAGCCTCGGCCGCCTCCCGAACCTAGCCTCTCGCGTGCATGGCACGTGTGGGCTTGGGTAATTTACACAGAGGACCCTGCAATTATCAAATCTTACATTTTGGTCCCCAGGCGCGTGCCTTACGTGCACGCTTGGGTATTTTACAGATAAGCCCAGTCGGGTTTCTAAAATTGCAAAAAGGCCCCTGCGCGCAAAAGGAAAAATTATAAAAGGACCCTGCCGGTGTTTGGTTATTGCAAATAGGTCCTTCCAAGGACCTATTTATAATTATTTATCCTTTATTTCTTCGTATTTTTATTGCATTTATGTCCTTGCATTATTTACTTCATATCTTGAGCATTTTAATTCAAAATCTCATGATTTCAGTGTCATTTTATTGCAAATTTAATTCTCTATCTAATGGCATGCTTAAATTAATGATTTGACACTAATTGAAATATGTTGAATTTTTGATGATATGTCTCTTGCCTTATAAACCGTTGTCATTAGTAGATACTTGCTCTTAATCTTAATGCTCAATTTGACTCTGATTTTTAATTCATAATATGTGCTCATATTTTGTAGGGCATAATTGTATCTTGTGTTTTACATGCATTGCGTATCTTTTAATTGCATATGAAAATCCATAAAAATTACATGCAACATATAATTGCATTGTTTAATCTGCATTTTATTGTGCATCTGCATGAAGACCTAAAGACTTGAACATAATCACACATCAATGACAAAATTTGATAAATATATTAAAGAGGCTCGTGTCCCTGTGTTCGACCTTGGTAAACTTACCAAGTAAGAATAATGTCCGCATATTCGAAGGTGTAGTCTCTTTGCAAGATCGAAATCTGCTTCATGTACTACAACAATTACATATTCTTGTAGAGGCAGATTTCGAGATCATCAAAGACGTCATTGTCGAGGACATGACTCACCTTTATTTATTTGTCGAGTTTTGAAATATTTTTTGTTGTGAATATTTTCAAAATTTGTAGGTCTTCTCATCATGCATTTTTGCATCATTTTTGTTGATTATTTTTCTTGCTATTTTTTCTCACATTTTTGTTTTGTGGTAGGGCCCATGAAGATCGAGGCCAGTTGATCTCCATGGAGGCATGGAGTTGTGAGAAATCGCAAAAGAAAGATGAAGAATTCAAGGAAGATTAGTCAGCTCCTCATGCATTTTCCTGTTGTAAAAAAAATTGTATCATGTGCATTTTAGCGGTCCTCATTTGAGGGATCGTGTGTGTCAAAAAGAGAGAGAGAGAGAAGAAAAAAGGTAGATCACTAGATGATCTACCCCCCTTCACACACTCACACATATACACTCACCCTTCCCCCTCCCCCCATACTATCTCTGTATATTTACACAATGCACATACACACCCCCTCTCGCATCTTCATAATCATCTGTAAAAAAATTCAACTCCCCTTCTCTCCATTCATCTGTAAAATCACCTCCTAACCCTAAACAGACTCAGACCCCCCCCCCAACCCAAATTCCCGATCCTTTACTTCGGCTATTTTCAGCCTAAGTATAGGGGGATCCGATTAATTCACCCTCCCTCGTTGTCTTCTTATACTTAGGTCATTTTTTACCTAAGTATAGGGGGACCCTCCTCAGTTTCGCTATATCACCCTATATTTAACCAGAGCTATGTCTTAATATCGCTTGTGCTATGAGGACATAACAAAAGTTAATTATAGGGGGTATACCGTATATTACTGTGTATATACTTTAGTCATAGCTCGTGTTTAAAATTTTTGAAAACTTTTTGGGCTTGGTTTAAGTTGACCTGTGAACTGAGTTTTGTAAAAATTTTTGTAAAAATCTTTTAAAACTTGAGGAATTGACTTTTTGTAAATAAAATCAACCTTTTTCAAAAACTCATAAAAAATTGAAAAATTAAAAATCTTTTCTGTAGAGACTTTGACTACTAGGCTTAAATCCTCAAGTAACACGGGTCCGTCTAACGATCCGTACTTACACCCATACTGGCTGGAAGAAGGTGCAACTACTCATATGAGCTTGGGCCAGTCGCTGTCTCTCAAAGGTTTAAAAAAGTGAAAAACTAAAATTCATAAAAATTTGGAAAATACAAAAATCACAAAAATTCACTAACCGAGGAGTTGGTGTATTCCTTACACATTCGCATTCACTTATGGCTTGAGGATTTGAGGACACTTGATTTATGAGATCTTGAGAGTCTGGGTTAACATGCCTTAGTCATTAGGGTTTTTGAACTTAATAATCTATACTTCCCTAGTTTGAAAGATTTGAGCGTTGTATTGCACTAGAGAGGGCGAGGGCATCGACGAGGGGTGGGTGACCGTGTCCAGCCGAAGGGGGCGCCGTCGCCGACACCGGGATGAAGAAAACAAGCGGTCGTTCACTAATCCGTCAGAAGAGGTTGCTTCAGATGTAGTTGCTTTCTCATTAGCCCCAGAAATGTAGAGATGTCATCCGCTGCTTCTGGTGTAGGCCTATCGCACAGGGCCAACCACTGTCCTTCCTCCACCGAGGTGCCTAGGAGCAAAGGTGGGCGGAGTTCGTGCCTGCTCTTGGGTGAGGGAGGCGAACCTAGGGAGGCCCCTTTCGTAGGGGCTTCGGATGTGGGGATGACTTCTGCGGCTCTGTTTCGAGGGGACTTGGTCCCTCTTTCCGCGACGAGGGGGCTGGCGAGAGGACTCACGGATGCTGAGTCCAGAGAGCTTCTGAGATTGGTCCAAGGAAGGTTGGACGGGCCCTGAGGTGACGAAGAGTGTCGGTTTGGGATGGAGTGCGGCAGCCGCCTTTCGCGAAGAGCGTCAGCATCAAAGGAGTGCCTCTGAAACTTCGCACCTTGAGTGCACTTCGCACTATATTAGGAGGGGTGGTGGAGATTGAATCGTTGGAGACGTCGGGCACCTGTCCTGGGAGCCGCTCGACCCAATCTTGAAGGTCAGAAGGTTGGCCGGGGAGAATCTTGGTTGGAGGAGGCCCAAGTGGGTGGGCGGAGCTTTCCGATTGAGATCGTCATGGAGGGAAGTTTCGATCGCGTCGGTGTACAAGCTCATTACATACATACATTACATTCATTACATACATCCATACATACTCATAATTACATTCATTACATACAATCATACATACATTCATACATTACATTCATACATACATTGATACATGCATTCATTCATTACATTCATACATTCATTCATACATTACATCAATACATACATACATTCATTACATTCATTAATACATTACATTCATTCATACATTAATTCATACATACATAGATACATACATTACTTACATGCATACATTACCTTCGTGCAAACATTACATTCATGCATTCATTACATTCATATATACATTACATTCATACACACATTACATACATACATACATTCATACATTTTCATACATACATTATAATCATACATTACATTCATACATACATATGTACATTACAATCATACATAAATACATGCATTACAATTATGCATACATTAAATTCATGCATACATTACATTCATACATAAATTACATTCATACAGACATTACATACATACATTCACACATACATTACATTTATGCATACATTCATACATATATTCGTACATTACATTCATACATTACATCCATACAGTATATTCATAAAATACATTCATTATATACATACATTACATCCATACATACATTCGTACATTACATTCATACACAACATTCATTCAATCACTACATATTACATTCATTACATACATTCATACATTATATTCGTACATACATTCATACATTATACACTTTATGTGTGACATGATTTGATCAATGATATAATTATCTCTTAGTTTCCAGGTATATGTGGTATAGACTACATTATACACTTAATAAGGTCCCAAGCTGGTAAGCTGGAATCTAGCACCAGAGAGTGCTACTTCATTAGGAAAATAAAGGATGGTATTAGATACCTACTTTATGACCTTGAGATTCTTAAAAGATCTCATCTTTGAGAATATGATTCTTATAGGATGACTCTCTTGAGAATCAAGATGAAAATGAAGTAAAGGAACTCATTTAATCTTGAAAAGATAATGAGGCTCCTGAAATCGGAAACTAAAATAGATAATTAAAGATGAAACATTAATACCTCTTCAAATAAGTTTGAGGATGGATTCCATGTGTCAGTTAAATTTGAAAATGATCGGACTTCATGTGATGAAGCTCCTGAGGATCATGACATGGAAAGATGGATGTTAGCAATAAAAGTCTAATGTAGACTTCATATACAAGTGTTGTATATGGACCCTCGAGGATCCACCTATATGGGTCAGACCCATTAAGGTGTAAATGGATCTTCAAGAGAAAGAGGGAACCTGATGAGAAGGTATAGACCTTCAAAGCACGGTTCGTAGCCATGAGCTACACACCGAAGAGAAGGCATCGCTTGCGATAAGACTTGCTCTCCAGTGACCTTGCTTTAACCCATCAGAATATTGCTAACTATAGCTACACAACTTGTCTATGACATCTTCATGATGTGAGTCAAGATTGCATTCCTCTATGAATACCTCTCTGAGGATGTTCATATGAAGTAGCCCCAGGGCTTCATGGTTGAGGAAAGCAAGGTGTGCTAGCTGAAGAACTCCATCTTTGGACTCCAATAAGTTTCTTGTAGTTGGAACATAAGATTTGATGAAATAATAAATGTTGTAAATTCAGATAAAATCTTGATGAACCATGTGAAGCTTAGTGGGAGTGCCATTGTGTTCATCGTGCTTAATGTAGATATTATTATAATCATTTAGAATGATATAAGAATAAATGATAAGTGGTTGATAATTTGGTTGTTCTATACCTTGAGATACGATCTCGAGGATACCTCTTAGATCTTAGTTCTGAAGTAGCTCAGAAGCAAAGAAAAGAGGGTATTGGGACCGTCACATTAATAATAAACCTTGGACTTATTCCATTTTCTGGAAAATTCCAAGAGAGGCTTCCTTCCCTTAAGATGTGGTAGTGACATGTCTAAAGGGATAGCACCTCAAAGAGTTGAGGAAGTAAATGCTAGAACTGCTTGCACTTGTGCATCCGTTACGTGAAGCTGAAGTGTATGCTAGATGTGTACAAAAGCCATATGTCTGCCATGCAGTGGGAGTAGTAAACTGTTACTAATCCTACTACGGAGATAAAACACTTGATTGCAGTAATAACAATATCTTCAAAGATGATGAAACTTAGAGATAGTGATCTCAAAGTCTTATCTTCAAAGGTTTAAGACCTTGTAGATAGTGATCTATAAGGGTCTTAACTGTAGATGCCTTAGGAGATAGAGATCTCCAGGAATGAAGGTATTCTAATAAGGATTATGGGAATACTGGTTATGATAATTAATAAGATGTAGTGTCAAGGACACTATAACCAACAAAATTGAGTATCGGTTGCATGAGATGCAACATTCGCATTGGATGCGAGTACTGTTACTAGGAGATATGCAAGTGCCGTAAAAGGACTTGGCGTAGTCTCTTGGGAACGGAGTGACTGATCAGCTTACCTAGCTATTTTCTAAATAGCCTATGATTGTCACATGAGTGTGGGTTTAAATGATTAGCCCATTAATGGCTCTTTGGGCTAGTGGGAGATTGTTGGACATGCGAGCCCACGGCGAGCCATTATGCAATAAATGTTATTGCAATTCACTCCTTAATCTGAAATAAAGAGTACATAGTTTGCATAATAGGTCCCTTAGTGCAATTAGAGTTATGTACCATGGCCATCTTAATGATCATACAGCTGTTGATTCAATTAGTGAATCATAGAGGCTGGTGCTTAGATGAATATCTAATGAGTTAGATTGAGGACTCATCAAGCACCGTCAAATGATTATTAAAAGATGATCTCCAGCCTGAGTAGGAGATGGCAATCCTTTCTCAGTTAGGTTGATATCTGACCGACTTCTTGATGCAGGTCCTCTGCATAGGAATAGAGATTCGGAGGTGTCAGATTAGTTAGTGTAGAGATAGTTTCTAGTATTATCATATGTTTATGTACCCTGTTTCTATTTCTTTCTTTTATTTAGGCATCCATGTAATTTACCCGTAAGGCCTCTCCCTATATAAGAGAGCCTAGGGTTTTCCTACGAATCATAACAGAGACTCCCTTTCGTCTAACATGGTATCAGAGCCACCCTAGGGCTCTTCTCCCTACCCCCCACCCGCCGCCCCCACCTTCTCTCCTCCCAGCGGCTTCCAGCCGCTATCGGCCCCACCAACCGCTGCCTGCGGCCCCACCAGCAGCCCTAGCCGCTGCCTGCGGCCCCACCAGCCGCCCGAGCGGCCCCACCAGCCCCTGCCTGCCGCCCTTGCGGCACCGCCGGCTGCCCTAGCAGCCCAGCCAGCCGCTGTCTGTCGCCCCAGCGGCAGCCAGCACACCTCGCGGCACCCGTACGCCGCCCCTACATCCCCAGCGGCGCCCTCTGCCGCTCCCACAGCCCCAGCGGCAACCCCATCAGCCGCAGTAGAGGTTCCGTGGCCTCCACCAGCACTTAGGCGTCGCTCTCGAGGCCTTTCAAGGGCTGTTTTTGCTTGGAAGCGTGCCCTAGACCCTTCTTCCTCGGCCTTATGGATTTGAGTGCGTAAAGGTCTACACACGTACTCAAATCCGATGTAGTTGGTGTAGACATTCATCACATTGTCTATTTGCCCTTCGTCTTCTTCCAGCAGCAGTATGTCAGAATCGAAAGTCGATTTGCCCTCCACCGGCGCATTCAAAGGTCCGGCGCCGATAGTGAAGATGGACGGGTCTAACTATGAGTTATGGGCCATGCAGTTCATGAGCCTCATGAAATCAAACGGTAAGAAACACATTCTTACCGAGGATGAGCCTGCGGAGAAGACAGGGATCTATGCCTCATGGGAGGCCTATGATGCTTATGCAAAGGTATGGTTATCGGGTACGTTGACGATGGAGATAGCGAATGATGTCCTCCATCAGCCCACTGCTAAGGCGATGTGGGACATTCTTGCTGCTACATATTCGCAGGTGCGAAATGAGACAAAGATATTGCAGCTTCAGCATGACATCTTTACGATGAAGCAGGCCGGCAGACCTCTACACTCTCTATACACATCCCTAAGAGGGATGTTTGAGAAGCTCTACAATACCATCCCTCTGACTGCTACTCCAGAGCAGCAGAAAGACGTTCCGGAACGCCACCATGGTGGGTGTTCTACTTGCTGCCCTCGATCCTGAGTATGATGCTGCACGGTCACAGATCTTAGCAGATGCAGTCATTCATCCAGTGGAGGATGTATACAGGAGGCTCAGCCGTATCCCAGTTTCCTCCAGCTCTTCTACTCCACCCCCATCTGCGATGGCAGCTTCGCGTGGGAGAGGTGGACCATCCTCTTGGCGTGGCCGTGGACGTGGTCGTGGCTCTCAGGGAAGAGGCGGTCGTGTCAGTCAGACGTGCTCATATTGTCACAGAACTGGACACTCAGAGGAGACATGCTACTCAAAGCATGGGTTCCCAGCATCGGCACGGGTTGCAGAGCATTCACAGTCTCCATTACCGTCTACTGCAGATCATAGATTTGACGAACTAGTGGCCCGTCTCCGTGATATTATGCTACAGTCTTCTGGTGATTCATCTGGTGGCTCTTCTGATATTGCTGCCACAGCCTCAGCCAGTTCTTCCGCCGCTGCCAGTTCCTCAGGTAGATCTTCAGCAATCATTCCTTCACATGATATATCTGACTGGGTTATAGATTCTGGAGCTACCACATCATCTGTGTCGAGATAGAGGTAGATTACATGCCTACAGGGCTATTCCTCCAGGTCGCTCAGTGCAGATAGCAGATGGTTCCCATTCACCCCTCGTTGGTCAGGGGGAGGTCTTCTTATCCTCCGCTATGCAGCTACAGAATGTTTTACATGCTCCTGAATTCTCACTGAATTTGCTGTCTATTAGTCAGATTACAAAGGATTTGAATTGTCGAGCTATATTTGACCCGTCTTCTCTCATTTTTCAGGACATACTCACGGGCAAGGTGATTGGCTGTGGCTCTGAGCAGAACGGTCTATATCGGCTGGTCCGGGAATCCTATGCTGGCATCTCCGCTCACTCTGCTGGTCCAGTCTCACCTTACATTTGGCATCTTCGTTTTGGTCACCTTCCACTCCAGAAAATGCGCCATCTTCTGCCCCAGATTTCCCCAAGTTCGTCGTTTCGTTGTGAAGCATGTCAGTTAGGAAAGCATCACAGGTCGAGCTTTCCAGGTCGTCAGAGTCGGAGCAGTAGCTCCCCTTTCGAGTTGTTACATATAGATATATGGGGTCCGAGTCGTGTTCCCGATCACCAGGGACACAGGTTCTATCTTGTGGTAGTAGATGACTTTTCTCATGTCTCTTGGGTTTTTCTTCTAATGAATAAGTCTGAAGCAGGAGATGTTATTAAAAATCTGATTATTGAAGTGCAAAATGTTTTTTCTTCATCAGTCAAATATGTTCGGACAGATAATGCCCTGGAATTTTGTACACGTTCTCTTTCTCAATTTCTGTCTTTGAAGGGAATTATTCATCAAACCACCTGCGCATATACATCCCAACAAAATGGTGTGGCAGAAAGAAAACATCGCCATCTCTTGGATATCACTCGTACCTTATTGATTCAAAGCTGTGCTCCCATTTCCTTCTGGGGGGATGCTGTTCTTACTGCATGCTACCTGGTCAATAGAATGCCGTCCTCTGTCCTTGGAGAAAGGATACCAATTTCTCTTATTTTTCCAGACAAAGAACTATTCTCACTGCCACCTCGTGTCTTTGGTGCTGTGGCGTTTGTTCATCGTCTATCTCCTGGACTTGACAAACTCTCTCCAAGAGCAGTCAAGTGCGTCTTCGTTGGGTATTCCAGAACCCAGAAGGGATACCGGTGTTATGATCCTACTACCAACAGGTACTTTGTTAGTGCGGATGTCACTTTCTTCGAGTCGGTCATGTTTTTCTCGCCAGCCGGGGACAGAATGGTACCATCCACCACCGCTGATGATATTTTGGTTCCACCACCACCTACCTGTCTTACACCTCCACCTCCTGTGTCAGTCCCTATGCCAGCACCACCTCCACCACCGCCGCCACCTCCACCCATTTCACGGCGAATCATATCACCATTTCCTAACCACTATACGCGTCGGTCAGGTCCTGCTCAGCCAGCAGATCAGCCAATCACTGAGCCTCAGGTATGTTCAGATGATGTTACTACTGACGGGTCAGGTTCGGAACATATGCAGGATGACTCCTTACAGGTGGACCCCGATGATGATCTGGATGTTCCGATGCTATTCGGAAGCAGAGACGACAGTGTGCTTCCTACCCATTTGCTTCACAGGTTTCCTTCCACCGACTCACAGGTGATTTCCAGAAGTTTGCCACTGCTTTGTCTTCCGTGGACATACCACGGACATACCAGGAAGCCTTAAAGAGTGAATGCTGGAGACAAGCTATGGAAGAAGAAATGGGGGCCTTGCAGTCCCGTGGCACATGGTCTTTGGTTCCTGCACCTCTTGATGCATCAGTTGTAAGCTGCAAATGGGTCTTCACAGTCAAATATCATGCAGATGGCACATTGGATAGATACAAAGCACGCTTAGTCGCCAGGGGATTTACACAGACATATGGTGTTGATTATATGGATACATTCTCTCCAGTGGCGAGGCACTCGACTCTGCGTATCCTCCTGTCTGTTGCAGTAGTTCGTGATTGGAGCATTTATCAGCTGGATATCAAGAATGCATTTCTGTACGGGGACTTACAGGAGGAAGTCTACATGCAGCAGCCACCCGGGTTTACTGTTGAGGGGGAGAAGCATATGGTATGTAGACTTCACAAGGCCATATATGGACTGAAACAGAGTCCACGAGCATGGTTCCAGAAACTGTCCAACCTAATTGAGCACCAGGGATTCAAGAGGTCCAATGCTGACCATTCGTTGTTTGTCCAGAAGTCCGCGGTAGGTACGGTTGTCATAATGGTCTATGTGGATGATATTCTTGTTACAGGAGATGATATTCAGGGCATAGCAAGGGCGAAGGCATTCCTAGGTCGTCAGTTTGTTACAAAGGATCTTGGAACCCTAAGATATTTTCTGGGGTTGGAATTTGCAAGGAATGCACATGGTCTGGTGATGACACAACGGAAGTACATTACAGACTTCCTGGTTGAGACTGGTATGGATGGGTGCAAACCATCAAGCATCCCCATGGACCCCAGCATGAAGCTATATGATGATGATACTGATGAAGTGGATAAGAGGAGATATAGAGAGATGGTGGGAAAACTCCTCTACATTACTATAACCCGTCCAGACATTGCATTTGCAGTTAGCCGGGTGAGTCAGTTTATGGAGCAGCCCAGACAGGTACACATGGATGCTATACACATGATACTGAGGTATCTGAATTCTACTCCAGGATTAGGACTACTATTCAGGAAAGAGTGCAGATTTATCCATCTCACCGTGTGCAGACGCAGATTATGCAGGATGCCCTAAGGACAGAAAATCAACCTCAGGGTTTGCAGTGTTCGTTGGAGGCTCTCTGGTGTCTTGGAAGAGCAAGAAACAAACGGTGGTGGCAAGATCCAGTGCGGAATCCGAATACAGGGCAATGGGCCCAAGCCAGCACAGAAATGATGTGGGTTCGCTCCGTATTAGAAGATCTACATGTAGCTGTATCTCTACCTATGAAGCTTCAGTGTGACAACCAGGCAGCATTGTTTATCGCCAATAATCCAGCCTTCCATGAGAGGACCAAGCATATTGAAGTTGACTGCCATTACACCAGGGACCTGATCCAGAGAGGATTGATATCCACGGCCCATGTCAGCTCAGGAGATCAGACTGCCGATGTATTCACCAAGCCTTTGCTCAGAGGACCTTTCCAGAGATGTTCATCCAAGCTGAGCATGATCAACATCTATGCTCCACCTTGAGGGGGAGTGTAGAGATAGTTTCTAGTATTATCATATGTTTATGTACCCTGTTTCTATTTCTTTCTTTTATTTAGGCATCCATGTAATTTACCCGTAAGGCCTCTCCCTATATAAGAGAGCCTAGGGTTTTCCTACGAATCATAACAGAGACTCCCTTTCGTCTAACAGTTAGGTCAAAGGGTTGACTTAACGAGATCGAGATAACCAAAGTCCTATATCATATGCTGTCATGATATAGGCACACATCCTCTGATCGGAGACAGATGTGTTACTATATGTCCTGAGTATGTACATTTGGCAGACCAATAGGTTGATGATCTAATCAAGGTCTATATACCGGCGCGCTGGTGTGCATATAAGGGCATATGAGTAATACGATCTCTCAAAGGGATCATACAGGTTCACTACTGAACCGAAGACATGAGCTCACTCATGAGATATTGGGAAGAATCAAATTCTGTGCGCACGGTCGTCTCGCTTTGGAAGCTTGACTGAATTTGTAGGTTTGATATATATACTTTTGGAAAGTATATGATCAAGACCTAGGTATGACATATGCTTTTGGAAAGTATATGATCGATACCGACTTCCAATGATCGAATGAGAAACTTACTGATAAAACCATGAAGTAGACAGTATAAAGTTGATCCAATACTTCGGGTTTAATCTGAGTCTTCCAGTATGCAGGATGTACATGTATTAGGAATACCTGAGGTTGATGTGATCTTAAACGATTGTATAACCATGACGCTTCCATTCCTAGGGAGTGATGAAACGGGTCTGGATTTTAGTGACTCCTCTCAGTAGAGAAGTAATCGGATCTTAGTCTAAATGTTGGACATTGATATGAATATGATGCAGATGCAATGAGAAGATTAGATTTGTGGTCTTGATTTAATCAAGCATCTATGGGAGGCCCGTGATCTGGATTTGAGATATGATCTCAATATCCATGTCACTATACGTGGAACAATACAATCGCCCTGTCCTTATCTCCAAGTATCTGCGGAGAAAGCGCATTATCCTTGAAGGAGTTCATGGATAATTCTATTGTTGATTTATGTATCCGAGCATTGAGAAAATGGATAATTAAATGTGATTTAATTATCATGAATAATATGAATTTGATTCGTATTATAAGAAGAGTTATCTTAGATAATTAAATGTGATTTGATTATCAAAGATGTGAATAATATGAATGTGATTCATATTATTTGGGCACATGAGAATAAGTTATCCAATATGATTAAAGGTGATTTAATTATTATGGATAAGAATAATGTGGATAGTAATATCCAATTATTTATAATATATTATAAATGTGATTTATAATGTATTAGAGAGAGCTAATTATAATTTATATGTGTTTGATTAATTATTATGTGTATTGGATACACATTGTGTAATTAATTGGCAATGTAAATCATATGTTGTTTTGGGTTGTGAATATGATTCACAATTTTTCCATGGCAAGATTGCAATATTCTCAAATATAATTGTGAATTATTTTTGAAGAATAAAATCCCAACAAATAGTTGTTGGAAATAAGTAGAGAGAAAATCAAGGAGATGTGCAATCTCATGGAATCCATGAGATTGCACTCCCCATTAGGTATAGAAGGGGCGGCACCCAATTCCCTTGGGGAATTGGTGGCCGTCCCTCTTCTTTATGGGGAAAGATCTCTCATTTGTATTCTCTCTCCTTATTTGATTGATTTAATTTGGTATTAATATTTATTTGATTTATCAAATATATTTTATCAAAATTAAATCACAAGTTGTTGGTTTTTACCAACAACAATCTTGACCATTGGATTGACATAAATCAATCTCATCCATTGATTTATATGTCCCATGGATTGAGATCCATGGATCCCAAAACCCTATAAATAGAGAGGCATACCATGCTCTCTATTTTACACATAATGCTTGAGAAGCATCTCTCTCTCTCTCTTTCTCTCTAGATGTCAGCCCTCTCTCTCCCTCTCATGGCCGTCCACCATGGATGCCATGGAGAGGTTCTCCATCGCCGCGGCATCGTCGTTATGCTGCCCGTTGCTCTGCTCGTGGATCTCCGTCTCCTTCGGTGCGCCTCGCTCGTGAAGAAGACGTCGGATCTCGTGTGTCGAGATCAGGAGATCCGCCGCTTGGATCATCAACATGGATTGCGAGAAGCACGCGGTTCATCCCCGCGCTCGCAAGCGTCTCCTCCGTCGGATCCGACTTGAGACAGGAGGTCTCTTCTTTTAGAGACTCGATCGCAACCACGCTTCAAGAGGTAATCCCATTACTTGTTTGTGGTTTAGACGAAACGATTCGAGAAGTGTTCTTGGATCATGTGGTTTCGTCGTATAAAATTTTTTAAATTCCGCTGCATCTAGCAACTAGTCCGACTAGTCGCTCCTTGTCGTATTCGATACGACGCACACGCTTCCGTGATGCGCTTGAGGATCAAACCATATCCTTCACATACATTACATTCATTCATTACATTTATACATTGCATTCACACATACATTCATACATTACATTCATACATACATTCATACATTACATTCAAAAGTTACACTTATACATTACATTCATTACATACATACACACATTACATTGATAAATACATTCATAGATTACATTCATAGATACATTCAAACATTACATTCATAAATTACATTCATTCATTACATTCATTAAATATATATACATTACATTCATTACATACATTCGTGCAAACTCATACATTACATTTATTACATACATTCATACATAAAATCATACATACATTCATATATTACATTTATACATTACATTCATCATTCGTACATACCTTCATACAAACATTCATGCATTACATTCATACATTACATTCATTCATTACATTCATTAAATATATACATTACAATCATTACATACATTCGTACAAACTCATACATTACATTCATTACATACACTCATAAATAAAATCATACATACATTCATATATTACATTTATACATTACATTCAAACATACATTCATACATGCATTCATACATTACATTCATACATATTCATACATTACATTCATTACAATAATTCATACATTACATTCATCCATACATACAATCCTTATATACATTCATACATTATATACATTACATTCATATATATATTAAATATATTAGATTCATATATAGATTACATTTATACATTCATGCATACATCATGTATATTATATTCATACATATATTACATTATATATATTAGATTCATACATACATTACAAACATACATTACAATCATGCATACATTCATACATACAATTCATGCATCCATTACATACATATATTCATACGTTACATTCATGGGATATTTACACCCATAACCCTGAGTAATATGGTAATTACCCCAGGAACCCTCGATAATCACGAATTACATACAGAACCCCGAGTAATGCTTAACCTTTACATGGCATAACCCTGTGTCAATTTCCGTCTGAATGTTCCGTTAACTTTGACGGAAAAATCAACGTGTTGACTATTTTGCCCTTCGAAAGACATCGTATTTACAATATGATGCCATTCTGTGAAATAAGATGGCCAAGCCTCCCCCCTTCACCTGTGCCGCATACTCCCCCCTTCACCTGTGCCGCATACGACTCCAGCCCTCTCCCTCCTCGGGCGTCCGGCACCCAGATGCGAGCTGAGCACCGGCAAGCTGCAACCTAGACGCTAGCGAGGAACGAAGCCACCAACACCCAGAAGGAGGCTCTCGTCAAAGCCATTGGTGGCAGACTCAATCTCTGCAAAGGAGAAGTGCCGGCCAAGATTCGAGCGTAGAGATGACACATAGCTGCCAGTTCCCGTCGTGCTCGTCTTCCCTGACGATGCGGAATGTGAATTCCCATACAAAGATAGGGGCACCCAGCCGGAAGTGGAGCCTCACCAAGTAGTAGAACCCAGCATCCACGCTCAAGATCCAAGTCAAATTGAAGTTCTTGTTCACGTTAATATCCGGCCCCATCGACCGAGCAGTAGCATACACAGCCTCCGGTGCGACGTAGGCGGGATCACTAGCGGTGTAATTGATGGTGACATTGGGATCCTTCCCGTAGGTGACACCCAAGCCAGCACCGAAGATGTAAGGCGAGTCGTCGATCCACTCGCGGAACAACCCGGAATCGTCGACGGGGGAGATTGAATTGCCGCCGACATTGAGGCGGTACATGGTCTGGGTGGCGACCAAGTCGTCGATGGTGTAGGAAGTGCGCTGGGGGACGAGGGTGGGGATGTCGAGGGAGAAGATGTCATCAGGGGCGGAGACGATCTCGATGCCGTTGACGAAGGCAAAGGAGGAAGGGGAGGAGGGGGAGAAGGTGAGGTTGAGGAAGCCGGAGGAGGAGACGTTGATGGAGAACTCGCGGATGAGGTAGTCGAAGTTGAGGGCGAGGGCGGTGTCGCGGGCGCTGAAGTTGCGGAGGAGGGTGAAGGAGGGCGGGGAGGTGACGGAGAAGAGGGCGGCGGAGGAGGGGTGGGAGGGGAGGTCGGCGGGGTAGAAGTAGAGGCGGAGGGACTTGCGGCCGGGGGCGACGGGGAAGGATATGAATCCCACGTCTTCCCCCCTTCCCCCCCGCCTTCCCGCCATCGCCATGACCCCCCGAGTCTTGGCCGCCATTGACGAATCCCAGGTCTTCCCCCCTTTCCCCCTGCAGTCCACCCCCTTCCCCCTCCCCCCGCCTGCCCGCCATCGACCGCGAATCCCAGGTCTTCCCCCTTCCCCCCACAGTCCACCGCCACCCCCCCGAGCCCTGTTCGCAGTTCACCGCAACCCCCCACCCGAGCCCTGTTCTCAGTTCACCGCACCCCTCCCCCCACCCCCCACCGAGCCCTCGATAATCGTGCCCCTTCATCGTCTCCGCGACCTTCCCCTTGGCCAATTCCAACAGCAGCACCAAAGTGTCCATCCCACCGGACACCACCCCTCCCTCCGACAGTCTCTCGGTGGGAGGTTCACACGCCACAGGGTCGACGAACCGTGCGGTCCCTCGAGGACGTCACGATCGCCGCCTCGCTGCAACCAAATCCCAGGCCGAGCCCCCTCCTCCGGGACCTTTTCCTCTTTTTTCCCCCTGGACCTCTTCCTCTTTTTTTTGGATTAATCGCAACCGTTAGATCACTATCTGGTTAGATTAACTCAGCTATGTGGTTGAGTTAATGGATTAAACTAACGGAAGGTTACGGGTGTAAAACGGAGCGGTTATTCGGGGTTCTGTATGTAATTCGTGATTATCGAGGGTTCCTGGGGTAATTACCATATTACTCAGGGTTATGGGTGTAAATATCCCTACATTCATATATTACATTAATACATTACATTCATACATACATTCATACATTACATTACATACATGCATTCATACATTACATCTATTCATTACATTCATACATTACATTCATACATATCTTCATACAATACATTCATACATTACGTTCATACATTAGATCATACATTACCTTCATTACATAGACACATTACATTCATAGATACATTCATATATTACATTCATACACACATTGATACATTACATTTATACATTATACTTTACATTCATTACATACATTCTTACAAACTCATACATTACATTTATACATACATTCATAAATATATTCATACATGCATTCATACATTACATTCATACATATATTCATACATTACATTCAATACATTACATTCATTACAGTCATCATACAATACATTCATACATACAATCCTTACATACATTATATACATTACATTCATACATATATTAAATATATTGGATTCATATATACATTACACTCATACATTCAAACATTACATTTATACATACATTATATACATTACATTCATACATATATTACATATATTACATTCACACATACATTACAAACATAAATTACAATCATGCATACATTCATACATCCATTACATACATACATTCATACGTTACATTCATACATTACATTCATACATTACATTACATACATACATACATACATTCATACATTACATTCATACATTACATTCATTCATTACATTCATACACTAAATTCAAACATACATTCATACATACATTCATTACACTCATACATACATTACATTCATACATACACGCATTAAAGTCATAAATACATTCTGTGGAGAAAAGAAGAGAAGAATATTGTGTGTTTATTCTGTGAGGTCTAGGGGTCCTTGTATAGGACTAAACCCTAGGGTGCTCAGAGGAGAACTTACACAAATACCCCTGTGGGGTTACATAGGGAAACAATACATAAGGAAACAGTGATACATAGGGAAACAGTGCATAAGGAAATAGTAGTAAATAAAGAAACAACAATATACGGTAATCTAACACTCCCCCTCAAGTTGGAGCATATTCATCAATCATGCCCAACTTGTAAGTTATCCAGGAAAGCCGCTTCTTAGTCACTGCCTTGGTAAAAATATTAGCAAGTTGAAAATCTGTTGGAATGTGGGCGTGGTTATCTTCCCTGCTCGTACAACATCTCTGATAAAGTGACAATCAATCTCAATATGTTTTGTTCTCTCATGGAACACATGATTGGTAGCAATGTAGGTAGTTGATTTGTTGTCACAGTACAAGGGAATAGGAGTGGATGTAGCAGCATTTAGTTCTTGTAGAAAAGTGAGCAGCCACGTGATCTCACATGTAACCTGAGCCATTGCTCTATATTCAGCTTTAGCACTAGATCTTGAAACAACTGCTTGTTTCTTGCTTCTCCAACTAACCAGGTTTCCTCCTACCATCATTGCATATCTAGTTGTAGATCGATGGTCTTCAGGAGAGCTTGCATAATCGGCGTCAGCATATGCAGTAAGATTTGTGTGACCATTTGCCCCATAGAAGATTCCTCATCCTGGCGAGTCTTTTAGGTAGCGAAGGATTTGAAGAACATCTTGCCAATGGTTGTAGCATGGTTTCTCCATATATTGGCTGGCTCTGCTTACAGCATAAGATATATCCGGTCTAGTAACTGTAAGATATAGAAGTTTGCCAACCATGCTCCTATATCGTGTAGTGTCTTCAAAGAGAGGATCATTGAATGCAGAATGTTTTCTAGGCTCTGCTGGAATTCCTGAGGGTTTGCACCCAAGTAGTCCTACCTCAGTTAGTATGTTAAGGCAGTATTTCCTCTGCGACATATGTAAGCCTTTCTTAGTACGTAGAGCTTCTATGCCTAGAAAATAGCGAAGTTGTCCAAGTCCTTGGTGACGAATACTTTTTGCAAGAAAGCCTTGGTTTCTAGTATCCCTTGGTCATCATCTCCAGTAATAATCATATCATCTACATATACAGCAAGAATTACAACACTAGTATGTCGCCTCCTGACAAAAACCAAATAGTCAGATGTAGTCCTCTGGAAGTCCATGGTGCCAATCTCTATACTCAGTCTATCAAACCAAGCTATTGGACTCTGCTTTAGTCCGTAGATAGCTTTGTGAAGTCGGCATACATACCCCCCCTCGACTTCGTAACCTGGGGGTCGTATCATGTAGACTTCTTCGTCAAGCTCTCCATATAAAAATGCATTCTTGACATCTAACTGAAATATAGGCCACCCTTTGTTCACAGCTACAGAGATGATAGTTCGTATGGATCCCATTCTAGCCACAGGGGATAATGTTTCGAAGTAGTCTACCCTGTATGTTTGAGTAAAGCCCTTTGCTACAAGTCTTGCTTTTAAACGATTAATAGAACCGTCAGGGGACTGCTTTGTAGTGAAGATCCAACGACATGCAACTGGTTTACATCCAGAAGGGCATTTGACAAGGTCCCATGTTTTTCGAGACTGTAATGCTTCCATTTCTTCATTCATTGCCATTCTCCATCCCTCATCTTGTAATGCACTATAATGATCTTTGGGAACAGAAATAGCCATTATGACATATGCATATCTTTTGTCAGAGCAAGATAACCCATTAGTAGAGGTGAAATGAGGTAGGGTGAAGTGTACATTGCCTCTTTGTTCTTCGTAGTGCGATCGGTAGCTCCTGAGGACTATCCGGGGTAGCATTGGTGGGAGCACTCGAGGATGGCGTAGTGTCCTGCAACAGTGGAATAGGTAAAGGAACCTGAACAGGATTAGACACAGTTCTTCTTTTATACACAATTGGTGGAGGGGGAATTTTAGGGGAATATCAGACACTGTCTGAATAAAGAAGTTGTTTTGTTCAAAGAAGGTGACATCAAGAGAAATGTAATAACGATGTCATGTAGGATCGTAACATATGTATCCTTTTTGAGTTTGAGAATACCCTAGAAAAACACATTTGATAACACGAGCAGATAATTTGTCTGTGGTATGGAAATTATGGACAAAGGTTGTGCATCAAAAATTCGTAAGGGCAGAGGGAAAGGTTTCTCCTTGGGATATAGTAAGTTGAAGGGAGTGGAGCCATGTAGAGAAGCAGAGGGGACCCTGTTTATAAGATGAACATCAGTAAGGATAGCATTGCCCCATTATATCTTGGGAACATTCATATGGATGAGTAAGGATCGAGCAATATCAAGAAGGTGTCTCAGTTTTCTTTCAGCAACCCCATTTTGTTGGGATATATATGGGCAAGATGTTTGATGTATGGTTCTCTGGGAGGCAAAAAAGGTTATCAAGTCATTCTGAGTAAATTCCAGAGCATTATCAGAATGAAAGATTTTAATAGTGGTAGAAAATAAATTTTTGACATAATGAAAGAAGTTCTTGACAACGATATTAATCTCTGAACGTTATTTTAACAAGAATACCCAAGATAAGCGACTGTAGTCATCCACAAAAACAACAAAGTACTTATGACCACTAATGGTTTTGATCGGACAGGGTCCCCAAATATCACAATGAATTAGGAAGAAAGGAGTAGTGCGACGAGGCTCGGTTCTATAAGGAAAGGAAACTCTATGATGTTTTCCGAACTAACATGCTTCACACTCAAAAGGTTTTAGCGTAGACAGTTCATGGAACATCATAGAGAGAGCTTTGGCAGAAGGATGTCCCAGACGAAGATGCCATAGAAGGGGATCTTCAATGATGGAGGTAGCGCCAGCAAAGTTGGAAGTGGTAGGGCTGTTGAGGTAATATAGGCCATTCCTCTCATGTCCCCCACCAAAAATCTGCCTCGTCCGGATGTCCTGAAAATAGCAGCAGAATTCATCAAAAATAACACGACAATGTAGCTCACGACATAGCTTCTGAACAGATAAAAGACTGAGCAGGAAAGCAGGAGCACAATGCACATCTGTCGTTGGAGAATTCAATAGTTCCAACAACAGTAACGGGAGAATGATCCCCATTGGCAACACGAACGCTCTTTATAGAGGTAGAGGGTTGAGATGAGGTGAGTAGACTTACATCTCCCGTTAGATGAGTGGAAGCTCCAGAATCAATAATCCATGCATGTTTGGTAACAGAAACTGAGTTTGCTACTGTACATGATGTAGTGGCAAGGCTAACAATAGCAGCAGATGCGGTCGTGTCTTTTGTTGAGGGAGCAGAATTATTTAGAAGTTGTCGCAGCCGAGTATATTCAGAAGCAATGAATGGAGTGTATTTTCCATCTGTACTCTGAGTAGTTGTATCATTGTTCGTATCATGTAATTCATCGTCATAAGTGTTATTAGCACTAGGTTGCCTGCCAAATGTTGCCCAGCAATGTTCAGATGGATGATTCATACGACCACAGTGTATGCATGCAGGATAACGACCAGTAGAGGAACCACGACCACGACCTCGTCCAAGGTCACGTCCGCGGCCACGACCTCGGCCTCTAGGATAAGACTGTCGTCCTCTTTGCCCAGATGAATAGTAGGCTGTTGTCTCTGTGGAAGAATGAACCAAAGAATTTTGAACCGGAGCTTCCAGTTCCTGTAGTCGACCGAATATGATTTCGATCGTAGGCAATTTATATGCCATAAGAAATTGATCTTTTGCAATTTTGTACTTCGGGTGAAGTCCCGAGAGAAACCTATAGACCTGCCACTCAGCATGTTCGCCTATTTGTTTATCACAACATGCAGGTTGAAAGATTAGAAGTTCCTCAAACAAGCTTGTAAGTGTCCGGTAGTATTCAGTTAGATTGGTCTCTTCTTGATTAGTAGACCAGATTCTTGTGTATATATCAGAGAGACGAGACTTGGTTGTTTTCTGGGAATATGTGTGCTCAAGATTTTCCCACATGGCTTTTGCAGTATCTTTATATAAGAGATTTGCAACAATATTTGGATCTACACTATTAGTCATCCAAGTAATTACCTGGCAATTGTCGACAAGCCAGGCTTCATATTCTGCATCAGTGATAGCAGGAGGAGTCTTCGTGAGGATGGCACCCTTTCGTTGGCCACCAATAAATATCTTGAAGGATCGAGATCATAGAACATAGTTTTCCGAGCCTTTCAACTTGATAAATGTGCCTTGTACCATTAAAGAAGAAGGCGGATACATAGACTTGGTCTCAGTGGACGTCATGATAGCGTCTCTAGGTCAAGAAAAAGTGACCTAGATGAAGTTGTAGTTGATATGTAGAGCCTCCTTAGTTGCACATTAGTAGAGAGTTGTGGAGGGTGAACGCCCTAAACAGGAGCCGAACAAGGGCCTAGGGCTGTAGCGGTGAGGTGCGCGCAGAAGCTCGATACAGGGGTGCGTAGGGGCGCGGTGCAGGGGCAGGGAGCGTGCAGGGGCGTTGTGCGCGCAGGTGCGCAGCGACGCGGGGAGCAGGTGCGCAGGGGCGCGGGGCGCAGGGGCCCGGGGCCCGGGGCTTAGAGCCCAAGGCGCAGGAGCCCGAGGTGTGCACGCCTAACGCAGGGCGTCGTGGATGGGAGAGAAGGAAAAGGGGCGGGCGGTGGTAGGAGGGAAAATTAGGTCAGAACACCGGTCTAGGACCGCTGCTCTGATACCATGTGGAGAAAAGAAGAGAAGAATATTGTGTGTTTATTCTGTGAGGTCTAGGGGTCCTTATATAGGACTAAACCCTAGGGTGCTCAGAGAAGAACTTATACAAATACCCCTGTGGGGTTACATAGGGAAACAATACATTAGGAAACAGTGATACATAGGGAAACAGTGCATAAGGAAATAGAGGTAAATAAAGAAACAACAATATACGGTAATCTCTAACACATTCATACATCACATTCATACACTCATTGATACATTACATTCACACATTACATTTATTCATTACATTCATTAAATATACACATTACATTCATAACATACATTCATACAAACTCATACATTACATTCATTACATACATTCATACATATAATCATACATACATTCATACATTACATTTATACATTACATTCACTCATTACATTCATACATACATACATACATCCTTACATACATACATTACATCCATACATTACATTCATACATATATTATATACATTACATTCATACATACACTAAATATATTAGATTTATACATACATTACACTCATACATTAATACATTACATTCATACATATATCACATATATAAGATTCATACATACATTACAAACATACATTACATTCATGCATACATTCATGCATACCATTCATTCATACATTATATACATACATTCATACATTACATTCATACATGACATTTATACATACATTCATACATTACATTCATACATACATTCATACGTTACGTTCATACATTACATTCAAACATTACATACATACATTAGAATCATACATATATTCATACATTACATTCATTCATTACATACATAAATTACATTCATTAAATACATTACATACATTACATGCATACATTACATTCATATTCATACATTACATTCTTACATTACAATCAAACATACATTCATACATACATTTATACATTACATTCATTATATACATTCGTACATACATTCATACATACATTTGTACATACATTCATACATTACATTCGTATATACATTCATACGTACATTACATTAATTACATTCATTCATACTACATTCATACATACATACATTACATTCATAAATAACATTACATACATACATACATATATACATGCATACATTACATACATACATACATACATACATTACAAACATACGTACATATACACATTGCATTCATACATATATTACATACACACATTCGTACATATATTCATACATACATTACACGCATACAAAACATTCATGTATACATTACATTCATGCATAACATAACATTCATACATTACATTCATACATTAGAGTCATACATTACAATCATACATTACATACATTAAACAAACATTACAATTATATATAAATTCATATATTACATTCATACCAACATTCATGCATCACATTATTACATTACATTCATTCATTACATACATAAATTACATTCATTAATGCATTCATACATACTCACATTTTACATTCATTACATACATTCATACATATTCACATTTTACATTCATTACATACATTCATACACACATTAATACATACATTCATTCATTACATTAATACATACATTCATACATACATTACATTCATACATACATACATACATACATTAATAACATATATTACACACATTATATACATTACATACATTGATTACATTATATTCATACATACATTACATATATAACATTTATACATACAATACATTCATACATCACATTCATACATACATACAATACATTCTTTACAAACAGTCACACATACATTCATACATTCATATATACATTACATTCACACATTACATTCATACATGACATTCATACATACATTCATACATTACATTCATTACATTCATACATTATATTACATACATACATACATACATATATTACATACATGCATTCCATTCATACATACAGTACATACATACATACATATATTACATACATTCCATTCATACATACATAACATATATACATATATCCATGCATACATTACAATCATACATACATTACATACATTACTTTCATACATTACATTCATACATATATCATATTCATACATAGATTACATTCATACAAACATACATACATACATTCGTACATACAATACATACATACATTCATACATTACAATCATTCATTAAACATTCATACATACAATACAATCATACATACACATTTATACATACATTACATTCGTACAAACATTACATACATACATATACACATTATATACATTATATACATACATTCATATTCATACAGTACATTCATACATACATTCATTCATTACAGTCAAACATACATTCATAAATTACATTCATACATTCATTTATACATCACATTCATAAATTACATTAAAAAATTACACTCATTACATACATACATTACATTCATACATTACATTAGTTCTTTCATTACATTCATTACATACTTTACATTCATACATACATACATTACATACACTCGTATTGCATTCATACATACATTACACTCGTACATTCGTACATTACATTCATACATACTATATACGTTAGATTCATACAGACATTACATATATTAGATTCACACATACATTACATTCATAATACATTCATACATACATTACATCGATACATACATTACATACATACATTACATTGATACATACATACAAACTTTCATAAATGCATTATATCCATGTATACATTACATCCATGCATACATTTATACATTACATTCATTCATTCATTACATTCATACATTACATACATAGTGTAGCACCTCGGAAATTTCGGCTTTTTCCGAAATGTTAAAGCATATACAATATTCTACTCAAAAGAATCATCTTGTCGCAAACTTTCCAACGAGACCAAGAATGCGTGAATCTAAGTTCGTATGAGGAAGTTATACCCTTTTTAGTGAACCATGGCCGGGGACATTTATCGAAATATTACCAATGGATTTTGGTTTTATTATACACGTTGGGAAGATATTTTGGAGGATGATTCACCTCAAAATTGACAACCTTACTTCCTTATTTCACCCATGAATGGTCCTTAAGATCCCTTTGATCTCCTTCCATTCTCACCCTTCTTCAAGTTGATTTCTTCTTTCTTCTTCCCTAGAGAGACAAGAGGAAGAGCTTCTTCCCTTGGGCGAGCCACGAAGCTCCGAAGTTTCGTTACAAGGAGAGGAAGAAGAACGTCGCCACAAGGAAAAGGCACCACAAGGTTCAGGTCGTTGACCGTGTGCACGGATCGAAGGTTCTTGTTAGGTAACGGATCTTGACTCTCTCCCCTTCATTTTTCGTATACCTTGCAATTTGGAGATTGTCATTATTTGGGGTTGAATATCCGATTTTGATCCTACCCCATGGATCACCTTTTGTTGTTGGTCTACTATTTTTCTTTAATCAAATCATGTTTTCTTAGTTTTCGCGTATAAATTGAGTAGGAACGGATCTTGTTGCAAGGTGCGTTATCACATATGAAGGCATATTGGATTATGACGTGATCAAATGGTAAATAAATCGTTGTTATCAGGCATCTAAAATTCCGTGGAAGCCAATTTTTCTTAGTGCCGTATATTTTATTATACAAACCTTGTCTTGTTAATATTGAATTACCACGTCATGATTGGAATACTCCACACATTCATGAAATCCTTATTTACTCCAATGAAGATGTGATTTAAAGCCTTCCATATACGAGTTTATATCACCAAATACACACCGCAACATCTTTCCTAACACAATCAATGGGCACCCATGGATATGGAAATCACATGTGTGCTGGAATTAATGGAAAATAAGCACTATAGGGATGTTTCTGGTGCTTTAATAACCTATATGCGTTGAAGGAGCTCATAAAGAACGTTATATATATGTACCCTGATGTAGATAACTATTGTTATATGCCAAGTATTGATGTAACTGTGCATATAGAGTGGGTTATGTTTCCTAAATACATATAATGCAAGCCACATCGGGCAGTGCACTGCAAGGATTCTTGACTATTGATTAATATAAGTAATTGCCCACGACTTTTCTGTAAGTATAGAGTAATATACGTGATGGTCCACTATCTTTTTGTATCCTTCGTTTGGAAATATGAATTTTGGTCCGCAGAGCTTGGTTAACATGGAATAGTGTGCCCAATGATTTACTCTAACGACCAAGATGCGAGGAATCCCTTATATTAAGGTATACCATGAAATACTTGTGGGTGTCCTTTAGAAATACTTAGGTAATGTATAATATGCATGGGGGAATGAATACTGAATACTACAAGGTGGGTGCACACCCTTGTGGTCCGGTTGAGCCGACAGTGAGTCATCCCCACTCGAGGGGCATCACAGAGTTAGGAGGTGGTAGATATTCTGGAGATTTTTAGGTGAATGCACGCGTGCATCGCACCATTCATATTAGTTTTGTGACTATTGGTTTTGGGGCGAGCAAGACTCCCCTGGCAGACTCATTTGACAGAATTGTGGTTCCTTGGGCTATATGCCTCGTGTCTCGAGGGTCAGAGTACTACCAACCAGACTAACTGAAGGATCGCGCTTGAGCACATGTCTTATTGTAGGTTTCATTCCTAGTGTAGACTTTCTCCTTTGACGGGTGAGTCCGAAAATAATAAATAATAAATAATAATAGCTGCGAAAGAAAGAATCGAAAGAGGCGGATTAATCAAGCAACGTGTTATAAATATAAAAACCTCAAAGGGAGCTCGTCCTCGAGACTCGGGTCAAGGTCACTTTGTGTCTTGTTTGGATCTTATCTGGCCATAAAAACCTCAAAGGGCTTTGAACCCATAAAAACCTCAAAGGGAAAACAAGCCATTTTCTTTCTATATATATATAATTTGTACTTGTTTTGATAATTACCTAAAAGAGCTGCGGATATCGTGCCCGCATATCCACTTCTGTCTTCCATGTTGCTTCTTTGACATCATGCCGGTGCCATAACACCTTTATTAGGGAATCTCTTTGTTGCAGAGTTTTTTTTTTCACAACACTATCGAGTATTTGTACTGACCTTCTCTTCGTATGTTAAGTTTGGCTCCACGTCGAGGCTCTTGTAGTTGATGATCTATCGAGGGTCGTGCACGTATTTCCTTGAATTAGATATATGAAATATATCGTTTACAACTGACATGTGTGAAGGAAGGGTTACTCGATAGATCACCTTACACATACGAGTAATAATCTCAAATGGTCCAACATGTCGTGGCGCCAACTTGTCATGATCATCATATCTCTATACTCCCTTCATGGAAGATACTCGTATGAACATCCAAACTCCTTCATGTGTTTATAGGAATTTCCATCGGTATGAAGGATTAAGTTGAATATTGATAAGTCAAATTTGAATAGATTAAGAGAAGATGATTCGGATTACCCGAAAGTCTACATCTCTTCTCTGACGATTTGCATAGCTTCTTTTTTGCAGTTTTGAGCTATCAGAAGCCTTCACCTTATGAGATCAATTGTTGTTGTAGTTTCTCTAAGAGATCTGCGGAGTACAGAGCGTGTTTACTTATCTCATGCTAACTGAGAAGTATGAAAGACACCCACATAGGGCTTCGAATACTGCCATACAAATACTAGAATGATAGTTGTTGCTTAGAAATTCTACCAATGATGGGTGGTCCTTCTAGGATCCTTTCCTCTCTAGAGTACATGTATACGTAACAAATCACCAAGTGTCTGATAGCATGTATGCTCTGTCCGTCGGTCTATGGATGGTATGCGGAACTCATCTCCAGCTCTCTCTGTGGTGCTGACATAAGCTGGTACCAATAGTGAGATATAAACCTTGAGTCACCATCAGACAATACCTCACGTGGTATATCATGAAATCTGATAATGTGTTTTTTTTGCACATGTAATCTAGCCAGCCTAGATGGAGTGTAGGTCATGTTGATATGTATGAAATGGACTGACTTGGTCAATCTGTCAACAACATCCCAATAGCATCGTGACCACCTAGTGTCTTTACTAGTCTCGTGACAAAATCCATAGAAGTACTCTTTCACTTTTATTCGAGAAAGGGAAGAGACTGTAATAACCATGGTGGTCTCTTGTGTTCTGCCTTGACCATCTGATGGAATATGCACTTGCTAACATGACATGTTGCATCTCACTTCATTCCGTCCTGCCAGAATGTATACCTAGATCCATGTACATCTTTGTGCTGCCAGGAAGAATAAACCGTTATGAATTGTATGTCTTATCAAGAATCTCTATACAATTGCTCATCGTTGGACACAATGACGCACACACCCATCCTTCCACAAAGTGGACTTAGTTACCACAAAATTATCATCTTCGTCTTTGATGGCACACATGTATCTGTCTCAAAACCAAGGATCTATCCTTCTATTATGCAATCCTAAAGACTTCTACATCACGGAGGCACGATAGTAAATATGGGCGTACTCTTATGAGGATGCCAATTAGTCAAATATACTAACATATCTCACGTATATAGCTAGTTTGCCGCATATGCATGAGCTTTCCTGCTAAGCGCACCTGCCACCACGTTTCCTTAATGGTAAGAGATCGTGCAGTCAAAATTTTTCAGTAGCTCAAATCTCCTACGTTATCTCATGTTTAGCTCCTTCTGATCCAAGATGTACTTCAGACTCTTGTGATCTGTGAAAATCTCGAATTTCACCTCATAGAGATAGTGGTGCTAGATCTTCAAAGCGAAGACAATTGCCACCAACTCCAAGTCATGGATGGAGTAATTCCGCTCATGCGACCTCAACTGACATGATGCATAAACAATCATGTGACCTTGCTGCATCAGAACCGCTCCTAAATCCTCATTTGAAGCATCAGTATATACTGCAAAATCCTGAATTTCTGAAGGAAGTGCAAGAATATGTACAGTCGTCAATCTTTCCTTCAATATCCTAAAGGTCTGCTCGCATGAATCATCTGAAAGGAATTCTCTTCTGTGTCAATCGTATCAAGGGAAGAACAACTTGGGAAAAACTACTGACTAAGCGTCTGTAATAACCCACTAGTCCAAGGAAGCTCTGAATCTGAGTGACTGTCTTGAGTTGCTCCGAAGACATGACTGCCTCAATCTGCGTAGGGTCAACTACGATACCAGCTCCAAAGATGGCATGCCCAAGTAATGAGACATGGGATAATTAAAACTCCCATTTGTTTAACTTGATATACAACTTGTACTCTTGAAGTATGTCAAGGACTATCTTTAGATCATTTGCATGATTCCATTTATTTCAAGATATATCAGAACATCATTGATTGGATCCCTATTCATTTCAGGAATATATCAACACATCGTCAATGCATACAATCACAAACTCGTCCAAGTATGAATGGAAATCCTGTTCATCATGTCCATGAATGCTGCATGTGTATTCGTGAGCCCAAACAACATTACAACAAACTCATAATGTCCATATCGAGTCATGAATGATGTTTTCGAAATATTCGACTCTTGAATCCTTAGTTGATGGAAGCCAGATCAGGGATCGATCTTTGACATCATCGAAGATCCCTGCAGCTGATCAAATGAATCATCAAAGTGTGGCAGAGGAAAATCGTTCTTCACCATTTTCTTGTTCAGTTGTCTGTAACCAATGCATAATTTCATCGATTCATCCTTCTTTATGACAAAGTGAACAAAAGTACCTCAAGGTGAAGTGTTTGTCCTTACGAAACCTACGTCAAGTAACTCATGCGATTGCATCTTCAGCTCTCTCAACTCAGTCAGTGCCATGCAACACGGAGCCATCGAGATTGGTTGTGTATCTGGTAGTAATGTAATCTCGAACTCAATCTCTTTCTCAAGTGGTAATCTTGACAAATTATTAAAGAGCACATTAGGATCATCTGACACTATCGTGATGTCCTGAGCCATCGACTCTCCCTTAGATGTCTCTCAGACAATATTAGAAATGTGCTCGCATCCTCGATCTATGAGTCTCTATCTCTCAATACTGCGATCTACTCCATTTTGGAATCATGTAATGTACCCTTAATGGTAAACTCGGGTATAGAATCCTGAAGACAACCATCTTCCTGAAGCAATTAACAAGGTATAATGAGCTGACAGCTAATCCACTCACATAATCAGGTCACACTTGTCAAGTTGTAGTAGTAGACCGTCAGTGATCATCTCATGGCCGCCAATCAACATTGGTAACCTTCTGACTATCAGTCTTATACTGAACAACTGGTCAACTGGCCCATAAATGTGATAAGGATGATCTAGGGCAACTGCACTTCTTCCTACCGAAGCTAAAAACTCGAAGTTCATTCAATACTCCAGAATCAATTAAAATATAGAAAAGTCGGTTTAGGGACCATGGTTCTATGTAAGAACCGATATCCGTAATTACAATAGTTGATGTTCGCGGATATTTCTATTATGCTTTTTCTCTTCTTGGGATGCAATATGGAAATTAATTGCAAACGATATGTGGTTATTGAATTTGAATGTCATCTTTCCCT